>PVJL010000668.1:312265-363332 GCA_004026885.1 Lyroderma lyra
GTAGGGGAAACATTGTAAAAGGCAGATGCCTGGCAGTCCCATTTTTAATAGCCTGGGTTTGGAGTAACTTCCCAGACATTGTAACCAAGCACCCCTGTGTGTTTATGTCATAGACCACACTATGAAACCTTGACTTAGGTAAAAACAAACAAAGAAAATCCAGATTTTTCCAGGGACTAAGGAATAAGCCAAATGATAAAGACATACATTTATCATGAAAATGTAATATGGAGTCCTCCTATGTATGTAAAAGCTTATAAAAATCAAGGAATACATTTAGATGCTGTTAAAATAATTCCAAACACCACCATGAACATAACACATGTAATTAGACGTACGTACAACACAATCAAAATCATAGCAGTTCCCTGGCTGGCCCTGATTTTTGCCACTTTTTAAAATAGAGTTCAGCTTTCTAAGGCTATGATAATGTAAACATTACTTGTGCCAAGGTCCTGCCTCTCCCAGGTGCCAGGGTTGTGCCAACAGGTAAGGACATGTCTACCTGTGCTGAAAGTCTCTGAGAGGCAGGAAGCAGGAAGAAACCTCCTAATGTAGATAGGTGAAGATGGAAGTGAGAAGAATAACTCACCTACAGGCAATGAAACCATCAAGTTAAATAACAGATGACAGTTGAATAAGGCGAAGCCTAGAGGGGCTGCTCAATTATTTGTTGAATATTTAAATGGTTGAACACGTCTGTATATTTTGTTCTATTGAAATATGGGGCTGTCCAGAAAGTATCCAGCCATGTAATACAAAAAACAGGCATTTATGGCTGGATATTTTTTCAGGACAGCCCTTTTCCCCCCCCTTTTTTCTCATTCGCATATACTGAGGATATGTGATGTGACCTGAGGCTCCCTAACTGTGGTTTTCTCTCTAATCCGAGCTCCTTCCAAACATCCTCGCCAGGGAGATGTCTATTTTTTTCTACAACTATCTCCTTCTTACATTCCCTGACTTTCCCCCATTCCTGACACTGTGTTCATAGCAGGCAAGTAAAATGGAAAATCTCTATTCTAAAACAGAAGCCTCCCAGGGTGGGTGCCTCTGCCCTAGATTACATCCTTCTGCATTCTGGCATTCGGAGGACTTCCCACCTAAGCTTGGCTTCCTATCTGAGGACCCAAGCAAAAGCAGCTAGGCCCAGGTCCAGCTCACATGGTTCCATTCCAACACATTGGAAAGAACTGGAGTTAAAACATAAATGCATATATTCACATATCCAAGTGAAGGAAATCAACACACACGAGGCAGAGGAAACTTACAGATGACTCGGGGAATAAAATTCAGGCTCTCATCCTCAAATTTGGTAAACCACTAAATATATGAAGACGATTAATAGCATGAAAGCAAAAACCCAAGAGAATGAAATAGGATAGACTCCAGTAAAAACAGGGATAATTCAGTAAATGTAGGATAATGTAACCCCCCTCCCTGCAAAAAAATCAAGGACTTACAGAAAATTAAGAGAACAAGAAAGAAATTGTAGAAATTAAACATATCTTCCCTAAAGTAAAATCTTTCACACAAGAGTTTGAAGATAATGCTAAAGAAATTGCCTAAAATATAAAGCAATGACAAAAATTAAAGAAACTTGAAAGAAAAGCTGAAAAAGAAAATCAATCTAAGTGTTGAGGACGTTCAGAAATGGGGAACAAAGACAAGGGTGGGGTAGAAGTTTTTCACAGGTAAAGAGAGAATTGAGTCTTCAGAGTTAAGTGAAAAGAAGACACCCCGGGATCCCAGTTAGTGACATTTCATACACTAAGGATAAGGAGAAGGTCTTTAACGCTTCTGAAGATCATGGAAAATGCTGATATATATTAGGAGGAATCAGAACAGCCTAGGAATCCTGCATGCCAGAGAACAATAGATTGGGCCATAAAAGGTCTGAGAAAAAGTGGTCTCAACCCAGAATTTTATCCTCAGCCAAACTATTCATCAAATGGGAAAGCAAACTCAAATGTCTCAAAACACAGGGACCTAGAACGTGTAGTCTCCATTTACCTTTATTTGAAGAAATTACTCAAAGAAATATACTAAGAAAAAAAGAAAGAAGAGGAAGGAAAGAAGGAAGGAAGGAAGGAAGTATGGAAGGAAATGTGTTAAAGGATGTGAGAAACTGTGGAGTTTGGTTTGCGGTGGTCCTAGGACAGCAGCTGTCCTAGCAGGCCTGAGAAAACAGTTCCAAAGAGAGTAGCTGGCATTGTTTTAAAGAAGCAAACTGAAATAGGTAAGATTAAGACGGTAGATGATATTAATGACATGGTGACAGAAGAATATCTTCATTTTCCTCAACCAGAAATCGGGCCAGTTCTGAGATAAACAAAGCCATGCCCCAAATGTGCAGCAAACGGAACTGGGACACGGTGGTATTGAGTCAGTGAGCGCCATAAGGGAGTGTCCTCTGTTGAGTGGCATGGTGGCAATGACATTGGACCTGTGGCGAAGAAAGTGTAGCTCCGAACACATTACTTGGCTCTTCTCTGAATGAGATGTGCATAGACAAGTACCAGTTTTTATCATGAAAACCACCACCACCACCACCACTGAGATGTCTTTTCAGGATAATGGGATTTAAGGCGGGCCATCAGGCACTCACATAACCATGGCAAGGACTGGCTGTGTGAAAAGTAAACCTTTGGTCCCACCTGTTTGAGTTGGAGCCAGAGGTCTGGCAGCTGCAGCTGGCCCAGAGGCATGAGGGCTTCCAGAAGTCGCCACACGTTCTGGGCACTGTGCTGGCCCCAGCCGGGGGGCTGGCAGTGACAACACCGAGCTGGCTGCTGCCAGCGCTTGTGCTACTGCGGCCTGGGTGTGCCAGCTGCCTCCTTCCTGCCTTCCAACTGTTCCCGAATGCATTGCATGGGACCCCTCGAAGCTGATTCTAGAAGCCTCTTGGTGAGGGCACGTCAGGGAAATGTGTCCCACCTCTGCAATAGCAGACAGTTGAGAAGAGAATGAGAATACATGTGTATTACCAATAAACAACATCCTCCACTAAGTGTGATGTCAGTTAATTTATTTTTAATTTCTAGGATTAACCTATAGGCAAAATATGGAAGATGTAAAAAAAAAATAGCTGTGGTACAGCACATAAATACTATCACTGTTTAAGGTAAACAGAAAAAATATTTAAATATACTGTGAACAGGTACCAATGTGACTACTAGAAGTAAAAGAAACATAATAAATAGATATTCTCATTCCAGAGCTTGAAGTAAACAGATAATGCCTTAAATGTTTAAATAAAAAAACAGGCCATAAGCAATTTATTTTGAGTGGGAAAGGGAACCTGATAAGCATTAGAAATAGAAGTAGGAAGTGGTATAGGCGTTGGGCGGCTAGGGGTGCGGCTTGAGACTTGTGCTTTTCATTTTAAGATTCTTTTATAGTGCTTGCAAACACACACACATACACACATGGCTTTAATGAAAGTCAAAATAAGAAAAAGTGGTTCTTTCTATCGCTATCAAATACCAATATTCCTTAAAATGAAAAAAAAATTTAAGAAAATTTACCTCTCTGATGATATTCCTACTCTAGATTATTGAAACTCCTTTGCTCTATTTGAATCAAAATGACAAAAATAATTTTTTTTTTTTTTGGTGGTTCCCTGGCTGGGAGTTGAACCCAGACCGTGGCGTTGACAGAGCCTAAGCCTAGCCACTACACCACAAGGGAACCCCAAGAATAATTTTTAATAGTAAAAACGACTCTAGGTAGTTACTCTATTGCACCCCTGTATTTGGCTCCTCACCTACTGCAGGTGTGTTACTAACAGTGCTGTGCTGTTGCTGAGCCCCACTTCCCTGCCATTTGTTTTCAGGGAGGCACACACACCACATCTGGTTTATACCCCTATTGCCAGCAAAGCGAGTAGGACCAGGATCTGAATGTCCCCAAACTAGATCAGATTATCTGAAGGTCTCTGGGGAAGGGGATTTATTCAGGAATCAATAGTTGAAATACATCTGCTTGAATTGTTATACAGTGAGCATGTATTAATTTACAAAAATCGTAGCAAATCATAATGCAGAGAAAAATAAAAAAGGAATGTGTGTGCCCGAGTCTGTGCTAATGTGATGTACTTAATATTGTGTTCCTTTTCTATTTCTTTTTCTTTTTATTGTTAGGTTTATTGGGGTGACATTGATTAGTAAGAATTACATGGGATCCAGGTGTACAATTCTACAATACATCATCTACGTGTTGTGTTATGTGTTCATTACCCAGAGTCAGTTCTCTTTCCATCACCATGTATTTGAGACCCTGTCCCTTCTCTCCCACCCCACCCCATACCCCCAAACAACCACTAACCTCTTGATTGTGTCCATGAGTTTTTGTTTCTTTGTTGCTTTCAGCTTTGTGTTTCCCATATGAGTGAAATCACATGGTTCTTGTTTTTTTTTCTGTCTGGCTTATTTTGCTTTGCCTGATAATCTCAAGGTCCATCCATGTTGTCATAAATGGCCCTATTTAATCCTTCCTTATAGCTGAGTAATATTTCATTGTGTGTATGTACCACAGCTTCTTTAGCCAGTCGTCTACCAAAAGACAATTATGACTGTTTTCATGATTTGGCCACTGTGAATATCCTGTGATGAGCATTGGGGTGCATATATCTTTGCAGACTAAGATTTTCAGATATTTTGGGTAGATACCCAGAAGTGGGATTACCAGGTCATATGGTGACTTTATTCTTAATTTTCGAGGAACCTCCATACTGTCCTCCATACTAGTTGGACCAGTTTGCATTCCCACCAGCAGTGTGTGAGAGTTCTTTTTCTCTATACCCTCTCCAACACTTGTTATTCCTTGTCTTGTTGATTAGGTTTTCTTTTTAAATAAGATATAGTTGATTGCTTTGTATCTTCTCTGTTCCAAGCAAATAAAGCAAGTGGGATCTACAAAAGTAAATTAAATAGAAAAGAGCCATCTTTCTTAAAGTGGACACTAAGTTCCAAGGTCAAATAATTTAGGAAATGCCAGTTAAACATAGTACCTAAATAGACTTCCTTACTGCAGGACTTCTCAGGAATAGATTCTAACATGGATTGTGAATAGCTAAGACAAAACATGTGGCATACACAACCACTATATAAATAGGGATCTCATAGAAATAAGATTCTGTGCAATGTATATTTCAAATGTGGGAGTTTAAATTGGGCAGTCGTAAGAAAAAAAGTAGAATGGTAAGGAAGGATCTGATAATATTTAGGCAGAGGAATTGCTATTTAGGGAACTAGCTGAACAATTCTAAGATTGTCAGGAAATAGTCCAGCGTGTGTGTGTGTGTGTGTGTGTGTGTGTTTGTGTGTGTGAGAGAGAGAGAGAGAGAGAGAGAGAGAATGTATCTGTTTATCCACTTACCCATCATCCATCCATCATCTGTCTATCATTTTATTTCTTTTTTAGTTCATTACTAACTTTAAAGTAGATTCTATTGACTCAACACCTATGATCCAGTTACCTGAATGAAATTTTGGAATCAGTTTTCCAAGTAAAACTTTTCTGATTATTTAAAAATTAAATTTAATTGACATGTAATATTATATTGGTTTCAAGTGTACAGCATAATGATTTGACATTTAAATATATTATGAAGGGATCACCACAATACAAAGTAACCATCTGTCACCTGACTGTATTTCCTAAGCTGTACATTATATCCCCATGACTTATTTTATAACTGGAAGTTTGTACCTCTTAATCATCTTCACCTTTTCCACCCAACTCCCCACTCCTCTTCCATCTGGCAACAGTCAATTTGCTCTGTATTTATGAGCCTGTTTCTATTTTGTTTTGTTTATTCATTTTTTTTTCAGATTCCACAATATAGGTGATATCATATGGTATTTGCCCTTCTTTGTCTGACTTAGCATAATACCCTCTGGGTCCATCCATGTTACAAATGGCAAGATTTCATTCATTTTCATGGCTGAGTAATATTCCCCCACTTCCTCCCCACCCCGCGTGTGTGTATATCATACCTTCTTTATCCATTCATCTACTACGTAGGTTGCTACCATATCTTGCTATTGTAAATAGTGCTGCGGTGAACACAGTGGGGAATGTACCTTTTTGAATTGGTGTTTTCATTTTCTTCAAGTAAATGCACAGTAGAGAAATTGCCACATTGTAATTTTTTTGAGGAATCTCTATACTGTTTCCCATAGCAGCTGCATACTGAGAAGAGGAATTGCTAGATTTAATTTTTTAAATACCCACAAGAGGAATTTAAATACCTAGAAGAGGAATTGCTCGATTTAATTTTTTGAGGAACCTCTATGTTATTTTCTATAGTGGCTGCACAAAGTCACAATCTCAACAGTGCTGGAGGTTTCCCTTTCTGCCCATCCTGGAGTATTTGTTGATTTTTTTGTTAATGGTCATTCTGACAGCTGTAAGGTGATACCTCATTGTGGTTTTGATTTGCATTTCCCTAATGATTAGGGATGTTTAGCTTCATTTTATGAGTCTGTTAGCCATCTGTATGGTTTTGGAAAAATGTTCAGGTCCTCTACCCATTTTTTAATCAGATTTTTTGTTTTTTTTGATGTTGTGTGTTTGGGCTCTTTATATATTTTGGATATTAACCCATGTGCAATGTATCATTTGAAGATAACTTCTCCCATTTAGTAGGTTGCCTTTTCTTTCTGTTGGTTTTCTTCACTGTGCAAAAACTTTTTAGTTTGATATAGTGTTCCCATTTGTTTATTTTTGTTTTTGTAGCCCTCGTCTGAGGAGATATGTCCAAAAAGTTTTGCTGAGACCATTGTCATTGAGTTAACTGCCATTGAGTTTACTACCTATATCCTCTTCTGGAAGTTTTATGGTTTTAGAGCTTAGATTGAAGTCTTTAAGGCATTTTGAGTTTGTTTTTATATTGGTATAAGAAAGTGGTTCAGTTTTATTATTTTTTTTGCATGTTTCTGTCTAGTTTTCCCAAAACCATTTATTGAAAATATTTCTTGATTATTAAAAATAAATTGTAGCAATTTATAGTATCACTAATTATTCCAAAGCTTCCTTGATTTCTGGAACAAGATTTTAAAAACTGCGACATTCCTGCTGAAACTTAGGCAAATATATCTATAACATTAACAAGAGATAAAAAGAAATGTCATGCTTTAGATAAGAAAAACCTGATGCTATCTAGTCTAGACAGAACTTCCTTTTAGTTAATTGGATGCTTTTTTTGCAGGAACTCAGTGGCAAGCCCTGGGAAAGAAAGAATAAAATCACACAATGAAAATAAGAAACCTCTTTGTAATAGTGTAGCTTTGTTCTCTTCTTAGTAGCAGCTTTTTTTATGTAACTAACCCCCCTATAGAATGCAGAGCTTTCCTTTTTATTTGAAGCACAGTTTTGAAGAGAAGAATAGCCTACTTCACTAGTGTTTACTGAATTATTTCAGTAGATGCAGGTGACTTGCTATTGTGTGGGTAATAGAAGGTGGGAACGTGTTTGTAACAGATATTCTATTGTTAGAGACACACACAAGGTAATTAGTAGGTACTTTTAGTCCTAGAACGTCCCAGTACATGTTTAAGTTTCTATCAATACATGACTTACCATAAAATTTCCCCTAAGGCAATTGTAGGTATGATTACGATGGAAAAATTTTGGATTGCTATGCCTAAATATTTTCTCCTAAAAAATACATTTTCTGAGAGTGCTTAAATTATTGATGTGAGACATTGTACGTTTTCTTTCTTTAATGATTTTAACTTTTGTTATTTCTTTCATTTCAAAAGAAATCCATGGTATTTTGTTGGCTATCATAAAAAATACAGAAAAATCAAAACATGATCAAGGAATGTAAAATTTTAAATTTTAAATATTACCAGTTAATTTGCTTTCTAGGTGGAAAAGGCAACCTTGTTAAGCTTTGGTGTCTTGATTCTCAAATATTATTTGTTTCTAAATAAACTCACACATATATATGATGAGCTACTCTGTTACTCGTTTCTTCTGAAAGAACTGTGGGGGCTCAGAAGGAGTCAACCCCAAATGTGCCTGAGTGCTATGTAGATTGTTTTGAGCTAACGGCAATTTTAGCCTCAGGCTCCAGGGAACTGTTCCTCCCTTTACCTAGATAGAAGAACTTGAATAACTTCTTCTGACCTATCTATAGGGCAGGACAAACTTCTATTTACTAAATGTCTGTTCTCATCCTATAAGAACCCTTTGAAGCCCGCAAGGTGCATTGTCTCATGCCTAGCTCAGTATGTCTTACATCTGTCAATCTTACTTTCCGTATCTCTGACTCTCTCATGCACGCAGGGGTTCCCATACATATGTATGGATTAAATTTGATTATTTTCTCTTGCCAATCTGCCTCGTGTCTTTTTGATTATTAGACCAGCCAAAAACACCTTGAGGGTAGAGGAAAGTTTCTTCCTCCCCCACAGAAACTACTTTCGCATTTCATGAAAGTAGCTAAATGTTGTGCTACAGGATTCTTATTTACTACTTTTGTAGTGATGGACTGAAAGCAAAAGTTTCCAGGTACTTAGAAAATAATATTTACTTATACTTTTGTTTTTGGAAAAACCGAGGTTGAGACAGGCAAAAGCAGGTCACTCTTCAGAGACCAAAAGTTCTTTGTAGTTTTTGCTGAAGTTGGTTATTTTGGGTGTGTCGTGGGGCAGGTCCTTCAGGATAATGAGGTGGTCAGTATCATCTGAAGATTGCCCAGAGCTGTGATTTTGGGAGGAACTGCTTGGTCGGGTGGGCTGATGCAGTACAGAATGACAGATCAGCAAACATGAAGGCAGAGGAAGGGAAGTTTATTAGAATATGTCTAAGGGAAGAATGGGCCAAGTCAAGAGAGACAATGGCACTGAAGGGCTTGGGGCTTGAACTTTGTATTGTTGGCTTTGGGACAACTCTGGGTGCGACGTACAGACTTGGCTCATTTAGTACATGTAGGTTACATAACCCATGGTGGAGGGGTGGGGGTTAAAAGCCCCATGCTGATTTATTGTAACTATATTATGATGAGGCCAAGGTTAGGCTCAAGGCCAGCTTTAACATTCTGCACAGGCATCCAAAAACCAGATAATTCTGGTTGGATTTTATTTCCTCTTATCAGGGTGTTCTAGCCACAAAATTAGACCCCAGGGGGTGGACTTGGATGATCCCTGGGGAACGGACCTGGGCAGTGCAAAGTGCCCGTTGCATTACTAGCCACCCCTCCTGTCACTCAGGCCTACCTTCTGCCTAAGGGATAGGCAAGGAAGCTGTGGAGTTATGAGCTTTCTAGAGAGTGACCATGAGAACTTCCACAGTGAGCATGTCAGTGGTGTCTAGTGTGGCAGACTAAAGATAGAGACCCCTCTCCAAATGTTCTAAGTTGTTTTAAATATTTGAGATTTTTTCACAATACGGAGGAGAGGGAGGTCCTCTCCTTAACCACAGATGAAGTCCTTGACGGCCAGGTAGATGTTTGGGGCAGATTTATTTGATTTAGAGAGACAGAGATGACCAGCACAGTCTGAATATTCCTCTCAGCTTGACTAAACTTCAGAAGTTCCATGTGCTATCCATTGAGCCACCTTCAGCTTGACTAAACTTTACACAGGTTTTGTCCAGAGTGTAGGCCCCCGACTTCCCTTGTGGTAGAGCATCTTGAAAACTTCCAACAGTAAATTTTTTCTCTGCTCCTTTGAGATGTAACTTTTCTACAGTACAGGAATATCTTCCTCAAGGATATGGGAGCCATCTCTTCCAAATGTAATTATGGAGAAACAGGGCCCCTATCTCTCAGTCTCTGTGTGAGGGTAGGAATCTAACTTTGATAAACATCATTAGCAAATACAGATAGCCTAATTAGTTTCCAGCCCGCTTTTGTTTCAGTGGTGTTGAGTTTACTGTCTTCCCTATTGCAAGTCTTGACCAGTAATAGTCTTCAATAAAAAGTCTTCCATGACATTTTTAATAAGCATCAGGTGCAATTTTTTTTCTTTAACAAAAAAATGCAACATTCCTGGAATCAGAGTACTGTAGAATACAATCTCCTCTCTCTCTCTCTCTTTCTTTCTCTCTTTCTCTCTCTCCCTCTCCCTCCTCTCCCTCCCTCCCTCCCTCCATTGCTCCCTCTGGATAATTTACTGAGACATTAATTCTGGGATTAATTTTGTTGAAGGAGACATGAAAGATTAGCCCTTTCCTTACAGCTGGAGGAACAACTGGGCCTCTGTACCAGGCTTCCCTTGCCTGAGGTGCGTTAACTAATTTTAGTGTTTCCATGATGAGAAAAATAAATGTGCTCTCATCGTGGTATTTTTTTCATTAAATGAGATCCACATATGGTGTTAGAACAGTGCCTATTTATAAAAATATCAAGCAATGGTAGTAGTTCTAATAATATCATTTAATCTTTATGCAAAAATAGGAAGTGAGAAGAATCTGCAGCAGAAATCAGCATGTTTATCTAAGTGACTTTGGCAAATGCCAACCTCTCTAAGCCTTTTTTTTTTTAAATTTATAAAATAACACATACACACACAGCATCTCTCATGTGGTTGAGATTGTTCTTCTGCAATAATAATCAAATAAGATTATACCAATGTGAAAGGCACTTTGCAAGGTGATGACATTATCATCATTGCCATTCTTTACATTTTCACTGCTTATTGGATCTCCCAATTTAAAAATGGGAAAGAACAATAAAGTAGAAAAAGTTTCCCAAAAAGTAGTTGAAAGGGAGGTAAATTAATAAATGCTCTGTAATAGATATTATCAAATAGAGGATTAAAAGTTGAGATTTTTTTTTGCTGGTATAAAAATGTGAATTAAGTAAATATTTTTGAAAATAAGATTGTCTAAATTGTTTCAAGAAGAAATTTTAAAAACCTAAATAGACCTAAACCTATGGTATCACCATGAAAGAAATATATGTATAAGAGAATTTCTGTGAAATATTTAAGGAATAGATAATTCACCAGCTACTTAAGCTGTTCCAGGGCAGAAAAAAATGGTAAATGTCTTAAATTTAACCAAAGTCATATATCCATTTATTCTACCATAGTTCAATATCAATATTTAACAAAAAGAACTTCCACTCTATTTCCCCTCAGTAAAAAAAAAAATTAGAGTAAAATTTTCTTTTTGATATCTTGTAAAAATTATCTTTAATAAAATGCTAGCAAACTAAACTCCTCAGTAAATTAATTCAATCAGAAATGATCATTTCAATCAGTTGTAACAGAAGTCACTCTGGCTTGGGCAGAAATAAAGTCACTAAGTGTGGTTTACAGACTCCTCACGGGGGCGTAGGCTGGGCTTGGGGCTGCTGCCTACACCCATTGGTGGGGGCTGCTGCAGGAGGGTTCTGTGGTCCTTCTGCTGGGTGGAAACTCCAGGGTTGTGCACTGATGTGTAGGATGCAGGTGCCCAGCCATGCTGCTTTCATAAAGCAGGGCTTCCCATGAATCTTCCTCTCCAGATGGGAGCTTATGCAATACCTGCTTCTCCTTGGCGTTGACTTTAACAGTAGCATATTCCAAGTGTGTATCTGATGGGCTGGTCCTAGGTTGTGTTGGAAATTTCCTTTATAAGGAAGGCTAAAAAAATGAGGTTCTGGCTTCTAACTGGGGATTCACAGATTCAATAATGCATAAACTTCCCCAAATGTATGAAGGTTGTGCAAAAGCTGGTCACTGTATGAACCAAGTTGTACAAAGTCCATTAACTCAAGGATAATTCAATATTAGAAGAATATGACAAAATCAATCACATTAAAAATTCACATGAGAAAAATAATAATTACCTCAATAGGTAATTAGAAAAACAATGAATGCAATTCAACATCAAGTCTGGATGAAAAGTTAGTAAATTAGGACTAGGGAGAGAGTTTTTTTTGACATATTATGGAATATTTAGCTTAAAGCAAAAGCCAACCATGTACCTAATAGTGAAACACCAAAGGTATTATTTTTATCACCAACGTTAGTTGGTGTCATTTGAGAAATTATAATATGTATAATAATAGAAACTGTGACTTTTTATAAAAAGTAGATCCAGAAGAAAAAAGGTATTAATATTGTATCTATGTCTTTTTTTCTTTGACAAAACAAGAAAATCAACTAAAACAAATGAACAAATAGGTGAAGAGGCAAGTTGGCTCCTTAACATGATGCTAAGCAGGAATGCAAAGCTCACTTTTTTAGCAATGTATGGAGACTATTGTGGGCTAAAAAATAACATCCAAAAATATGAAATCACTAAGAATAAACTAATAGTCATTGAGGAGAATAAAAGATTTTTAATGTGTAGAGATATATCTAATTTACTGGAATTAGGAGATGTAATTTCAATTCTAACCAAGTTATTTCAGTTAATGTAAGACAGGGTAACTTGTAGAAAGTGAATAATTATAAAATTGGATGAATTAAGTTTCTGTGATCCAATTTGATATGAAATTAACCCATTACCGCTAGGAGAATATTTATAATTTACATCTTTTTTATGTCACTATTTCCCTCAGTTTCTCAGGTGCTACCAAAAATTTATGTTGAAGGTATGGCATCATTATTCCAAATTATAAAAAAGTTTGGATAAAAAAATTTATTTTAGAAAACCTATTCTTCGAGGTACTATCACTGTTGTGAAACTCTCTTTGAAGAATTTAAACATATATATCTCTATGCACTTCAGTAATTATGGGTATTGCATAGTGGATTTTAAATAATCTTATGAAAATATGGAATAACATTATAAAGACAAGTTATCTTTCACATCCTTCAAGTAGGAGTACTTTCTGCTCATGCATTGTCACTCCTGGAATATGCTATTTGGAATTGCCTGGTAGATTGTAACTGTCAAAAATGTGTCAAATATTATTTGAACTTGTACATCATCGTGGATTGTAGCAGGAATTACAAGAAATGAGTAACAATGACAATGACAACAAAGTCATGGGCATGTCTAAAGTTGCTCATCTTTTCAAAAGCACTCGCGATTTTTAGGATAGATTTCACATAGTTTTAGCAGAAACATACTGGTAGATTGGAGTCTGATGGTCAGACATTTTAATTTTATACTTATAGTCATGTTTTAAAATTATTTCTAATAAATGATGGATGATGTTTAGACTGCTTTCTTATGTGTATAATAATCATATGAGAAATCACTACACTGTTCTATATAAAAATAGTTGAATTATACATTGTTTTTAAAAGCCTATAAAGAAAAAAAAAGAATATACACAGTTGCACAAAAGCTAGTCACTGTCTTTTCCAAAGCTGAGGCTAACCTCAGATCTAACTGGAGTCTGCCTAGTAAATTAATTTTTTTCAGTCTTCCTGTTTATATAGTTTTAGTTCCTTAGCTAAGATTAGGTAGAATGAAATCCTTAGCATTCTAAACATATTCACTTGTATATAAACAGGAAGATTCAAAAGAGGCTAGCCAGACTAAGGGTTAGACCTACTAATGAATTATAGCCTTAGATTGCAAAAGCAAACATCATTAGATTTTGTGTTTTTGCCAGAAAAATCTCCAGTGACCATGCACGATGTTAAAAACTGTACTATATACATCACTGAAAAGCATCCTTTTATCCTACAGGTGTAGAATAGAATTGAACGCATGTCTCCAGGGACCAGAAGTCAAGGAAATAAAACCACCCTTTCACTTTGTTAAAGCAAACAGCAGAGATTGCCTGCAGAGGGAGGCACGAGACTGAAACATTCACAGACGTGGCTAGTTAGCGTAAGCACAGTCACTCTACTTTTCAAGGTTTTTAAACTTGGAGGAAATTTTAATTTTTAACGCTATCAGTGTTAGGAAACTGTCCATCCATGGCTGTTGTCGTTGTTCAATTGTTTGTATACGTGTATGGAACATCAAAAATGGTGTGATGACTTCGGGTGGTTTGCTGTTGTGAGGGATTATTACAAAATTCCATTTCATTCATGTGCATGATGATTTCTCTAGGTATTATTCATTTTGACAAAATCAATGGCATTCTGGTACTCAGTCTCAATGTTATTGGATAAAATTAGGAAGTGCCACTGTGGCTATATAACAAATATTTTCTCAATAAAATGCTCCATGGGTAAAGGTGACATTTTACTAGGGACCTTGCATCCGATGCAATTTTATTTCTAAGCAATCATGTAGCTGTGCATGGGTTTCTCACGAAGTCATGAAGGAATTAGATTACTCTTCTCTCATCCTGGTGGCCTTTCCCTAAGCACACAGTCATGCTCTTTGTTTCATTACATTGGGTACGTGTGTGTGTGTGTGTGTGTGTGTGTGTGTGTGTGTGTGTGGTGGGGAAGAGGCGGTTTCTATGGACAGGTTATGACCTAGCTCAATGTAATCTCTTAAACTTACATTAGGAAATTCTATTTATCTCCTGCTTTCTCCATCCCCTCTTGTTTCATGAACACCGACGTCTAGTTAAGTAGACGTAACTTGATTTTCGTTAGTGGGAGTAGAAATAGCCTCCTCAATGTTAGTAACCCAAAGCCTCAATAGTTGCCAGTCCCTCTCCTTGTCTCTGAAGTACCAATGGCAGGTAGAAGTGTGTGCACTGAGCTAAAAACAGAAATCGATTGCTCATCCTTGTGTATTTCTTCAACAGTAGTGTGAATTACTCTAATGTTTTTGGCTAAACTAGGCAATGGGATTCAATTGGCTGGATGGGTCAAAACCTATAGCATAATATATTATGCTTCATTCTGTTCTTCAGGTGGGTATATCTTCTCAATGGCATGATTTCTAACCAAACCACAAAACAAAAACAAAAAACAACCCCCCAAAAAACAAACAACACAATGAAAATAAAAATCCAACCAACCAAACAAAAAACAACCAAAAAAACCCTTTTGACAACATTTGGAAATTTTCTTCGGTATGGTACTTTTTCAGTAATCCTCATCGATGTTGAAAACTGTTGCCCTTGACATGTGAGAAATTTTACACTATGTAAAGTCAGTAAAATCCCAGGTTTTTGCTTGGCTGCTCTGTCAGTGTCTTTTAGACAGTGATGCATAGCAAAACTTTTATTACCCTTGAAACTTGGCTCTTGAACTGTAATATGAAACAAACAGCTGGGCTCACAATAAGAAGCTGTGCTTGAAAAGGCATTTTCATGAATGGAGTAATTGAAAATATATGACTTCATTTCATACATCCATGGTAATGCACTGAGTCTGTACAGTGAATATCTACTGGAATGGCTATAAGCCTTTAGGATGTAGTCATGGATCATTGACTGCTGAGAGTGGTTCATTCCTGCATGTGGAGAAAATAATGTGTGTGTTAAAATGAAAAGTATGTAAAACTGAATTGTAGTTCAGATTCTCCGTCAGGTCAGAAATAGTGATAGCCCTGAAGACTTTTCTTTTTAATTTCCTGTAAGAAGGATACAAATGCACAAAGGAAACAATTGTAAGACATGAGGGATTCCAAGAGGGGGTAAGCATCTCCCTCAATGCCCTGTGTGTTCCTGTAATGAGAAATGGAGGCTCTTTTCATCTGTTCTTTCTCTCATTTCGAAGTCAGGAAGAGGAGGGCAGTGGTGGTGACCCGGGTCAGGGATAAAATGGATTCCTCACAGTCATTACGGGGGACAGCGTTGGGCACAGGCCTTTTAATATCAAAATGGGAAAGGTTAAAAGTGCAAGTGTTTGTACGGACACGACTTGTTAGTTAGATTTTGTCTTTTTGGAGTTAAGGCCTCTGTTGTGATTATTCACTTTGGTTTTTCTCCCACGAAGCTAGAGGACTCCGGCTTGCTCCTGTTTGTGGGGAGACAACTCGTCCCCCTTCCCCAAGCATCCCGCCCTCCCCCAGACTGCCCAGCGAGCTCGGGGAAAGCCCAGCCGAAAGGAGACCTGGGGGGCGAATTCTTTGGACTACTGTTCATGGCCTGAGAGAAAAACAGCCTCTTTCCTCCAAAAGCCTTTGCTTAAATTCATCTTTTCTGGGTTCCTCGTTCTTTCTTTCAGAATGCTACAACCTAATAGGCCCAGGTTAGGGTGTGAGCTGAGGGGAAAGGGACTGAGAGAGCTACCCCACCTCCACCTGAAGTGGGGCAAGAAGGCTGGTGGATTTCAGCCTGTCTTCAGGGCAAAGAGGCACTTTGCTTCTGCAGACACACACACACACACACACACACACACACACTTAAACGTGTAAGACACGAGAGCCCCATGCGGGGAGTAGGTAAGGTTATGACGGGAGCCCGCTGTGAGTTCAGGAATCCTGGCCATCTCCCTCCGTCTCGAACCCCCCAGTAAAATCATACAACTTTCTCTCATAGAGCTTTGTCTCTGGCACCTGGCACTTCCCTGTTTTACTCTTTCACGTAGTCAAGCTTTATATCCCTCATTAGGCCAAAAGCTATTTGGGGACTGGATCTACGTCTGATTCACCTTTAATTTCCAACAGTGCTTACACTGAATAGCAACTCAAACATTTGTTGATTGATTAATAGATACTTCCTTTTTTATTGTTTATCTTACTGGGGTGACATTGATTAACAAAAATTACATAGGTTCCAGGTGTACAATTCTACAGGGCCTGGTAGATACTTCTGATAGTAACATTTAAGAAGGACCTGAGGGCATATTTATGATAAATTGACAACTGGTTCTTGATTGAATAACTTTGATTGGCTATCTATGAATATTAGAGTTGATGTCCCAGTAATACCTACATTTTTCAGAGAATTTGATTCACTCGTCACTGAGCTTCAATAATGACCAATACTTAAGCAACCTTATTTCCCCTGTATCCCAACCCAGTTTCCGGAAACCCAGTCAGATGATTTGGAAATAAACCTAAGACATCATTTTACTTCAGCTGTAAATATTTTATAATATGGAATGCATTTTTAAATACTAGGCTGCACATTTTTTTTAGGTTCACTTTGTGGCATTCTTCTGAAAAGATAAAATACATCAAAGTATTTTTGAGGGGTGTTGATTGGGCTAATATGGGAAGTTTTATAGAGTTGAGTTAGAGACTTCCACAAGCTCACTGTGAATCCTATGGTGAGGCAGTTGGAGTTGTGATGACTTAGCTATAGAAGATGACATGATAGAAGAGCTTAAAATATCATAAAGGGAAATTACATGTGTCCCTTGTCACTTTATTTGAGTGCCAACATTCCAAGATGGACTCAATTTTTCCAGACCAAGCTCAAGTTTAGCAATACATTGTGGTGGCCAGCACAACAAGTGCCACCTAGCCTTGGATCTGCCACAGGCACCACTTGCGACATCTGGAATGATTAAAGAGTAACCTCCAGAAACCCCAGTGGAGATAGATCATAAACCCTGGTGTCCTCATGAATATCAATGTGCCAAACCACCACAGCAGGACTCCCTGTGACTCAGCTGGGTGGAATCAGCGTATTTTTGGAGCAACTCCTGAAAATTCTGTAAAACATCCCTGTAGGCATCACATTTGTATTGCCACAATTTTTAGCAGAGTGTCTGTAGGTGTACAGTAGATATTCAATACCTATTTGCTTAATTCAGAGGAAATAGCATAGCACGGGGACATTAGAAAAGCAGTGGGTACATTGAAGCATTTCATGAACTATTACTTAACATGTTGATTTTAAGAGAATACAAAACCACATACATATTTTTGGTATGTGTCAAGCAGCTGAAAAGATGGATTGTTTTAATATTGCATGGTCAAACACACACACACGCACACACGCATGCACACAGGCACGCACGCACACGCGCATGCACGCACGCACACACGCACGCACACACGCACGTACACACGCATGCACACTACAAATACCTTTATGTAAAACAGGTGTATTTGAGATGTATCATGAGTCCATAGTAGTAGTTAGGATCCTGGCTCGGAAGCAGTCTGAGGAAATCATGCTAATGGGTTACTTGCAGTAGAGGAATGGATCTAAATTCCCACTAGAGACTTCTGGCAGAGGACATCAACAGGTTGCATTATCATTCTCAATATAGTACTGGGAGAGATAAAGAGTTTGACACAGATTTATGATATAGAAATATTCCACAGTGACCATATAGTCCCAAGGTACTTACTTAAATTATTCTCATGCAGATTTTTACATTCCTCAGAATGAATGAAATTATTATGGTAGTGTTAGAAATGAGGGCAGAAGGTGTTGACATCCTTGGTGAATACAAATAAATCTTGCCTATCAATCTCTTATAAAGTGATCCCTTTATTAATAGGTGCAGAAAAGTCCACTATTGCAAAGTAGAACCCTGATCAAAGGCCACGTTGGACTCCATGACTTAGACCAGAATTCTGAGTTTCATTTCCATCCTCCATCCACCCGGCTCCTACCTCCTTCTCAAACTCGGGACTTGTGTGTTTCTGTGTGCCCGGGCTCAGAAAGGGGTGAGTTATGTGGGGCTGTCTGAAATCTGGGAATGATGATGGGGACAGGCTTCCAATGATGTTTCAGCTTGGCTCTACCACGTTAATTCTACCATAAGGAGGCCAAGAGCAGTTTTAGCGGGGGGCGGGGGGTCACTTCCAGGCCCTTGCCTTGTAAGGCACAGTGACCCTACCCACCAGTCAGCCTGACCACTCATTACCTCCATTTCTGACCAATCAGATTAGCAACTCCTCCTGTTTTGTGGAGGGGAGCTAGGAGGGAGGTTGGCAAAGACATGCAAGGTAAACATTTTGTATCTTCCCTTTTATTATTTATTAGTCGTTAAGCACTATGCCACATTAAAGCATAGCCTGGACCTAATGTTCCTCCAGGCTCACCAGCCACTAGTTCAAGAAAGTTCACAGAATGTCTGATTAAATTTTGTTGGGTCCGTACTTACACCTGCTAATGCAGGAACTTCCTTCCCCCCAACATCGTCTTCAGGTGTTTTTGGAAGAAGCGACATCACACGTACAGCACTCCTGTAGTCTCTGCTCTCCGGCTTACTGCTCACAGAGGTGCCACATCCTCTTTTCCTGCTGCTGCTTTTCCAGGCAGAATTTCCCTTTGAAGTTCCTTTTAAAGGAGTTTTCCTGGCAGTCTGTGCGTGCGTAAGGAAGGACAGCTCTCTCCCGTTCGGTTTACTCGGTTCTGGAGGCCTGTGTCAGGGCTGCTTGGCCTCGGGAGGTTAATAAAAGCAGCTTCTCTATGTTCTTACCTAAAACTCTTTTCAAACTAGGACCCAAATATGTGTCCAGGCTCAGACAGGTATTGGTTGAAGGAAGAGCCATCATGTGGTACTCAAGATCACTTTACCCACTTTGACACCAAGGGTTTGTCCCTGGATATTGGGTTTTCCTTGGTTGCTGCCTAACTTTTCACAAAGAATGTTCTGGAAAGAGTTTCATTTGCCTTCCTGGAAACAGATTTCTCCTGGGTCACATTTATCTGAAGCCCAGTTGTGGACACAGCTCCAGTCTCTTCCTTCCTGGAATCTTTTCAGGCCCACAGCAAATAGCCATGTGACTACTGTGTCTTCTCTTTCTTAACCCTGTCACTCAAACATCCGATGCACCTGACTTTGACCTCACAGATTTATCAGGGTTCCACTTGCACACCCAGTTCAGCAGATCTCGTCTGTCATTTTGGTGCATGGACTGCTCCAGAATTTGGAGTTTGGAGAAAACCGTACCCTCTATTTAATTTTAAATTTGGTAATGCATTTTCGAGGCTGTTGGGGATATTAATAACTTCGTAATCCATCATCTTATGTACCCTAAAATTTATTTAGAAGCAATTATATTTTAACCACTTGCCTATTATATAATAAAATGGTCACTCTAACTACATAAAAATAAACTTTCTACTTTCTCAAACTTAACACATTTTTATTTGTATGTTTATATTTTGATGTTATTTATGTAGTATGTACTTATATATGACATATTTGTTTAGTATTTCTTTTGGGCATCTAAAATCTGTATGTAGTTAGAGGAAATGATGGGCTGAATCATCTCTAGCTTCTCTTACAGCCTAAAAATTGTGTTTATTCTTTGAACCTTTCTACCAGCTTCTCATCTCTTTTGTTTCTAATTTGAAATGATAGGATTAAATTGTGCAGAAACTCTTAGCTCAGTTATAAAATTTTAATAACTGATGCTTTTAAGTTGTAAACATACACTTTTATCTAAGAATAAAAGTGTTTGGAATCTTTAAGATTGAATATGAACCACGAATTGAGGATGCTTGCCAAAACATTTTTTTATAAAATTGCATGCTTCTTAGTTTTAATAGTAAGAAACGCGATTCTAACCATGTGTACTGTTCGTTGGGAGGAACCTAAATCTGAATTTAAGGGATGTACTCCTATAGGAAGTGAAAAGACTTAGATAAATTGCTTCTTGAAAGTCCCACAGCTGTAGAACAGAAAGGGTGTTCTGAGGAAGCACAACTCTGTGGGAGAAGAAGTGTTATAGGCAGTGCTTTGAAGACCTGAAATGTAAGCAGTTGCTTCTGCCTTTTTACAAACATTTGTTACATTCTGGAGACATGGCTCAGGGAGGGGTGGGCATCGACACTTAGAAAACAGATGGCCGTGCTAACGCCCATCCTGGGGACGGACAGGATTTAGGGCACATGAGGGCTTCAGAGAGGGGCCTGGCAGAGCTCTATTTTGTGTCTACAAAGTAAATGCTGAACTATGTAGTGAATCACAGGCTCTTGGATAGCCAATAAAGGCAGTTGAAGTCATAGACTTGGAATTACCAAGAACTAGTGGATGGAAGTGAGGATAACTGGGTCTGTTTGTTTGCTTGTTTTTCCTGGAACAATTAAGAATTTAATGGGATAGCTGTCCTATTACTCCTTTCTGAAATAATGAGATTTTAAAGTTTGGAATTCTAAGTTTTGTCCATCCAAGGAATTGGAATTAAATGTTTCCTATAATATAAAGCCATTTTATGAGGATTAAAGCGATGTGAACAGGGTAAAATACAAAACGCTAGGCCTGGAGAACGTTAGAGAGTCTATTCCAAAGGCCTCCATCCAAATAAGGCAGAGAATACCAAGGTCATTCTGCAAAAATGGCCAAGCTGGGGAGCAAACTCAAGTTCATATCTCTGTTGAACCACACAGTTGCTTTTGTAAAAAGGGGGAAAGATGACCAGAGAGGTAAGAAAGACCTGTGTCACTGTGTATCTGTATGGAGATAAAGGCTGTTACAGCTTTGTGGCCAGTTTCCTAGAGTTAGTGAGTGTATGCTAGTAAATATTTTCCTTCAGTGAACTGAGAGACAAGAAGTCGGGAGAGTATAAAGGCTATTTATCTCTGAGCACTGTGTAGTCAGGGACGTCTGGAAGCAGGTCAGAGTGGAGAGGTTAAGGGCGTGGACTTTGAAACTCCACCTACTTGGGCTTAAGTCTTGGCTTGGTCACTTCCAAGCTGGGCCTGAAAAGCCTCTGGGAAGGAAGAAACAGGCTGTGTCCACAACGGGACTTCTTAATCTTTCATTCTCAAATGAATGAGAATAATCTTGGCACCTGTCCCGTTTGTTGGTCCTTAGATGAGTAGATGTGCAGAAAGTATCTGGCACAGAAAAACTGGCTCATTTTAAATGCTCAAATGCTAGTTATTATTATGTTCTTAATAAAGAATTAATCTCTAGAAACAAAACCAATCAAAAAAGTAAAGTAAAAAAAGGAAACAAGCAAACAAATAAACAAAAATATATGCCATGGTGGAGAATTACGGGATCATAAGAGAGAGGCATTTTATGTAGGCTTGGAGCAAGGAATTAAAAACTCCTGATTGCTCCACATATTCCAATCTCTTCAAATGTTTCCCTCTCCACACCTATTTCTACTCCTCTCATCTCGGTCTCTTCCAGAGTTTCTTATCTCAATGGTTACTTAAGACAGGAACATAAGAATCACCTTAAACATTACCTTTTACCTCCAGAATGAAAATCTTTTTTCTTTTGCATCCTACTTTATTCAATTGTTCTTACACTATTAACACATTAACTGCTAACAAACTCTGCAAAATTTATTTTTAAGGAACGACAATGTGCTTTTGTTGGTTGACACAACTTCATTTGTCATCCACTTTCTAACCTTATTGTGATGACCATTTACAATATATATATGTGCCGTCACATTGCTTACACCATGTTATATTCAATTATATCTTCATAAAGCTAGGGGCAAATGGTTCAAATCTATCAGCAGGAACTAAGAGCCTTTTGGTAAGACCCAAACACCTTATTTTGGCAATCACAGCCCATCACCACAGTCTCACTACTTTCCATATTTATTATCTTAAATTCAGATACTTACCTTGATCCATGTATATTATTCCAACAGGCCCTGTGTTGGTAGGCTGGGCTTTCTGAAGCATCATGGTTGGTTTTGCTGATTCCTCTCTCGGTCTCTCATCTCTTTGATTTGTATTTCCCCTCACTTCATCAGGGAATTCTTAAGGAGAAAGAAGTGAGTGTTTGAGGGTGGTATTACAAGAAAATGAGACCAACCTTTTATGAGCTAATCCCTGCCCCTTTCCTCTGTTGGGATACGTTCACAAAGGGAGATGAGGGGACTAGACTAGCTGGTGTATTCTCAGTACCTCGCGGGCCGCATCATGCAATCATGCAGGAAGACACATTTTACTTTTGGAGGAAATGGAGCAGTAGGAGCAAATGAGATTGAAAGCAGGAGGAAAGAGGGTTGGGAAGCAGGAAAGGGGTTACTAGGAATTAGGCGTTACCAAACATTTCGTGTCATATCTCTCTGAAATGAGCGACTGAAGAAAAGTCTTTCTTAAGATAGATACTAAGTAAAATCGGTAGAATAAAATCAAAATGTTGACCCTCCCACTTGTGTCCCTACCTTCAGTCTCTTCTTATATTTTAAGAACTATGATGTCTATTTCTTCAAGTATATAAAAATGATTATGAAATGGCTTATTAATTGTAGGACTTCTGAGAAGTATTATCAGTTTCCAAAATACTAATATAAAAACACTTGAGATATAATCTGTAAAATAAAAAATATGTGATCCATTCCTATGGAGAAAGCGTGTAGTTACAATCAAAATATTAATATGTATGTGCTATGACACCTGCTAAGTCATCCGTGAGTCCATATAAAAGGAAGGCCATCTTCATAAAATTCTGAATCAGTCAAATCAAAGCCAAAAAATTAATGAGACTGGTTGTCTTGTGTTACGCAGACAGCAAATCTATCTGCTTTTCCAAATAGTGGTGTAGGTGACATTAGAATCATTGCATCTTGGCCCTGGGTCATAAAGTAGGCTGCATTGGCCCTTTGGTCACCTCCTACACAGGAACACGGCTGGTGCTAGAGGTTCCAGGTTTTGCGTCTTAACCCATCACCTGTTGCCACGTACACATCCTAGGTCTGTGGTCTTGGACTCTTCTCTTCCTCTTTTTTCTTAGATTTGTCCCTTGAGTGTGACAACTGCCATTACGCTTCTAGAACTGCATCTCATTTTCTTTTCTGAGTCAGAATCTATAGCTGCCTCTTTAGATTCTATCATTGCAATGAAGTTCAGCCTGAGCCCTTAAGCCTGATGGGGCATCAGTACATCTCTGCTGTTGGAAGTCCTGATTGTGTCACACTTGGTGGCAGCCAATTACTGACCTTTCTCACTCAAACTCCTACATTCCCTCCGTGCACAGCTGCCAACAACCTACACACTCACATCCACTTAAAAAAATTATTTTTGTAAACTTTTTCTTCAACTGTTCCTTCTGTCTGGAAAGCTTCTTCCCCACTCCCCACTCCCAAAACATTTCTATTTATTAACTTATCAAGTGCCATCTCACCATGAAGCCTTCCTACATGCCTCCCAGGTGAATTTAGACTTTCTCTTCGCCCGCCCACCCACCCATGAGCTTCTCCGTAGCTCAGTCTATGCATCTCTACAATCAGGATTTTGAAATGCTGCTTTATGCCAGTTCTCTGTTTGTATTAGGGCTCTTTCCCCAACCAAGTTATGATTCTGTGTAGAAATTCTTTTTAATATCAACCCTTGTTTATCCTCACGCACTGCTGTGGTTTCAGTTATTTCCTCTACACGTTTGCTTAGAAATAATGGGGTATGCAAGAGATAATTCAAAAGACGTATCATCAGATATTCAAGAAAGGTGAGGGCACTTAAAAACAAGGAAAATTTAAAGATAATGGTAGGTTGAGCCTGTGGGCAAGTGATCGTACACTTGGGAAGGCAGAATGGTCTTTTCGGTGGAATGTGGGGTGGGGTCAGATTCTATGTAGGAGGAGGCTGGGAAGGGCTGAGGCTGTCATTCATTTTTATGTCCCCACAGAACCTAACAGCAGACACTGTTATTCAGAAAATATCTGTGGAATTTCATAGAAACGAAACGAAATATGGCTGGTGCATCAGGTTTGATGGTTGATGTTAGCAGGCTGGTGAGCCGCGGGTATGTGCATAGGCATGGGTGGTTGTTTTCTAGCAATATTTTAGAAGATCAGTTTCAGATGTTTTGAGAGGAAGATAGTGAGACTATTGTAAATATTGCTGCTTATAATCCAGGCACATAGTTTTAAAATTAAATATCCTTCCCTCACTTCTCCCCCTAGTATTACAGATTTGAAAGGATATCAGATTCTTTCCAAACAGTCTTCTTATCAGTTTTCAGATGTACGTGTATTAACAGGAAACCATATCCTTGTATTTTTAATTATTTAATGTTGACATTCATAAAATATTATTTGGGTATGACTTGATATCTTAGAACACTTTAAGGCTTTAAAACTGGAAGTTATTTCCCAAGGAAAATGTGAAAAGGTATTCTTTGTGACTGCTTTTCAAAATCTAGGACCCAGTGAGCTAGCAGCTTATAAACTTGCAAACCAATGTCTACTATTGCTAGTAAGAAGTATTTTTCCTTTTAACTTCCTTTGGAAACTCTCCCAAGCTAAAGGAGAAATAAACATCCTTCAAGAATCAAGGCTCCTTTTAGAAATTCAATTTTAAGATATTCTTTTTTTCAGGAATTCTGGCTCTGACTCTCTTTTCATTTTCCCTCCCTTCATCAACATTTCATCCTTCTCTTGTCAGCTGCCAAAACCCAGCTTTCCCTGGGCTCCTGGGGATGTAAAATGTTTTGGCAGTCTAAAGCAGAAAAGGGGTGGGAAACACTCACAAGGAGGGTGAGAAATCATGTTTCCACTTTCTAATCTTCTTGTCCAGATCGGTTTTCTGTGTGGGAGGAGAAAACTCTGGAAGCATTTCAAGTGTTCTACTGAGATTCAGACTCATCGGGCTAGACTTAGGCAATCAACAAATATTTAGCCTGTGCTGGGAGCTTCAGTCAACACAGAATTTTAGAAAAACTTAGTACATACTCTTAAAATGGTTACCTTAGTTGTGGAGATAAAATGTTCGCAACATTTAATAGCAATATAACAGATACACACAATTCCAGAAAGTACACGTTCAGTGTCCAGATATATGAGAAAGAGAAAAAAAACAAACTCGGAGAAGGGGGGGAACTTTGCAGATACATGGTAACATGAGGGCTGTCTTTATTTTCAAAGGAAATTGGAGAAGTCTAAGAATGTATCATGGAAGATGGGTATCTGACTGCGTTTTCGAGGATTATTAATCACAACGATTGTTATTTGACTACATGCTCTGTTATATGCTTCACATATATTCGCTTTAGTCCTAATGAATGTGCAAAGTGGATATTGTAGGATTTTATGAATGTCTATCATTTCATTGGACTGCATGAGGACAAGGATGGATGTATTTGCTTTTGTTCATATTTGTATCTTCGGGTGGTGTACAGTGTCTGGCAGATGAGAAGTACCTGGTCATTATTTGTGGACCACAACTGAGTTAATTTGAGAATCAAAGAGTTAGTAGTTTGCTCAAACTCACGGTGCCAGGAAGTGGTGAAGCTCGGATTGGCACTTGTCTATGTGATTTCACACCCTAAGGTTCTACTGGGGCGTAATGCTCTTCCGTGGTATGGTTTGAAGACTTGGAGAGAAATGAGAAGGACATGCCAGGAGGGAGCATAAGCACAAGGAGGGGCCTCAAGGGACAGCTAGTAGGCCAATTTACCTAGGGTAGTTAGTTATAAGCAACCTGAAAAGAATATATGTATCAGGCTAAAAATTTTCTCATTTTTTTCTTAGTGGAAAATAAAAGGTATTTTAAATACGAGAAATAGTGATCAAAGCAGTGCTTTAAGAAAATTCATGCAGCCACTGTGCCAAGGAGGTTTTGGAAGTAGATGCTGGGAGCTGGGGCCAGTGAGCTTGACTGTTCGCATGGCCTGATTAGGCAGGGATGAGCTACCTGGTCACAGAGACCTGGCGCCTCCACGCACGGACGTGGGTCCTTTGTCACGTCAGCAGAAATGGGAATAATGGGACATCGCAAGAGATACTCTAAAGGAAGTATCATATTCATGATAAGGGAAGGGCACTTAAAAATAAGGAAAATTTAAAGGTAACAGTATGGTGAGCCTGTGTAACTGGGCAAATGAGTAACCATCTTTTTAGCAGAATTCAATTTTAAACACGTTTCAATGGAGGTTATAAACTACACATTCTATGGCAAGGGGTTTAAATATTCAGGACTGAATACTCAGAGGTTAAAGTTAGAGGTCTGGAATCGAATGGAGTTATTGAGAAGGGCGTAGAGGAAATAACTGAGATCACGGCAGTGCACGAGAAGAAGCAAGAACTGATGTTAATGGAACCTCCATGATAAAAATGAATTCTTTTTGATAAATGTTGGTGTTGAACCGTAATATAAATGATAAGATGTAGACATTTTAAGTGCACTGCTTAGTGAAATTTTACAAAGTGATACTCCCATGTAACCCACAGAGCTCATGATCCAGAATATCATCACCACCCTAGAAATCTCTCTCATAATCCTCCTTGAACAGGTGGCCGTTATTCTGATCTCTATCACTTAGAGATGTTTTGGATCCTCGTATAATTGAAACCAAGCAGGTGGTATATATTCTTTTGTGTCTGCCTTCTTTTGCTCCACATTGTGGATTTGAGACGAATCTTTTCTAATTTGGCTCATGGGTTAATCAGAAACGTGTTACTTAATTTTAATACATTTGGAAGTTTTCTAGTTGTCTTTCTGTTATTGATTTTAGCTTAATCCTACTGAAGTCAGAAAACATTCGTGGTATTTTACAATCCTTTGAAATCTATTAAGACTTACTTTATGCTCTAGAAATTTTTGTTTTCGTAAATGTTCCATTGCCTTGGAAATGCATATGTATAGGAATGTGTGCTCTGAAATGTTGAGGGCAGTGCTCTATAAATGTCATTTAGGTTGTTTGTTAGTCATAGTGTTCAACCCTCGTACACTGTAATGCTTTTTTGTTTGCCTGTCCTATCAATTACTGAGAGAAGTATGTTACATTTTCCCACTATCATGAACTTGTTTAGTTCTGTGAGTTCTGCCTCTCTCTTTTATTTTTTATGTTTTGTTATAGATCATCAAGCTTTCTTATTAGGTACAGATTAATTTAATCTAGTTATATCCTTCTATTAAAATGAGGTTTTATCACTCTGAAACATATCTCCTTATTACTAGTACTATTTATTATCTTAAAGTCTACTTTGGTTAATATCATAGCTATACAATTTCTTTTGCTTGGCATTTTGGTGATACAGCTTTTTTAGCCCTTTTTATTTCCAATCTTTCTATATGTTTATATATAAGGATATCGATCAACATACACACACATACACACACACACACACATATATTTAATACTACATATATAAAATCATAGTCATATTATGAAAACCAAAGTTTAAAAATTAGAAGGAAGTAGGGCTAAGAAAGAGACTGAGGAATAACTAGAGAAGTAGGAGGAGAGCAAACTAGCAAGGAATTAATGAAACAAAAAAAGAATTTCAAGCAGGATGGAAAAATTCAACCTGTTGTGCTACTATTTTAGTTTAAAATACTTAGAGACACGAAGGCAAATAGAGATTATGGAAGATCGATAGATTTGGTGGTTGTATCCTCATTAAAGGCTTTCCGAGTTATGTTCTACAAGATAAAACAGAGGAGGCTTAGAAAGATAATTAGTGATAAAATACAAGCAACAGACGTAGACATCGTATTTATTCATGGTAGCTGTGGATAGCCTAAAATTTTATTTTATTTTATTTTTTTGAGACTAGTGTGTTGAAAACACTCTTTAAGCTTTAGGTTTAATATGGTCACATCTTTTGGCTTTTCCCATAAGGCATGCGAGCATCCACCTGTCTGTGTGGCAGACATTTTGGTATCTCCTGTCAGAGGCTTCGCCCTCCCCTTTCATTATACAGAAATGTCAAAGACTTCTATAATCAAATGCAGGGTGTCCGTCCACTGGCACCCCCAGCAGGGTGAGCTTCTGCCACTTTCTCTCTGACCCTGTGGGTCAGACATGGAGGCTAAGTCCTATGGAGTGTGACTCTGAGCTGGCTCAGCGGTGGGATGGCATTTTGCTGTTCTATTTCTGTTTCTCTGTCTTCCTCACCCACTAAAGATAAAACATTTTTCTATTTTAAGGCTTCAGAACACAAAGCATATTGTTAAATAAATTATGTTTCAGACATCCAAAGGACTTCTTTGCATCTGAAAGAAAAAAAAAAAAGAATGAGCAGAATGGAAGGCCGCTGAGACATATTGGTACTGAAATAAAGTAAGGTGCAGGCCAGCGGGTAGAAATATCACACCTTCCCTGGACGAGGTGATTACTTTCCCAACTTTCTGAAGGAAGTTCACCTTAGTGACCTCACATGCCCCCTCCCCCTCTCCTGAGGGCGATTCCCTAAGTGAGTCTAAGATGAGCACACATTCCCAGAGTGAGAAACCACCTTTAGTCATCTCAGGTTGATGTTCTGACACCTCTTTGATAGAGAAGAGAGAAACACAAATGACCTCTTTTAATTTATCCTGAGCTTGCTAGGTGGCTTTGTTGTGCACCTCTTTCCAAAGTTAAGTTAGCCTGTGCCTATTGGAATGTAGATGAGAAGTATGGGATGTACATAAAACACTTAAACAAATAATTGGGTAGGTTGTTGGAAAAAGTCAAGAGAAGAGAGAAACTTGTCTTTATCTAAAACAGAAAGCGAATAGGATTCACTTAGACTAAATATTTAAAGTAGGTGAGGGGTGGGAGAAGGCATGAGAAATTCATAGTTGATGGTCTTAATTTTCTTATTACAGTAGAAGGTCATTAGCAAAGCATTTGATTGTGTGGTTTCATCCGGACAGTGGCATAGAAAAATATTAAGCTATGTGCATAAGTCTACACAGTAACTTTATTATCACATGCAAAAATTAGAACTAATTTCCAAATTAAAAAAATGTTTATTATGAAAAACTTTCAAAATTTTTTCTATAAAAATTGAGAGACAAGAATGACCAACCTCCATTAATCTACCACTGAGCTTCAACAGTTATGAACACAAAGCCAACCTTTTTGCATCTATACCTTACCCACTTTTTAAGATTTTTTTGTAGCTAATCCCAGGCATCATATTATTTTATCTGTAAGTCATTTGATATTGGATAAAGAAAAAAATTTTAAAAGCATAAGGAGATACATGCAACTCTGCAGCCACAAATTTAAAATGAAATCATCAAAAATTGACCCAATAAAATAGTAGAAGAATCCAGCAAGGAAGGCGATTGCCATTAGAAGACATAGGAAAGAAGGGTGAATGTCATGAAAATTTTTACCTTGTTCGATTATTTTACCATAGAATTTTATCTATAAAGTTAAAAAATGTAAAAACTATATATTTCCAGTGTTATGATATTAAACTCTTCCAGATCATAGAAAAAGTTGGAAATTCCCCTAATAAATTTAATGTCAACGTATTTATGACAAAAATTAGAAATGCAGGCTATAAACATAGGAAATAACATGATGAAATTCTCTTTTGCTAATGATAAAATAGCCAAAGTATTATATTTAAAAACTTTAGAATACAAAAATTTGAGATGTATGTGTGCAATATAAATATATAAAAATCAATAGATTTTCTCTCTTAGCAGTATGTTAAAAGCAATTCAATCTTACTGACTTGTGAAAGACATAAAAGACCTGAATACGTGGAAAGATATACCAGATTCTTGGATGAAAAGATAATGTCATAAGAAAAACAAATTTAGAATTAGAAAAAAAATATGTCCAATGGAAAAAAGAGCAAAGAATATGAAGAGAAATTTTTTTAGGTAAGTAAGTTTAATCACCAAGCTACATATTTAAAGTGCTCACCCTATTTGTTAGTAAGGAAAATGCAAATTTAAACATGAGATATCACTTCATAACCATTGCACTGACAAATATGAAAAAGAAAAATGAAGTTTCTTCCTGGAATGTAGTGAAATGGCTACTCTCCGGAAATAATGGTAGATGTCTGAATTGTTGCAGTGCGTTGGGCAATTTATCTGGCAGAATCTCTTAAAATGATCCACACACATACTCTTCATTTCCGTAGTTTCACTCTTGTGTATCCAGTACATATGACATAGGAACAGAATATTTGTTGCCAAGTTGCTTGAAATGGCAAAGAACTGGAAGAAAAGTGGATGCCCAGCAACAGGGAAATGTGTAAATATGGGTTTATGAAGTGCGTATGACGTTCTGTTTTTGTAAAATGTGTAATGGGTATATTTTTAATTGCATATAATGATCGTATCACAAAGAAAGGTAAGGATACGAACTAGATTGTTAAGATGCGGTAACTAGTTGAAGGAAGAAGAAACTAAGGTATAAAAGGAAGAAAAGGTGAAAAAAAAAAGACTGCCTTAACAACCACACCAACATAAGTACCCTACTTATGCATGTATCAAAAATATATCACATATACACCGTTTTTCAGAATTAAAAGCATAAGACAAGTTGCCTGCTTTTAAGAACTTGGTGTCTAGTACTCCAATTATAATACAAAGTAGGAATTGAACACAATCAACTTGGTTCACAATTTCAGTTCACAAATCACTTTTCCATTAAACCATCAGAAATTCTCATTAATAATTACAAAACAGGTACGAGTTCTGTCGGGAAAGGATCCAGCCGTGTAACATGAAGAATAGAGGCATTTATTGAAGAAGATACAACATACAAGCAATAGGGCATACAGGACCATGGCGCCTCAGTCTCCTTCAAAGTAGGGAGGCTCCTTGAGACCTTACCCAGCTCTCCAGCATTCCTTCCACTGTTCAAAACACTCTGCAAACTCTTTTGTTGAAATCACCATTAGCTGTCTTGTCTTTTTCCCGAATCTCATCCATCTTCGAAGTGTTTCTGACACACTTTTATTATGTACCACGACCTCGAAAGCTTTAAGAACCATCCGGATGGTTTCTTCAGAGGCATGTTCAAGCTTAACACAAAATTTGATGCAGATTCATTGCTCTGCTTGCTCATTTTAAATGCCATGGCCATCCAGTACACATTTTCATGCAACGCGCCTAGCACCCCCACTGACCAGTACCAGGAAGTTGTCATTACTCACGCAACCGCATTCCAGTCCACTCGCCCTGGCTGCCAGGCTACATTGATGTCAGGCAAACATTCTTGTTCTATTGACAATGGCTGGAATTTTTTCTGGACCAACCTTGCGTCTTCTAAGCAGGCTTGGTTTGCCATGTGCATTTTCTCCTGTGGGGTTTTCATATGGAGTGTGCACACAAGGTTACTAATCAAATGAAAAATGGTGTCCAAAAATTGAATTAGAGCAAGGCCTGAAAACAGTCCAATGATGGGATCTTTGGTTAAACAAAAAATATTCAGGGGTGCCTATTGGAGGAGTAGGTTAGTACTACGTAGGCAGAGCAGAATTCGGGGTTCAATGGGGACAAGCCCATGGACCAGTCTTATAAATACTTTTGGAGCTTGAATGGAGGGTGAATGGCATCCTCCTCCCAGACGGTACAGAAAGCGCAGTCCAGGTTTGCTAACCACTTGAAACAGGAAGCAGTAGAAGAAAGAGGCCACACTTGGTCTCAGGGTAAAAGGAGAAACAGGAAGTGCCGGCACTAATTCTTGATTTGAGCTGCTGTGAGCCTCCACCCATAAAACATGGTCTATGAAGATCAAGCTTGGATAATCAGATTATTATATGTTGTTCTTCCTGTTTTCTGAAGGGGCAAACACCAGGGAGAGAAGCCAGAATTCTAGCTAAACTGTTCTCAAGTGAGGATCGAGGAAGGATGTCTGGTCCCCTGCTGGCTACCTGTAACTTGAAAAGTTGTCCCTGACACTGTGAATATCACTGTGCTCCTCAATTCCTAAGAATGATAACCATTAGATGATAGCCTTCAAGCAATATTCAAATTGCTTATTTTCCAGATTTATTTAAAATGCTTAATTTTGATTATGCCAAAAAAATGAGCAAGCAACTTGAAGAACCACTGGGATACGGCTGATAGCTTTAACTTGAAGGTTGAAGGTTGTATTTGATTATCCTGTGGACACAAGATTCTCCTTACATCCCTGCAGGAGTTATAAGCAAATGTCTTATCATTATTATCATCTAAGTTGTGTAATTAGAAAAGATGGTCGTGCTGTGCTAATAGCTTGTGTTAACAACTTGGAACTAGTTTAAAAGTAACTTGGGTTGTTATTTGCTTGGAAATAGCATTTAAGCAGCTTGAGGGATTGAGTCTTGGAATCCTAAAAGCTTTCAAAAGTGTGCAGGAACTTGTATGAGAATAGAGATTGGGAAAAACGTGCAATTACATCTGAATACCATTTCAAGATCGCTTTAATGTTATTGTTTCTCTAAGTGTTGGCCTGCAAATATGCCCATAAATGTTTGCCTAGTGTGATCTTAGGACAGTTCTGAGTTCTGGAAACAGACACATGAATGAGTCTCTGTGATTGATACTCCTAAAGGATAAGTATCTGTCACAACACAATCTGTTTCTCCTGATTGTGGAAGAAACCGTAAGGCTAGTTGACAGTATCTGGGGCTCGACATGTGTCTGGTACTGTTATGGCACCAAAGGCACCAACCTGGAGATTTCCACACGTTTCTCCTGTGTCTCTCCCCTTCTTTCTGTATCAACTGTCAGTTCTAGACCAAATCCTCACTTTCCTTGCTTAGACTATTGCAGTAGGCCACATACTGGTTTTGCACCCCCAGTTCTGTCTCCCTTGCTATCTGTCCACTGTCCTTTAACCTGTCCATCACATCAGACACTGTCATTTTCTCAGTATAACTCCTCAATGACATCATGCTCTACTGCACTCAAAGAGATATTTAAAACTACAGAATCCGAGCCCCTAAGGACTGTGGCGTACTGTCTCCCAGTCCCTCACTTGCTAAAGCCTACAGAATCCTGTTCATTACGTTTTATTCATCACATTTTCATCTCCAGGGGCCAGCAAGTTGCCCAGCATTTCAGGGCAGAATCGCCTAACGGCAATCTTCCTGGTCTGATGCTCTCTAGAACTTCTCAGGAGGTTCTGATCAAGAGTTGGTTTTGTTTTCTATTTCTAAATTTTTGAGACTAAAAAAAAAAGTCATTGAAGATTGAAGAGTCAGATCAAATCATTCCCTAAATATTGGGATATGCCACAGACTAATTTTATTTAGAGGTATAGATTACTGAATTCCACTATAGTGTTTGATTGCAAAGTAATTACAAATGTGTCCTTTAGGTGATGCTGAATTTCTTAAAAAAATAGCATCTGCACTATTTTCACTAGCTTTTTCCATAATCACCTGACGAGTAATTTTTTTCAATAGAATTAGTCTAAAACTGAGCTTCACTTAAAAAACATTCCATTTTTGCTAAAAATACTTTTTGACTAAACAACTGATTTTGAAAACTTTGGTCAGGGCCTGGGTTTCTGGATACGTTGTATAATTAACATAAACTTGAACAACTTTGTTTTGTTTTGTTTTTAATGATCCAAAATTAAGTTGCTTTTAGTCACAGGATTTCTGTAAATACAAACTTATGTCAGAAGAGGCCTTTTATTTACTTTTTGATTCAGCTCAGCATGTTTATTTAATCTGCAGTGATTCAGCTTACTGGTTGCTTTAGAAACTTGGATTGGGTGTTCTCATGACGGCTGAATAACACGATGGCTTTGATCTGAACGGTAAAGGCTCAGAGAAAAGGCATTTTTTTCCCCCTGCAGACTTGCCTTTGGAATTTCTCTTTCCTTTCTGTTAGGAGAATACTATCGTGTGACTATAGGGCCACTCTCTTCTAGTTTAGATTTCCTATATTTGCAAAATTCACGGATTTTTAAACTTTTTTATTCTGGGATGCCTTTTGGTGCTTTCCAATGGAAAAGGCAGAGTCATTCCAGGCACTGAAAAGAATCTGTGTTGTTGATTTTGTCTCCCGGCTGAACATTCTGGAGAAAATACAGAAGTTGTCGGTATTCATCTGTTAGGGCCGTCACAAAAAGTAAGGGAACCCAAGGTCTCAGGACCTCTGACGAGAAGCAAGACCAGCGTACACCCCTCTTTAGGCAAGATTGACCCATCGAGTCTGTCCCCTCCCTCATCAGCCCCCCACCTCACTCACTGCCTTGACTCGTGTTCTCGCTTACACATTTCTGAGTCATAGCTGGCCTCTGCCCATGCTCCCTTTGCTCGGGATGGTCACCTCCGATCATTTTGGTAATCGTCCCCCAGGTGGTTCTCACGGCAATGTGCACCGACCGCTGCCGTGTGTGCGCTTGCGTCCTCGAGTACCTAGATGCTGGAGGAACCTGTCCCTAAGGCTAACCTGGCTTGTCACATGGCTCAGATCAGGCCTGCCACGCAGGGACTACTTCCCTTTACTCTTTCCAAATAGGATTTCTTGGAACCATGGCTTTCAGGGGAGTTTTCTAAAAAAAAACGAACAGAACAAAACAAAAACATGCCTGGAGCCACTTTGCAGGCTTGATGCTTTTCTAATGTGAATGAATGGTTAGCATTTCAAATAAGATGCTTTTAGACTCTGACACTTCCAACAGAGACATCAGTAATAAGCAGAGAGTTTCATGGTCTACTTTCAAAGAAATCAGATGCTTTATAAGCTTAAACCCAAATTGCATTTAATATTTTAAAGATGGAAGAATCATTTATCACAGAAGCTCAGTGTTGGGAGGGACCAGAAGGTAATTGATCCCTTCTGTGTGCAAAGGTCCTCTCCTTGAACATCGCTCAAGATAGAAAACTCACCCCCATCCTGAGGCAGCTTGTGTTCGAGCTGGGCGGATCTGACAGAAATGTCTTCTTCCTGTCCAACCGACATTTGTCTTTCTGAGATTTTCCTCCTTTGGCTCTGGTTCTGCTTCTGAGGTCACCCGTCAAACGTCCCCTCTTGAATGTCTGTAGAAAGCCATCGTGTATTCCGCAGTCTTTTTCTTTTCAGGTATCACACTTCCCAGTTCTTTCAACTCTTTCTCCTCGATAGGATCTGAATTCCTGTCCTCTGCTGGCTGTTCAATTCTTCTTTAATTTGTCTCTCCTTCTATTAAAAGGTGTTGTCCAGACCCAAACATGCATTCTTAATCACCTCCCTCTTTCTTGTTGCTTTTGATGTTGCAATCTAAAAATGAATTCACTTTTGAGGGTGTATGGACACATCACACGACTAGTTCGTACTGAAATTGTGACATACAATCTTGAATTTTTAAATAGATATTCTTGAGTCACTTCCTGCTCCACTTCATGTTTATATGTCCCAAACTTCATGTCATTGTATTATGTTCATCCATGCCATGTTTTATCTTCTGAGGGAGAGCCATTATTTAATAGTTTAAATTCCAATCTAGTCATCATCCATGTTGACTTCATGTTATCTCTGTCTGCGTTGTGACTAGAACTTCTACAGCTTCATTAAAGGCAATGGGACACAAAAGAAAGCCCTGTGAATGGTCACTAGACATTTTCCTTTAGATTGATGCCCATCTTATAATCAGAACCATTCATCGTTGTCTAATCCGTCACAAATGCACTGAGCTGTCTGAACACTCAGTCCAACGTGTTTACCTTTTCCTAAAGAGTCTTATGACACAGCTCAACCAAACCCTTGCTGAAACATTTATGGACCGCCCTTTTTTTTTTTAATCAAAGAGGAAAATATAGTCCTTTATAACTAGTTTTCAGTAAGTCTCTGATGCGTGTCAGTTATCACTCCTTCCCTGCTCATTGTTTTTAAATAGTCTGCCTTGGACCTTGGCCACACAAAGGTACCATTTCTAAATTATTTCCCCTGTTGGAACAACTAGAATGAATTCCCCACATCTAATTATTCTGCATCTTTCTATACTTTGTGTATATTGAATTACCATTCTATCTCATTTTCAAACTCTTAGTTACCCTAGCTGGGCTTTTTTCTGAGGGCATAGTTAATTAGTTGGGAGTCATTAGGTAATTGCATGAGTCCCTGCAGGGCAGGGGCTGCATCTCCCGGGGCCCCGCCAGGTCTTACCACAAACTGTATTTTGAACAAATGGATCTCTTTCTTTATCTTGTCTGACTAAAGCTGATTGAACATTTTTCAGGCCTAAGATGATTTTACTTGTTAAAATTGTTTTAAACCACACACAAAATGCAAAATCACTGCACCTTCCACAAAAGAGAGGTAAAAGCAGTTCCCAGTGAGCAAGGATCCAGCTCCTTCTCTGTTTTTGCTCTTTCCTTCTAACACTTAGTTTTCAGCCTTAAGGTCCAACACACTGCTGGAGCTCCAGCCATCACCTCCATCTTCCAAATAGCGGGAAGTGTCAGGAGCAAGGTGACTCACTGCTGGGTCAGCTTCTCCAAACAGCCTGCTTATCCTGTTTGCTAGAACTTTGTCAAATGGACACACTTAGCTGTAAGAGAGGCTGAAAATAAATCTTTGACCAGGCACATTGCAACCCCGGTGAGAGCTGATTTCTGTTTCTTGGAAGATGGGACCAGCTTTTGGGTGGTAACCAGGCGTCTCTGCTAAAACTCAAAGGCAGAACAGGCTACAAAGGAGTTCAGGAGTTCTTTATTTATGTCCTTCAAAAACACAGTTGTCTTAAGAAGTAAGCCTAGCATTTGTGACCACCTTTTTGCCTCAGACATCTGAAATCAGCCCACTTTATTGATCACCTAAGTATAGAGACAGTTTGCATCTTGAGACTGAGCCTTCCTACTGTGCTTTTATGTTTGTTTTCATCACTGTTGCTGGGAATCCACACTGGGGTTCTCTTAGCTGCCCCCTCTCCTTCGCCCTCTGTGAGATCTGTGGTTCCTGGTCAGAGCAGCTCGCTGCTGGCTCTCCAACCACGTCGGCTCACACTCACTTCCAGGTGCGCAGGCAATGCAGGTAGGAATCCTTTCCCCCTTTCTTTCTGAGAAGCTGTCTTCCAAGACGGTGTATCTAACCAGTAAGCGTTTGTCTTTTCCTGCCGGTTTCTTGCCCCATTTGGAGTCAATGTGATTCAGCCAGAGCTTCTACCCTCTTCTGCAAGGGCTGGCTGGGCACACACCCTTGATCTGGGTAGTATGTCCTCTTCGGTTGGTCATAGTGACCGCTTTAGGCAGGGGTAAGCGACCCAACCGACGTCTTTCACTAAAACCACTGCAAAGGGTTCCATCTCTCCTTCTGAGATCGCTAGGGGCCTGTCTGAGAAGGAAGCCAACACAGAGGAAAGCAGAGCAGAGGGAGGGATTTAGGGAGCCCTGAGGACACACATCTCCGGGACTTCAGTGTTATGGAAGCCAATAAAGATCCTTTACCCCTTAAAGCCAGTTGGAGTTGAATTTATGCAACTTGTACCAAAACAAGTTTTCATCAGCTCAATATGGTAACTTCTTCTGGGTTCTTGTTCACTCCACTAGCCAACCACTCTTCCCTTGTTTGTTAAAATGCGCCAGTCCTGTTGGATCCAGGTGACCCTACAGGTGCCAGTGGCATTGCGTGAAGTGGGTACGAAATGATGATACGGTAAAACCTCTAACTGGTGCTGCTGAGAAATCATCAGGTTCTGTATGTATGAGAAATAAAGGGACCACTTTCAGCTTGGACTCAATCTCATCAGTGTCTCTGCTGACTCCCCTTATCTCAGCCCCTAAAGAACGCAGAGGAGACGAACCTGAACCCTTGTCGTGCACTGGAGAGGGAGAAGCAGAACGGGACACAAATATGTGCATTTCAGAAAATCCCTGGGAGAAGGCATCTTTCAGAATTTTTAGAAGGAAATGAAAACCTCTTTAGAAACCTGTTAATGATAGGCTGACCGGATGTACCATTTTAAATGGGACAGAAAATAGTGACCTTGTCCCATTTCAAAAGGTACAGACATTCGGCCCAGTCTCACTGGGCTAAATTCAAGGTGTCAGTAGGCTGACCGTACGTCCTGGGACTGCGCCATGGTTTTCTGTCCCATTTAAAATGGGACATCTGGTCAGCCTAGTTACTGAGGTCTCTGTTCCATAGAATTTGAACTTGGAACAACTACGGAAAGATGCTAGGAATTTTCCAAGATTCACAGGGCCCTGGTGTAATTAGGCTACCATTTCAACCTGAAATGTCAAGGGACACAGGGGAAGGGAAGCAAATGAACATTTGTTGAGGGTCAGTTATGTCAGAGATAGGTCCAGGTTCCTTCTATGCAGAATTCAATATTAAAAATGAAGAAGAATTTTAAAGCCATAACTGTCTAAGGAAAATGACAATACAGTGCCTGGTATACAGGAACTAATCAATGACAGCGACAATGGTGATGCACAAACACTTGGGAAGGGTAACCCTTCCCAGAGCACGGAGGGTGGGGTTCCCTGTGTTCCTAACTGAGCACAATAAAATACCTCTTCTTGTCCCGCGGCGTAAATATTACAGTGCGGAGTGCTTAGTCCACCACAGTGGTGAATCAGGATCCTTAAGGCAGAGCTCTGGGCAGCTGTACTCTTAACAAAATCCCTAGGAGGCTCCTGACTCCCACCAAAATGTAAGAATCTTGGCCTTAGGGGTGACACTGGGGAGGGAGGATAATATTAGTAAGTATTAATAATAACTAATATTAGTTGGTATTTCACTAACTCTTAAATTTGAAGTGCTTCCAAATTTCAGAATAGTTTCAATAACAATAGTATTATTATTTAATCTTTTAAGTAACATTTTTTGCAACCTCTATTTACTAAACAATCATAACTATGGGGCAAACATACTTTATTTTATTTTCCAATTACAGTTGACATACACTATTATATTAGTTTCAGGAGTACAACAAAGTGATTAGACACTTATACAACTTACAAAGCGGCGCCCTGGTAGTAGTACCCATCGGACATCGTCGTTACTACTTTATTTTTAATGCATGCCAAAGCCTCAGTTAAAGGCTACTTTTCCTTCCCCTCTCTCTCTCTTCCTCTCCCTCTCTTTCCCTCAGCTCTCCTCCCCTTTTATCCTTTTCTTTCCCTATCTTTTTCCTCCATTCCGCCCCCTTTTTCCTTCTTTCTGTCCTTCCTATGTATTTTTTCTCATTGTGTAGTGCTTCAGTGTGAACAGCAGAGGGCACTGTTCTACAGCAAGTCTGGAACTCACGTATCTGAAAGATAACCCATTTGATTGTATTAAAGAAGTCAGATTAAAACGAGCTCGTAAATGTTCTTCCATACATGAATGCTTACAGCATTTTAATTATGGTGATTTACACAAACCTGTCATGATCACATGGCTCATAAAACAAACACTGTTTTAATAGCTGTGTTTAATGATGTACCCTTTCCTTTATGAGAATTTAATTCTCTTTTCAAACCTCAAACTCCTGAATATGATACTTTTTAAAATAAGATGAACTCCATACAAGCCAATGGCCACCAGAGCTGTGGCTCCTCCTGAAAACTCTGTTTTATTGGTTTGTTCTACTGTGTAATTGTTTGGTTTAATTTGATAAACATGTCAGTTTTCCCAGGATAATTACGTGGATAAACAGAAGGCTCAAAAAGAAATGGAGCCAATTAGACTCTTTTTATCAGAGATATACAGAAAACTCTTTACAGATGGACAGACTTTTCCTTGGAGATTTGATCCCAAATTAGAATTCCTGGACTTACAAGCGACAAAGGAGGCAGCTTTCCTAAGTATAATGAAGTCTCAATTATCTAGAAATGAGAGCAGTTAGGAGACCCACGTGGTTCAAAATTCACACTTGGGTTGGAAACGCGGAGGGGCATCCTTCAGTAAGAGCGTAACTGTATCCTCACCGAATTGCAACCACTTTGAAACAGGTTGAGCAACTGCGCGAGATTGTGGCTGTGGGCAATTTTCATGCAGCCACCCCAAGTAGACAGGTATCCAACATCTGTGCTGTGAATGCATCACTATGTTTGTTGTAGATACAGGTGTATTGTACAGACTGAGCATTCCACAGTAGTTTGTTCTGACAGTAACAGTCCAATAACGTATTGGATACCCTTTCGTAGAGCTTAAAGGGATGTTTTGAGGAATAAATAACATCATATCATTGTATTCTATTTATTTTTGGTCCTTGAAGATAGACTTATACTTGGAGTGTAACATCTGACCTGACTTTTCTACTTGAGTTTTATCTATTGTGTTCTGCTGTTTTGCTATAAAGACTGTTGGGTCCTTAATTAAATAATTCATGTTGTTATGATTTAAGACCTGGTTCTATTAGTATAGAATCAAGGAATATGTTTATTTGTCTTTGAAAATCTTTATAATGTGATCCAATAACTAAAATATGTATTAATATTTTTCTTCATCACTTCTTACCACATCTTTTATTATTTTCCCAGTTATTCTCTTTGAATTCTGGAATAAACAATCTTCAGAATTAATAAAATATGCTTTTTAATTTAAGGACCCTCCCTCTTCTCTCCCCAGTGATTACTCCCATTCATCTCACTTTAAGCTTGGATATACTCTCACTCTCTAAATTTCTTGATTCTTACAAGCTTCATTTGGGATGGTAATAGAATATCTTCCAGAAAAAAAATCTGTTCATTCCATAATAATAGCATCCTTTCTTTTATATCCTTCTCTCAGGATTTCTTTACCCTACTCCCGTCTTGTTTAGATTTCTGTGCTGCTTTTTCTTTTGCTTGGCTCAAAGTCTCAGTACAGTGGTAAAGTCCTTTTGCCTGTATGTCATGGTTATTCCTACGACTGACAATCCCAAAGCTCTTCACCTCCTGGGGGCCAGAGAAATGGGTTTGACACAGTCACTCAGTCTTTTGTGATATTAATTCAGCACACAGTTCAGACGTGAAATTGTCATTTGCCAGGTAGGAATTAACAAGTGAGTGGCGTACAAAGCCTATTTATGGAGAGAACACTAGGGGACAAAATCTAGGGGCATGATCCAGGCTGCGTACAGGTGAAGTTGATTGTGCATTGCTGCCCGAGAAGCCTCCCTGACTGAGACCAGTACTGTGTGCCAGGGAGATGGTCATCTGCAGGGAGGGGCTGCTTCTCTGGAATTTTCTACCAGTTTGACCCATCTAGAGACTTGAACCCACTCTCAGTATTGAAGCCTTGCGCTAGTGATTTGGGGACACATTTTCTAAAGAGTCCCCAAGTATTTTGATGTTTTTAGGGGGCATTTTTAAAATTTACTTTTCTTGCCTCTCTTTTTAAAATGGAACAGTTCTATTTTTAATAGACATTTGAAAACAGGAAGATAATATTAATAATAACTAAATAAAAATCACCATAAGTAAGAAAAACAAACAAAACCCAAAACCCTTTCAAAAAACATTGAAAAGCTTAAAGGTTTTTTTTTTTTAAAATCACTCAAATCCTACCACCTTGAAATGACCATCATTAACATTAGGTGAAAATTATTCCAGACATTTCTCTGGCATTGTATCTGTGTACATATTTGAGGGCTGTCCAGGAAAAAACCCAGCCACGAATACCTCTATTTTTTGTATTACATGGCTGGATATTTTCTGGACAGTCCTCGTATATCTAATATGTGTGTGTGTGTGTGTGTGTGTGTGTATTAGTTGGGGGAGTAGATGGATAGAAATATAATTATAAAAATGTAACTATACTATAATACCTTTTTGCAATAATAAGCTTACGTTTAATATTACTACAATTTAATGGAAGAAAAAAATAAAGTGAAATGGAGTGAAATGTTGCACTTCAGATAAAAGTTTCTTTACCATCAAAGACACTACACTCCAAAAAGTCTCCAAGATATTTTTTAAAAATACATGTAAAAAGCTATGAAAGAAACTCCAATCAAGTTGGCATTTTATTCTGAACTCCGGGCTTGATTAATTGATCTTACATTGTTCTTTTATCCTGTGCTCTTGGAATACATTTTTAATGAGATGTGAATCCATACGTGCTTGTCCTTTTGCAAGAAAAGGGTGCTAATTGTATCATATGGAAAAAGAAAGCCAATTTTTCCGCGTTAAGGGAAGTGCCTAGGTCACTGCGTAATGACGTTTCAGAACGTATTGGATGGAAGTCAGCAAGACGATCAGTAGTCTCACAAAATCATAGGCACTCAATGAGGGTTGCAATGAATTAAAGTCAGGAAAGGCTGGTATCTGGGTTTTAATCCCCCTGTATGACTTGTATTTAAATTTTATGACTTTTTCTGGTGCGTGGCCAAGACCAAGAAGGACCTAAGAAAATGTGATTTTCCACACAGGACACCTGGGTGGTAAATATTAACAAAGATTTCACCTTAAGGCTTATTCTCATCTGCGCAGACCCTCAGAGCGAGGTAAACAATTACCAGCAGTGAGAAGGCAAGGAAGAGGGGTGCCGGTTGCAGGTGTTTTCCAGGCAGCCCCCGAAATCCCGCAGGCAGCTGCCTCCCGGCAATCCATCAAAGTAGAATCTACCATCCGGGAGGTCAGCAGACGCTCTCGGGCCATCACAGCTGGGTTCAGAAATCACAGACCACCAGCCCTGTCATCACAGCATTGTCCAGTCTCCCATGCTTGTTTGAGCTGGTGAGGACTGCCCACGTAGCCTTGTGTCATCAGGGTTTTCCGAGGAACATAAGATTTTTATCACAACAGCTGTGAAATCCTGTGAGAAATCACAACTTTGGTTTTTTTGTCTTCCCAGTAAGACTATGCGATTCTTCCTTTCAAAAAAAAACAAAAACTGTTTAGCAAAAGGTTCCTAAGACCAGCCTTGGAAGACTAACTTACAATTCCAACAGCAACATTACTAAGTTTATCAAATTTATGGTTTCGTTAACAGTGAAATTGAATGTGAAGTAAATGTCATGGGTGAGAAGGTCAACAGCACTGAGCAGTGCAGTGCTGAATGGGATTTCTGTGTTTTGCCGTGTACAATGCAGTCCCGTGGATAATGTGCACCCATGTGTTTAGCCCAAACTTCCAGGGAAACAGATCTTTTGCTTTAATTTTTTAATTCAAATTTTTATTTGTTTCTATTCAGGTACTTTTTTTTTGTATTATAAAGGAATTTTAGCATTTATTTTTTAACATGCTATGGTATGAGACATTTTATGTAACAGATAACTACAAAACACAGGAGCAGAGACAAGTTATAAGAAATTTTATGTATAAAATGTTTTGATTAAAAAAACAATTATTGTGGTTCAGGATATTATTTTGCATGGAGATATTGTTATTGATTTCTAGTGTTACACTTTTAACTCATAAGCATAAGTAAAAGAATGAAAAATATTATATAGATAGGGAATTAGTACTATCCATGTATAATATAATGCACATTCTTATTTTTCCCTCACAAATTTGGGCAAAAAGTGCACATTATACATGGCAAAATACGGTATGTGGGTAATTGCGTAACAACAATCTGATAATGCTACTGAACAATGTGTGCATTGTCACTCCCTAATGAGGAAGTAAACAGTTTTCAGTGTTGACATCACAAGTTCCCTAAATTGAACTAATGGACACATTAAATTGTATAACTTCAGCCAGAGAGTTGTATTTATCTGCTACTTAATGGAAAAACAATCATGATAGAGGACAAAGTACAAACTGAGTGCCATGTCTTTCCACTTCTGTAATGCTCTCAACTGTGTCCATCTTTGCAGCTGTAGGTATAACGGAGGTGTCTGATGCTGAAATCTGCACAAAATCAAAATCTCTATTCGACTTTGCAGTCATATAAGAAATATTTATTGAGGGACCAGATTAAAAGACAACCAAACCCCAAAGATGGAAATAAATTATTTCAACCATGTACATCTTATAATCTTTTAGGTGGAATTAGAATAGCCTTTAGGACTAATTTTTCCCCACTATGGAGGTGATACTCTTCTGAATGTTCAATCTGATGCCCCATGAACTACTAAGTTTTTCCACTTTCACTGGAGGAAACACGGCCTATTCATGTCCTACCTGAGCATTGAAGAATATGCCTTAGGTAGTGTTTTTCTCCCCAGGTTTGAGTAGTTTCTGGCCACTCATGTGCCGATCAGAATTCAGCTGAAGACTTCAAAGTATTTAAAACTGGATACGTGCTCGTCCCTCTCCCTGCTGCCCCCACCACACACACCATCACCACTGTCCCTTTAATAGTTCAGAAAAGACAGGCAATGCTGCTTGTGAAGCCCCACACAAGAGTCAGGTATGAAACCATGGAACCTCCGCCTTTCACACTCATAGTCCTATACTCAAAACAAAAGGCCACACAGCCTGACCAATATAATTAGATCAAGAAAAGCAGTCCGGAAAGCAAAGGGGTCGCTGTCCCTGTCCTGAAGGAAAGTATGTGACTCTGTGTACTCTTTGCAGAAAGTAAAGGCGATGGACCTCATTACAACGCCCTCCTCAGCCTGCTGGAGGCTCCGGCCTTGCAAGCATTGTTAAAGGGGCACATACACTTGTGGATCTGGGGGAGCAATGCTGTCTCCCTTGGATGGAAGGCCCTGACTACTGTGGAGTGGCCGTTTGCTTTACGGTGTGTGGACAGCTGAGAGTCATTTCCTCCTGTTCGTCCCCGTGAAGCTGGACACTCCCTTTTCATGTTTGCAAAGCTATCTGTGTGGGAGGGGAGCTGGCCTGTTTACCCAGTGGGCTGGGAGCCAGCCCAGTGTCGCCTCCTTTTCTCTCCGTTTCCCAATCTCCCCGGCTCTGAGATGGGCAGATAGGAAAATTTGCCCGTCGGGATGCCAGAGCTTCAAAGGCAGCATGGTGAGCGCGCGCACAAAGGCCCGTGTGTTCGGCACTGGGGTGGCCGTGCCAGGGCCCTGCAGGCAGGGGGAACCGGCGTTTGTCTCCACTTGACTTCTCGCTTGCACCCTCGGGCTGCCGAAGCCCTTCTGTTCGCCCTGCGGCTTCACCGAAGTGACAGCAACTATGAATAGAAGCGTCTTTGCGGCCTTCTCTTGCCTCCATTCTTAAAGGGACACATAAGGTCCTTTCTGCTTCTGGAATTAACTGGCGGGATTTCTCCAAGAAAACCAAAAATTCTATTTCCCATGAAGAACCCTCATCTCCTGGACGATGGATGTCAGGGATCAACGTGGTAGGAAACTGCAATACGGAGTGTTCTGGTTTTTCTGTGTCCTGGAGGCATTTTATTTCGAACTCCTCCCAGACAGAAATCCGGGCTCAGATACCCCATATAAAGGGTAAAATACTTGAGATTCTACTTCTCATGTTCATTCCTCTGGCGAAAGTGTCCTCTTAAAATTCCAGGAGTCGTAGGAGGATCGTGTTAAGCTGTCACCAGTTTGATGCTGGTGTGAGTATGCCTCAGGTCTGTAAAGAACACAGGTGTTGGGGACCAGTGGGCATGGTGGGATCGGACAGGGGAAGGCGTGTGTGCACGGAAAGAGGACGAACCTGGCCTTGGAGAGGAAAGGCGCTGGATTTGCACACTTCTAAGTCGTTCAGGGTGTAAGGGGAGGGCAGGGAAGCTCCCAGGACATAACATCCACGTAGATGACGTGTGACAAAAAAAACCACAGTGAATGTTTTAAAAAATGTTTGTTACAGAAAAGGACACATGGCCATCAATTCCCTCTCCAAGAACTCCCCGTCGTTTGAACACACTTGTCCCACCGTCTGGCCACTCTCTGCAGAAGTTCTGGAGTCTTCTTTCATGAGTGTCTGAGACATGGGCTAATGGTTCCATCCCGACAACACTCCATGTCACATGTCGCTTCTGGTACGGCAGTTTCAGTCAAAAACATTATGGTGTGTCCTCACCCACCTTGTTCACTGGATCTGGCGCCGTGCGACTTCTGGCTCTTCCCTAAAGTCACAGTGACCATGAAAGGTAAATGTTTTGAATTGGTGTAGGACATCGAGGCAGCCACGACAGCACAACTAAAGACACTCACGAAAGGGGACTTCCAGAACCGCTTCAGAGCATGGCAGGAACGATGGGGTACGTGTGTTTGAAGTGAGGGGGATTAATGGCAATGTGTCTTTTACTGCAACGAATTTTTTTATTTGAACATTCATCGTCTTTTCCTTATCACACCTCATATATATTATTCCCCTCCTAGGTGTATTTCTAATTCTGAAAACTATAAAAAATTAATGAAACTTATGCTATACGTTTTTCAAAAACAAGACTGACATATTCCATAACCAACTTAATGGAAAAAATGACAGGTACAAGTTCTGGTACATTAGGAAGTTCACTTTGAAAAAATAAGTTTGGAATTACATATTGGTATCTGAAAACACAACTGGTTTAAATTCTCATCAAAACAATTTCAACTTTCTCTAAATAACACATTTGGCAGAAAGATGAATTATCGGCCAGTGTACAATATAAAAATATCAATTGCTTACCCTCCCAAATACTGAAAATTCTGGGTAGAAAAGTTAGAGAGTAAGCTTGTGATAAAAAAGGATGTAATTAAACGAGCCTTAGACCTTCTATCACGGATATATCAAGCTCCCATTTCAGTTACCATTTGCCTGTGTCAGGGAAAAGTCTGAACTCCTCATTGCAATAGAATAACTTTATTTTCCACTTCACACATAGCTGTCCAAGTGATCTTTTTAAAATTTTTTTGAGAACTGAAAAATTATTAGCATTTTGTGTGTGTGTGTGTGTGTGTGTGTGTGTGTATAAAACATATTATCATAGTATTACACACACACACACTCAACATGGTATTTGTCTTAGCAAAGTTTTCAGTGTACAATATAGCATTGCTCACTCTGTGGTACCACGGATTTCTAGGACTCACCCATCTTATGTAACCGATAACTGAAGCTTTCTACCCATTGAACAGCAGCTCTCCACTTCCCCCTCGTCCCGGGCCCTGGCAACCACCATTCTCCTCTTTGTTTCTAGGGACAAACTCCTTTAAACCCCTCACGTGAACAGAGGTGTGCAGCATTTGTCCCTCCGTGACTAGTCCGTGTCACTTAGCCTCGTGTCCGAAGGCATGACTTTTAAGGATGCCCTCTCTCCCGGGCTCATGCACGTGCAGGCTTGGCACCTGACAGTGAGCACCTGCTTAAATTTTGCACCTTGAGAGCCATCCTCATGCTCTTCCATGTTCGACTCCTAAAACAAATAGCCACTTTCTACACCTTTCACCAGACCCTTTCTGGTTCCCCAGGAGCAGCTGTAGGTGGGGCACCTCGTGCTGCATTGAGAAGTGAGAAGAGGTGGACTTGGTTCTTGTGGTGTGACTTTGGGTGACTGATTGTCTCCTTGAGCATCACTTTTACCTTGGAAAGAGATCTGAAGTTTAACATTTTATCTGTTAAGAACTGGGAATGGTCTGTGATTTTACCCTAATTGCAAGCTACCGAGTAGCCTGTCACAGTTTCATGGATCCCAGTAGAGGCCATGTGACCTCTGGGTCGGAAAGAGGAGGTTGTATTACTCACAGCAACAGCAGAAGCCTGGGCGTCAGCATTTGTATGGGTTCCTTGAACTACAATTCCCAAAGGGCAATAGGAAGAGGGTCAGAGGACATGGGCGCCTGCAGTGGGTTGCATTACAGGAGATGAAGCCCAAAGTTAAGGAACCAAAAACTGTAATAACAATGTCTGCCCTTTGCTCTGGAGAGAGAGAGAGAGAGAGAGAGAGAGAGGTCTTTCATATCCTGGATGGTAAGTGTGCTTGCCCTTGCTCCAGCGGGATGTCTAGCATATTTGCCTCCAGGATTTTTTTTTTTTTAATGTGAGAGAACAAAAAAGTACTAGAAACCAAAAACGCAACTCTATCCTGCTGAGGCTTCTGCTATACTGGTTTTTATTTTTTGTTTCTATACAGCGAAACTGAATCTTAACTAATACAGAGTCTGGCGTCTGGAGGTTGGGTGTGACCCCAGAACCGAAGAACGTATGACCTGCCTAAGTGCAGAGGACACATTTGGGTAGTGAGGACTCAGATATTGCAGGGTGGACAGTAATAACTCGTATTACAAGATGGGAAAATGTTGGGTCACAGTATTGCCTTGCGTGCTTTGGAAGACAAACCACATGTTAACTGGAGCTAGAGCCCTTGGGGAAATATAAGAGAAGTGTTGGGTGTGTTGGGTCCTCATCGCCATTTCTAGCAAAGTCCTGTAGGAGTGACGCTCAGAGTAGGCTGGACTTCAAGCGAAGAGAGAAGGGAACACCTCTTAGAAAGCTTTTCTCTGAGCGCATCCTGTAGCATAAATTGCCTATGAGTCCTGTGATCTGAGGTGTTGAAGGTCTGAGAAAGCCCCCTTCTGTATCCCAAACTGAAACAATTGAAGTACTGGATACAGCACGGAACTATTAGGAGGTGATAATAGTGTGCTCCCAAACCTTACAGTGAGAGCTTTCTACAGACAACGGGAGTAAGACTGACTGCAAATATCAGCTTAAGGGTCTCATTTTTCTATCCAAGCCTGTGTTTTTCCAAATGGTGTCCAAGTGGGCCCCACTCACTTGAGAGAGAAGGAGATAATAGTAAATTAAAGATGAGAGTCGCCAGGCTGGAACACTGAGTACGGTACGTCCTTGCTTAGCATCATCGATAGGTTCTTGGAAACCGGGGCTTCCGAGGGAGACGTACAAGGAAACCAATTTTACTGCAGGCTTAATTGGTATAAACAAAAAGATTTTTGTTCCCACGGCATATTTCTGGTCAGGAAAGCATCACCAAATTTCTAAATAAAGACCCCAAACACTTCCGATATCAAACATTGGAAAGATGAATAAAAACAAGTAAGAGAATTGTTTCCAAGTCGCTATTCTAGTTCAAGATCCCAGGTGGCTGGAGCCTCTCCCAGCAGCTTGGGGAGCAAGGTGGGACCCAGCAGGACAGGACATCCTTCCATCGTGGGGTGCACTCATGCACCCACACTCACACTCACTCAGATTGGGACAGTGTAGACACGCCAGTTTCCCTCATGGATGTGAGAGGAAACTGGAGTCCCTGGAGAAAACCCACACGGACTTGGAGAGAACGTGCAGACCCCATGCTGATGGTGGCTCCGACAGTGAATTGATTTGCTTTTTTCTCATCAATATTATAAAGAAACGACATTTTTCAAGGACCTGCTGTATGGATGAGATTTTGGTTATTTGCATGTGTAACTAACCGGAAACAAATATATCAGAGGCCTGCTAAGATTTAAGGGAATGATTTGGGCAAAGAGACCCCAAACTTGGTCTGCAGCACCCTATGACAATTAAACACCTGAGGTGAACTGTGGGTGCCCACTGGAAGTGGGGTGGAAGCCTTGTAGGCCTCTAAGAACCTTATATCCTCCAGGATTTACTTCAGTATGTCTGTAGATGATCATGGACATGGGTGGATCTCTCAGGAGAAAAAAAGCCAAGAGTCACAGAAAATGGATGAGTGCTTTTCCCCAGAAAGTACAGCCAGAAGCTTCCAGAGGGGCTGACCAAGGACCTTACTTCACTGCCAGGGCTGGGTACCTTTTCGGTTCTGCCCAGCTGGATTTTATAACTGCTTGGACCGGTGGAATTGTTTGCCATTCTTCCCATTTCCAAATGCAATGTTTAATTGTAGCTGTCCTGTTCTGTTTCTGCCAAAGTGTTTCAAGTGTGTTGGAGGCAGGATTTTTGTTTATTTGTTTGTTTATAGGCCACCAGACTATAGCGTACCACATCTTGACCTGCCAGAGAGAACTGTGCATCACCCAGAGACCCTGGACTTTGAACTTGATATGGTAATTGCAGAGGACTTGGGCTGTTTCCCCTGGGGTGGGGGTGTGCTCTTTTGGTAGGGAAGGAGTACATGTGGATGGAGTTAAATATTCCAAAAGTAGACCGTGACGAAGACCACTGATTCTCTCGTGGGCATCCATTTTTCCTCTCCTTCTCAATTATAAAATTGCAAATTCATTTTGAGGATTTATTCACTCAGCTAAAGGATTGCATTTCTCAGGTTCTCTTGTAGCCGTGTCTGCCCATGTCACAGGGTTCTGGCAAATGAGATGTAAGAGGTAGTATTGCATTATATTTCTTTAAAAGGAAGGACATAGGCTCTTCTGTTTCCCCCATCCCACTTGCTGGAATGTGGATGTAATGGCTGGCACTCCAGTTGCCATTTTGTGTGGTGAGGATGAGGCTTCTCACGCTAGCAATATTTGGAATGAAAGATTGTAGTAGGTAAGTTATGGTGAATTAATGGAGCTGTCAGGTCATTGTTAATTTGTGTTACTTTGCATGTGTGGTTGAACCTACTTTTGATAATTATAAAATTCTATACAAATATGAAGATATTATTACCATTATGAGTCAGAAAATCTGTCAGAAAGAGTGGGTGCGTGAGTTTCTGACTGATAGAAAAATAAAATTATTTTATTCATTAAAAATAATCTAATTAATGAGGTTAGAAAGTATTTTATTCCAATGTGATACCACTATGTCCCACCATGGGACATAGTAACTTGCTATACTCATATCTGTAATGGAATTGCTACATCAAAAGTCCTCCTAAAGCAGGGCTAAGCAAGATTGATCGTAGTCCACCTGTGGACTGCCAAGCAATTTTGGGGTGATCGCTTGAATACTAAAATAAATAGTAACACTTGGAGAAGCAGCCCTTCCCCTGAAAATGTCTTCCCAGGCCTGCTTTTAAAGGGACAGTAGTATGCTAAATTACTTGTACCATATGACTCCACTTATTACAACACAGCTAATTGGACCAGAGGTGGGAATCTTATTAATGCAGTCAACGTGAGAGAAAAGCCAAAAAAAAAAAAAAAAAAAAAAAAAAAAA
>PVJL010000669.1:0-47430 GCA_004026885.1 Lyroderma lyra
CCTTTCTCCAGCCCCACACTGGCAATTACTCCCAATTACGCTATGTGACGAGGCTCTGGGGCTGGGGCACTTAACTGGGGTCCTGCATTATGCAATGTTTTTAATCCTCTTACTTAAGGTGGAAAACCAATACGGCGCTCTGAGTTCCCATGAATGACTGAAAAAAAATAATTCTAAGAAATAAAAACACCGCCATCTATATCACCTTACAAGCTCCCTGAAAGGATTGAAAGGATGCATAGTTTGAATTTTCAAATGCCCTCTGATGAACTCTCCTTGAGTCTTTTTGATGCAAAGGCTCTTCAGGGGGAAAGGGACCGGGCAGGGCTTCCCTGGATAAGAAAGCACGTTCCTGTGTAGCTGTGCGGTAAACTCCATCAGCTAGAATGCTGGGGCCCTGCAGTCTGTGCCCATGGCCACAGCCAAGACTGCCTGAGCCCCTTCCGCTGCTGGGGGGCACCCAGGGTGCAAAGGCTGGTACTCGTCTACCCATGCAAAGCCCTATCCCTCCCTCATCCCCAAGGCAGCTCCCACCTTATAAGGCTGGAAGAGATCCTCAACTGCCTTGCCCTCCAGGATGTCTAGCCCTTCTGGACATATCCACAGCCCACACAGGCCACAGAGATAACCCCACCAGGATCAAGTGTCCTTGAACAGCTCCAGATCTGACAAGGTAGAAAGCTCTTGCATCCCCATCAAAAGGTCCTGGGCACACAATAGTCTCTGTCTTTTCCACCATGAGCTGCCAGGTTGCCATGCCACACTAAACTCACCTAATGACACTTGACACTCCAGTTGTCACCCAGCAATTGGTGGGCAGGTGGGCAAGCCACAGGGCCTGCCCTCCAATACTGATGCCCCAGCCCAGGGCCTGGCCTTTGGATAAGGGGGAGCAGCCTGACACCAGTAGGTACAATTACAGTGGCTGGGCGCATTAAACCTTGGGAATAAAGAGCTGGCCTGGTAATTACCCCTAATCCCCTTCGAGCCTTTGTCTGCTAGCAGCACTGCCATAAGCCTAATGGTGTGAGATAAGTGGCCAGACTACCCAGCCCTCCCCGGAGCTGCCTCAGGCAGATCTAGGTGGGGACACTCAGTCAGCTCAAGCCCATGAGCATGACATTCCTAAAAGTCTCCTTTGACAGGACCCTCCAGGAAGAGGCAGTCCCCATGGCCCCACAGGACGAGGTCCCCAGGGCTACAAGATGGCTGCAGCCATGGTAGCTAGGAGAAGGCGAGAGGGGAGGATTCCAGATCCTGAAGTGAACTAGTGTTTGGACAAGGAAGATTCATGACCCAACAACAACTTTTATAACCATATTCTGATCATGTTCAGACATAATTCCTGCACTCACGCTCTGCACAGGATGGAGACTGTGATGCAGAGTGATTCAGTGTCCGGCCTCAAAACTGATAAATGAATGGCCTGGCTACTCTTGAGGACTCAAAGAGGTTTCGAAAGGTTCTGGCTCACACTCCACTCTTCACAAGAACCCTAAGAGGTGGAGGGGATGCCTATGACCTTAGACACGTAGCATGCCCTTTGACCACTGGATCCCAATGGCCCCATTCAGCACTTGTATCCCGAGTGGTGGGGTCACCCACTCAGCAGCCCCAGGTGTACTTCAACAAGAAAGAAGAGACCCAGCCTGTGCACTTTCTCATTTTCCTAAAAACACACAGTCCTCCCAGCCTCTCTTAACCTTGTTTAATAGAAACATGGGTCCTTGTCCATTTAAAGAGGGGAGCTCCTGGGGACTGCTGCCAGATATCCAAATTTCTAGGTAAAAATCACCCAACTTTTAAATGTCAGAAATTAATTCCAATGATTTAAAATGCTGGATGAACCAAACAAACATCTGCAGGCACCCCACCCTACCCCCTTTTGCAAGATCTGCTATTTTGGAGTGGTCTGTTTTGGCCCCTTGACTCATCTCAGACCAAGCTCCTTGAGAGCAAGAACCACATCACGTTCATCTCTATAGTCCCGGCACTCGGCATGCGCCTGGCACCCAACAGGCGCTCATCAAATGTTGGGTAAATGACTGCACGAATTCATGGTGACAAAACTGAGGGCAGAAAGGTTAAGTGGCTATGCAAGGTGACCCAACTGGCAAAGGAGGCAAAGCAGAGACGAGCAGCAAACCTCAGGGTCCCGGTTGGGTCACCCACTCCATGTTGCTTCCCTCAGTCCCTATCTAAAACATCCATAAAAATAGTTCTTCTTTCATTTTGTGATTCTGTTATCCACAGTGGAGTTTAAATTCTGGTGTTTCAAGTTAAGTTTTGCAAAGCTTCCCCACTCCACCCAGCAGATGACACCTGGGTTGCAGATCCCTTCCAGGCATGACAACTAGGGACACATAGTCCAGAGGCTGGGTACAAAGGTTTCCAGGCCTCAGCAACCCCACAGTGCAGGAAGAGAGGTTCCTCATGAGGAAGAGCTCTCTGAACCTACAAGTCCCCTCTTGTCAGTCCTCTGGATTCAGTGACCAGCAGTAGGAAATGTAAATGGAGCCTTTAGGCAACAGAATCCTACATGGAGCTCCTGCCCTCAGGGGCTGAATATTCAGCTACCTGTGGCTCTCAGCTCATGAGGACAAAGCACAGAACCTAAACTTCCAGTTCAAGGTAGCAGCTTGGATACCATCTGTTTTAGTTATCTACTGCACATAATAGTACAAAGCTGCAAAAAAAGGTGTCCGTAGGGGCTGCAATCTCATCTTAAGGCTCAAATGGGGAAGGATGGCACTCTCCCAATCTTACCTAGTTGTTGGCATAATTCAGTTTCATGCAGCCTGCTGGACTGGGATAGGGGGGTGCAGGGGGGTTCTTGCTAGCTTTCAGCCAAAGGTCACCCTCTGTTCCTAGCTGGTTGTTGGCTGGAGACTGTCCTCAGCTCCTTGTCATGTGGGCCTCCCACGTTACCTCATCAAAGCCAGCAAAGCAGAGAGCTTTCTAGCAAAGCCAACATTACAATCTTACATAAAGTATGGAAGTAATATACTGTCACCTTTCCCACATTCTATTAGCTAGAAGGATGTCACAGGTCCCAACTACCCTTGAGGGGGTAAGGGTGCACAAGGGCATGAATACCAAGAAGAAGGGACAATTGGGGACCACTTTTTAGTGTCCCCTACACTGCCTAACACAGAGCAAATAATTTTGTTTATTGCATAAATCCAACCTTCAAGAAGCAAACTGCTGTGTGCACAGAATCTCAGAAAGGCAAGCTAATCGGAGGGGACAGGTGCCTCTGAAAGCAGAGGGACAGCTGGAACAGAAAACACAGGGCTTAAAGTCTTTAAAAGGAGCAGTCAGAACTCCCACCCATGCCTTCCTTGATCCTCATCACCCATGTAATTACTTCTCTTCCAAACTTCCAGAAGACAGTAGGGCCATGCACTGGATTCAGAGACACAAAGCAAAACTGAGAAAGTGGTGAGGTGCTATTATGAAAATGGGTATTCTATGAAAACTGATATACAAAATAGTAAAATCCCCCAGTTCTCTTTCTCTTTTTGGCTCCAAGAGTTGCGTGTCTCAGGCTAGAACAGTCCTCCTTGAAACTAACCAGCCCATGAACACACTCCTAACAACATTGTTACTTGAGGGTCCCCAGCAGAAGAGCTGGCTCTTATCCAATCACATTACAGTGAAGCCCATTAGTCAATAAGCCCCACCCATGCCCAGAGGACTTCCAACCGCATGTGGGTGCCTGGTCTTACGTATGAACCAAGAATCAGTAGACAATGCAAAGAGCCTCCAACACAAGAGGCAGGACTACAACCAAGAGGAAACAAAAGAGACCCAGAGAAAAATACAGTATAAGGAGCAAAGGGAAATTGGAGAGACTCTACAATCAATATCTTCAATGAAATAAGGAAACATAAAGCACATATCAAATAAGAACCAAAAGCTACAAAGAACAGAAAACAAAGCAAGAGCTCTAAGACATTAAAATTAGGAAAGCAAGAGTAAAAAATCCAATAGAAGTTTGTCCGATAACATTGAAAACAGTCCAGAACAGCAGTTCTCAAAGTGTGGTCCTCAGATGCCTAAGGGTTCCTGAAGCCCTTTCAAGGGGTCCATGAAAGCAAAATCATTTTCATAACAATACTAAGTCACTATTTGCCTTTCCACTGCACTGACATTTACCCTGATGGTGCAAGAGCAACTGTGGGTAAAACACCTGGTGCCATTAACAGCCATCAAGGTGGTGTTAGCAAACTGTGTTAATTAATAGTCACTATATTCTTCACCACCACACAAAGTAAAATAAATGGCAAGAAACTTTTGTCTGAGAGTGAACAAAGTAAGCCTTTCAACTCAAGGAAAATGACTGGTAATATTTGTTACTAGCAATAAAATTTGAGCTTTCAAGCAAAATTACAATTTTAGGAAATTTATCTACTACCAGAAGCTTGAGAGCATACTTTTCTGTTGAAATTGTTGGTGATGTTATTATAAATCTAATTGTTTGATATTATATAAAGAAATCTGTTAACATTTTAAAGATTTGTATAACTCAGTGAACCAGTATTTGCCAAATGACTTATGAATGATGTTATCAAATCAGGCATAGGTAAAATCTACTCAAAGCCCAAGACAGACCAGTGGATTTTAATGTAACAGAACAAAGAATTCACTGATAAGCTTTCAGATTCTACTCTGAAACTAACCTTTAAGAACTTATCATTGTAGAGTTCTGGTGTACTATCAAAGACAAATAAAATTTCTAATATGATGAGTATCAATAGATATAATCTATATAAACAAAAGCTGTTTGGGATTTTCAATGATCTTAAGAGTGTCAACAGATTCTTTTGATCCTTCCTGAGACAAAAAAAGGAACCTGAGACCAAAAGGTTTGAGAACTGTTGATCTAGAAAGTGAAACAAAAAAAGATGGGAATTAGAAGAAAGGTTAATTTGAGAATCAGTTCAGAAGTTTCAAAATTTTTTTTAAAATTGTAAATAGGAGAACATTGAGAGAGGGTAGAAATTTTTAACAAAAAAATAATATAAAGCAAATACCTAAAGTTTCTAGATTTAAAAATAACCACCAAGTGCCCCAAATAACGCATTTAAAAAATCGCATTAAGCAATGGAAATATGACATTTCAGTACTTGGTGATAAGGGACAATCCTCAAAGCTTCTGGGCTAGAACAGTCCTCCTTGAAACTAACCAGCCCATGAACACACTCCCACGTTACCTCATCAAAGCCAGCAGGGAGAAGTAAGGAGTGGTACAGAAATGGTCACATTCTAAGGACTGGGATACAGAATAACACCTGACACACAGAATAACATCTGACTTCTCAATAGTAACAAGGGAAATTGGAAGACAATGGAACAATACCTCCAAGTTTCTAAGGGAAAGCAATTTCAACCTAGAATTTTATATTCAGCAAAACTATTGGTCAAGTATAAAAGTCAGAGATATTTTCAGACATATAAGATCTTGATTTTTGCCTCCTGTGTACCCTTTCTCAGGAAGATATTGGAAGGTATGATCCTTGAAAGTGAGAGTGAGAGAAAGAGAGAGAGGTGGAACTCAGAAGACAGGTGATCCCACAGCATTCCCTGCATGATGGTGAAAGAAGGACTCAGATTAGCAGCAGTGTCTGGAGAGCAACAACCATCTACACTGAAGGAAAAGGACAAAGGTTACCTTGATGCACTTGAACATATTCAGAAAATATGTCTAGTTTAGTGAGAGAATAGGAGGATCAGTAATAGAAAACAAGCAAACAGTAAGGCAAATCAGTTCATGTGTGCATAATTCCAAGGAAAACAAAAAGTCTATTAGGGAAGAAAAATGATCACAGCACAGTCGATGGATATAGTTACACGCCGGTGGATATTTACACAATGAGAACCCGGGTGCTGCCACGTTTCAGAAAGACTGGGATAAGGGAAGTGTATCAGGGCTGTCTGGAGGAAGGTCCAGCCATAAATGCCTCTATTTTTCATACTATGTGGCTGGATACTTTCCGGACAGCCCTCATATATGCATCTGTTGGATCAGAAAAGAACTGGTATAGGAAAATTTAATCCCCATCACTCATAATCAAAAATCGAAAAGCAGAAAAACTGAAAAATCAAAACAAAAACAAGACAAAGGTAATATAAGCATGTTATTTAGAAATATGGTAAACACCAGAAGAAACAACTGAAAGAATTAAAAACAGTTACCTCTAGAAAGCAGAAACCAGGGGTGGGAGGCATGGGGCAGTGGGCGGCTGCTTTTCATTATAAGCTTATTACTGGTTGGCCATGAGTATATATATATATATATTCCTTCGGTAAAAATAAAAGTTAAATTAAAAACTACCCAGGCACCAGAAGAGCCAAACTCCCCTCCTCACAGTCTCAGCCTAATAAACATTCCTTGAATTTTTACTTGCCTCTGCCCCATAAGTACCAGCCAGTTTTAAGTACCAAGCATGCTATGATTTGGGGGTGCAGGAAACTTGAGTCCCTCTATCCAAATGTGTCACCTCACTCTCTTGTGGCTGATCCTAAAACCACCCCATAATCCCTGTCATCGTCATCACCATTCACTGGATCTTCCTGTGAACACAGGGCCTGGTTCACAGGAAGTATGCGGTGAGCAATATATCACCCAGTGACCCAGGTGCCATTGTTTATCTCTTTTGTCCTGGTGATGAGCCTGGTGCTCAGACAGGCTAAGCAGCATGGCCTCCTCCCTGGGGTTAGCCAGTTGCAGAGCAGGATTGTGAATCTAGGTGCTCAGCGCATCTATCAAACCCACATTGAGCTAACCCTTGCCTCTGCTCTTCAGGGCTTCTGTACCTCCAACCCCCAAACCACAGGACAGTCTTAGAGGTCTGCCTGTCATCCTGGATACCATCAATAATGCCCACATGTTTAGGGAAAGCTGAGACATTGTCCCACTGGAGCTTCATCACCATGAGAGGAAAGGCGGTTGGACAGGCATTATCACGCCTCACCTGACAGAAGAGGAAACAGACCAGGGAGAAGGGACCTGCCTGGAATCACATAACAAGAACCCAGGTGGCCTGAATCACCTTCTGGAATTCCTTCTGCTACACCCCAAGCAGACCCCTTCCTTGTCCTGTTTAAGGCATTGGGGTTGGCCCATTTGCAAGGAGGCAGAACTATTCATGCATTTCCAAAGTCCAGCTTTGACTTTATTCTTCAAGAACATGGTGTCAAGTGGATGCACAACAGACACTATAACACATGGTGGGTTGACAAGAGGGGAGGGCACTGGAGCTTGGCTGCAGGGGCCAGGGCTGGGGTCCAGGTACCAAGACATTCAGGCTTGGGGGGGTCTGCTGTGGGAAAGCCCAAGAAAACAGACAACTACAGTGACCCACAGGCTTTGAGGGGAACACTTGGCTTCCCAGAGAAGTCCAGAGCTGTTACTGGAGACTAAGATAGAGCCATGAACACAGGAAGGGCACAGAGGATGACCATCATGTCCATGGCAAGCACTACATCGTTTCTCTTCCAAGCTCCCTCACAGGACAGCCCAGCTGGGCACAAGGAAACCAATTTCTCCAACACTGCTTAAAAACTGTGCAAGAATATCCTGCCCGAGAGTCTTTCCTGAGGCCGAAGACACATCACACGCAGGGCTGGGCACAGAGGGGACACTGGTGAATGCCTGTCAAATGACTCTGCAAACCCACAAAGCCAGTCGCTGCTCTGTGTGGCAGCAAGCTGGCTCTGCCCACATCACAGGGGGCCTGGCTTCTTTCTAAAAACAAGGAAATGGTTCCAGGGATACTGGTGAGTCTTCTTTCCTTCTATCGAGGCATGAAGGGTAAGTTCTCAGAGCCAAGGAAGTTCTACAGGGGATTCCCATTCGCTCACAGAAGCCCACAGCTTGTGATTCTAGGTTGCTGCTCCTCAAAGTATGGTTTCCCCGATCAACAGCAGCAGAGTCATGGGGGGAAGTGGTGAAATGCAAATTTCCAGGACCCACCCCAGACCTAATGAATCACAAACTGAAGGTGGGTGGGGCGCAGACATCTGTTTTAACAAGTTTTGCAGCTGATTCTGATAAAGCTCGTGTGAGAACCAGTGCTCTGAATAAAATCCCCCCAAATAAGATGCATGTACAAAGCAGGCTTCTTCCTTAACTTCCCCCCACCCCCAAAAAGAAACCAGTTGATGTCATGCATCACTCAACATCAACATCAAATTCCTCCAAAATCATCTGTCCTGGGTATATCTACCTATTCATGCATAGACACCTAAGTATATATGGTATATAATGAAAGAGGGAACTACAAATAAGCTCCTAAGTTGTTACAATTATTTGTCTGTGAGTCTTTTTTATACCTACTGCCTAAGATCTTCTAAATTCCCTGGGCACGGGACTCAGCAGGCCCCAGAACATGCCCCGCCCTGGGCATGCGCCCACAGGGTTGTTCAGTCCACTCTGGGGGAGCTGGCGGCTAAGCTTAGCCGCCATCCGGCTGAGTTCACACCCAGCCCAGCCCCCAGGACTTGCAGTCCAAAACCTGTCTGAAACCCTGACCCCAGGACGTCCAAGCCTTCCCTCCTGGACATTTCTTGCTTCACTCCGTGCCCTCTTCCTGCTCCACAAGCGCCCTATCACGGGCGTTGGGCAACGGCTGAGCGCGTTTCTCCTGCCTGAGTCTCGTCTGCAGCCTCTGATGGGGCCTCCGCGTCTGGCTCCTCCCTCTTCAGGCTAACCGCACCCCATCAGCTCCAAGATGCTCATGGCTCAGCGCGCCTCATTGTTCAGGGTGCAGCACTGTGCTTCCTTGTTCCCCCTGTCACATATGAATCAGTTATGGGCCATGGGACAACTCAGCCCAGTCTGTGTATTCCAGCAGGGTCCCTGCTAGGAGCATGCCACAGACCAGCCCAGCTGGAGACCTGGGCCTGCAACACGGACCCCTCTGAAAGCCTCATGAAAGCATTCCAGGATGTAATAAACCCGTCAGGCCCTGGCTAATTTATATCTAAGTGGATGATTTCCCATTTTTCAGAATGTAAATGTTTAGATTGCAGCATTCCCCTGCCTCGGCATCCGGGGTCCTGGCACGTACGTGGTGAAATCAGCCCGCTTTTCCACAGGGATCCTTAGATGGAAGAGCCACGATGCCGGCATCTACCAGCTGGGAAGAGCTTCCTGCTCTCAACAGCGCATGTGCACACCTTACCCCTGAGGCGGTACACCAGCATTTGCTTAATGTCAAGAAGTCTCACTCTCGCTTTTTACAGGGAACAAACAGGAGAAATGGAGCTCTCCAAGGCAGGGCCTCAGAGTTGAGAGGGCAACTCCGATTAGCTAGGTATTCCAAGATGCTGTTCCTTTTATACTTCTTTCCAAAATGTTGCTCATTTGCTCTAGCCTCAAATGCATTTTATTAGATCTTTGCACTGTATAAACAGGCAAGAAAAGTAGATTAGTGGAAATAAATATAACACAACAATCCAAGGAAACAACCCAGTTTGGCCAACCAAGCCCTGAGCATCCCACTGCCTGTTCTATCCAGGGCTGCGTGCGGTAACCCATGAGACCCTGCCAGCTGACACCATGGGTGGTCCCGTAAAGTCAGTCCCCAGGAAAGAGGAGCCCCACCATGGGAGCCATGAGCCCAGGGAACCAGTAATGACTCTTTGGGTTCCAGACATAGGAAAGCTCCCCAAGACCAAGGGACTCCATGCAAGAGCCCCCATGACAAACCACTGGTATCCAAAAACTTCAACCCAAACACATCCATCATCCCGGCGCCACGTTCCATAGACAGGTGTTGATTTGTGCAAGTGTGAGCCCTACAAGTCACTCGGTCCTACAAGTCACTGTCAAAGTGAGTTGGACCATGTCCAACTCCGCCCACCAGAAATGTTGCAGGGGAGGACTTGAGAGTCCTAGAAGGGAGGCTGCTGGCCCATCCAAGAAGGCAGCAGAAAGCTGAGCTTCAGAGGACTGGCTTGGATGTGAGTAGTTATGCTGTCCAGTTCCAGTCTACCTCCTGGCTGTGTGTCCTTGGCCAAGTCACCTCACCTCTCTGAGCCTCAGTTTCTCTACCAATAAAATAGAGATGATGAGGTATCAATCTCCTAGGTCACTACTAATAATTAACATACATTGACTATTTACTATCCTAATCCAAGGGACAGCCAGGTGAGATAACCTGAGAGTAGGACAGTGCACCTGGCTGGATGATCCACTCCCTTGAGTGTACACTGGCTGGGTGGTGGCAGAAGCTGCTCAGGTAGCATTTGTGGGGATGATTTCCAACATGAGAGACCTGCTGCATGGCTGGGCTGGGCAGAAGGTAGACACGAACCAGCAATGGGCCCGAACCCACCCAGAGGGCCAGGACTCAGCCCGTGGCTCTTAACACGAGCCAATGCCACCCCCACCCCTTATCAGGAGGGGCAGCAGTGGGTGGTTGGTATAATCATTCCTGTGACCTGTGCAACCACACTACCCTGCACCTGTCCTCAGGACCCATAGCAAAATGAGGTGTCAAGTCCATGTGGGGCTGCCCTTTTGCGGTCCTAGTGCCTGAGCTTCACCAAGTCACCTAAGGACAAGGCTGTCAGGCCAATGCTCAAACATGAGCTGAAACTCCACCCCAGCTTTGTGCCAGGTCTGAAGCTCACTAGAGGCTGGTCAAGGCGCCAAGGGACTCCCTCCTGTCTCAGGTCTCTGCTAACCAGGCTTTGTCCAACTTCCTGCTCAGCCCCATTTCCCATCCTGGTCTGGGCTAGGAGACAAAGGACTAGCAGGGACCCCACCCCCACCCCCCACCCAATCAGACTGGCTCTGTGACTGCCCCAGCACTTCCTGGCCAACCCTGACCATGCAGCAAAAACCCTCCCTGCTCCACCGTGGGGTAGCCTGGCTAGAAGTTTTATTCCATTAATTTTCATCCTGGTAATTGGAAGCAGTTTCCCCCCGTGCTCATGTAGGATTTAATGAGCTACATAACATCACGTTTCCCACTGAGGCAGCTTAAACATGCATTGCACCCCAGGGATGCTGCCACCCCATTTTGCCCCATGGGTACCAAGCTGCCCTGGGCCTCAGGCCCTGCCCATGGTCAGCCCTCCCTCCTCCCTGGGGTCCAGCCTCCCCAGAGCAGGGCCAGAGCTCCAGCCTCCACAGAGGCCTCAGACAAACCCTAAGCAGAAAGCAGAGTAGAATCCTCTTTGGACCCATGACCACAATAAAGACTTATAAAGGCCTTTATGTGCCTATAAAGCAAAAATCCTGCAAAGCCTTTCCATCTCGACATGCCATGTGCAATAAAATGACTGCTGCTCCCACACGGCCCTTCACGTGCCAGGGTCTACCCCCACCCACAGCAACCAGGTGACACCCCCACCCACCTGACCTATGTATGCACAGGGGTTCAAATCGCACCCTGGTACCTACTGGCTGAGTAGCACGGGCCCATCACGTCATCTCACCGAGCCTCATCCTCCCGTCTGGAACGTGGGATAGCAACAGCACCTAATTCATCTGCCAATTGTGAAAACCCAATTTGAATGTATTCAGTCAGTCATTGAATAAACACCTATTGAGCCCCTGTGCCAAGCCTGTTCTGGGCTCTGGAGACACACACCAATTGACAAGGCCCATACCCTCATGGCGCTTCCATCCTAGCGGCGGCAAGTAGCAAATGGATGAACTTGAATTTCGGATAACACCGAGTGCCACAAACCCAGTGAGACAGGGAGCCACAGCCGTGCTCGGAGAGCTAATTCAGACTCGGGATTGGGATCAAATGCATTCCTATGTGTGAATAGCTAGAAAACATATCCACTATAATAGCTGTATTAGCAAATTAAGAATTATAACTAGTGACGGTATTTCATGCACTATTATCCTGGGTCACACACAGCTGGACTCACTGATTTGTGAGGTGCCTACAAGACCCAAAAGCTTGGGTAGCCTCATGGGAGCTATCAAAGCCACTTCTTATTGGGGATGATTTCAGGGGGTGGGGGGCTCAGCCTGGAGAGAGATTATACCCCTCCCTTCCAAGTCCTCCTGCCTCTTCTCAGAGTGAGTCTGTATGACATGCCCCAGTTCTCAATAAGGGCAAGGACTTTGTCTGTCCTGCCTGGTGACCAGCACACAGCAGGTACTCTGAATGGGTGACAGAGCTAACCAGGCCTCAGAAGATACTTCAAAAGCTGCCCGGCCTCCAAAACAGGCTCATCTTGAACTCAGGGGCAGAGAGAAGGAACCGCATTTTGTCCATATTAACAGTAACACCTATCCATTTCCCGCTTGACCAGGACTGTGTCAGCTACGTCAGTAACCAGCTCAGGGGGTCCTTCAGCTCACCATACCCAGCAGCCAAGGCCATGGGCCAGGCCCACTAAGCCCATCCAGCAGCTGAGACAGCAGAGGTACAATGAGGTCTCCCCAAGGTCACAGGATGAGCATACAGCCTGTCCCGAGAGGGAGCCTTGCTCATCCACATCCTGCAGGGCCAGACAGCTCCGTCTGGACCAGGGGGCATGACTGGGATTCTACTGTGTGCTTCGCCCTAGGCTGAGACCACAAAGCTGGTCCTGCCATCAGAGGAGAGATGGTGACTCAGGCCTTCGTTCTGCAAACACCCACTATGCCCGTCCCAGATCAGTGTCACATACCCGCCCACTGTGAGGAGAAGCTGTGCACAGCAACGTTTGCTGCAAGCATGCTGAGAGCAAGCCAAAGTCACAGAGGCCAGAAAGAGAGGTGTGGTGAGGGGGCGTGGGAGGCCAGACTTGATGGGGAAAGAATGGAAGAACAGGGTCAAGGTCCAGGCAGGAGGTGGAGGTCCCAGGGCCTAATAACGCTGACTAGGGCTGGGCTGGGCATGTGGACCAGTACACCTGCACTCAGAGGTCAGCCCAGCGTGGATCAGTGTGGGGAGCAACATGGAAGAGGGGAGCGGCCTTTCCTGAAGCCACGGGCAGGAGGACTAAGCCCCAAGGATCAAGCACAGCAGCCTTTGTGTGGAGCCTGGGGCCCGTGGTTCAGGGAGACACTTAGTCAAAGCTCCCGTGACATTCCAACAGCCGGCCACCTTGGGGCCCCTCCTTCTCCACCTGTCCTCAGGACTGCTCGGGATGCCAGAGCCAAGTACAGGGCTGTAGGGGCTCATCCATCTGCCGGGGGGACTCCAAGCCCTTTGAGAGGAACAGGGTGGCTGCTTCCATCAGGAAGCCCCACCAGGACGCAGGGCAGTGGGGACTCCGAAGGGCGTAGGGCCAGGATGTGGCATGGCCCAGCTCAGGCTGCCCGACCTGCTGCAGAGGTCATGAGATGAGAGTCTTCACACCCAGCACAGGCCGGGCAGCTTTCCACTCCCACCTGTGGTCCCCGAGCAGTTGGACAAAGATGTTCAGCCCCATCTTTCAGTGAGGTCAGGGCATGGGCACCCATCAGGCCAGGGCCCTCCGACCACACCCTGGACACCTGGGAAACACCTGGGGCCCTAACACTTCAACTCAGCCCCTTAGAAGCGACCTCATGTCACATCTGCTCCAGATGCCAGTCTGCAGGGCCCAGTAAAATCTGTCAGGGAGCTGGAAAACCTAAGGCTCTCACCTCCTTCCTGGAATAAAATGGGGTGGGGGGGTCATGCTACCTCTGCTCACACAACTTCAGGCCAGGAAGTGGCCCCAAGGTGGCCAGGTCCCTAAATGGCCACTCGGATTAAACGGAGAGTTCCTCCTCACAGTGAGTTGGCATCTGTCTGTCCACAGCTTCCGTGGCACAGTCTGGGTCTTGCCTGCCTCCTCTCCTACCTGAGAGCCCTCCGGCTACCTGCAGATGCCAAGTCCCTCACCGTCAGTAATCATGGACAGACAGCAGCCACGTGCCAGGCAGTGAGTGAGGGGACAGAGAAGAGAGGGGACCGCAGCCCCGCCCCACTGCTGGAAAGCAAATAACATGTGAGATAAGCACCCCCACAAAACTGAGCCGAGACCTGTGGGAGCGCAAAGGACGGGTCCCCCAAGTTGCAGGGGTCAATGAAGGCTTCACAGAGGAGGCCACACTCAGAGTGGACCTGAAGTCACCGGAGTAAGCCACCACATGGGAAAGAGCATTCTAGGCACAGAGAGCAAGGCCCAGGGCCGGTAGGGTCTGGGAAGGACAAAGACCAGGGACCAGAGCAGGACAGGACTGGGAGCCTCTTCCCCTACTCCCACTCACACCCCCACCAAGTCACCTGCTCCAAGTTCCCTCCAGGGCTCCTGGCTTCTCACAGCCTCCTGAGCAGCAAAGGATCCTCTGGGGTGGTGAGCCTGCAAAGCTGGCCCTGGTGGTACCCAGCATTCACTCATTCATTCGTATTCTCTCTCTCTCTCTCTCTCTCTCTCTCTCTCTCTCTCTCTCTCTCTCACACACACACACACACACACACACACACACACACACACACTCAGTCTCTCTCACCTGCTACAGCTGTCACCGGGCTCTGCTTTGCAGCCTGGGAGGCCTGTCCAGCCAGTCATTCCTCAGCTCTCTGGTCCCTGGAGCCACGTGAAGTGAGACGGGAGTGGCATGGGACGGCTCCTAGTAACTCCCTTCCTCTAGAGGAACCAGGGCACCTGGTCTGCTCTCTCTGCACATACAGAGCGGGCTGGGGGCCTGGGGCCTGCCCTCAGAGAGCTCACAGTCTTCTCCCAGATTCTGAAATGGCCTTCTACCAGATCTCATTCACTCTACAAATATTTAGTAAGCTCCCACTCCACGATCAGCACTGAACAAGTATATTTAAACATTTCCACCATTAGGACAAGGCCATAAATCCCCACGGCCCTCACACCTTCCAGTCCACGTGCTCATCGAGTACCCACGGGCCTCCATTGGGCTAGCACGGTCGTACACACTGACTGCGAAGACATGCACCTAACAACTGGGGCCCCAGCGTTCATGGAGCTGACTTTCTAGATGGGGTGGTGACAGCCCTTTAGATTAGGCTATCTCCCTGAGAGGTGATCTTTGAGCTGAGCCCTGAATGACACGGAGGTTTTTTCCGACACAAAAATCTGGGAAAATAGTGCTTCAATCAGAGGAAACAGGAAGTGCAAAGGATCTGAGGTGGGTGTGAGAGGGGGTCCTTCAAGGAACAGAAAGGCCAGTGTAGTTGGTACTTGGTGAGCAAAAAGGTGCTGTGAAAAAGCCATCTGCTGCCTCTAGAAGCGCATAGGTTTTGATTCTAGGCCAGGCAGGGAGCGTCTCCCCCTATCTTCCCCTCCAGTGCCATCAGGATAGGTTAGGTTATGCGGCGGTAACCAACAAGCCCAGAGTCTCAATGGCTTAAACCCACTCAGGGTTCCTTCCTCTTCATACTCCACACCCAGCAGGGGTTTCTGCGACACCTGGTCCTCATGCTGGGGCCTGAGCAGACAGACCCATCAGCCACTCTCTGGAATTCTATGCCAGAGGGAAAGAGAAATGCTGGTTGTTTATGTGGCCGCACTTAAATCCAGGGGACAGAGAAGCATAGTCCCACCACATGGCCAGGAGGAGAACCAGAAACATTCGGTAGGCAGGACTCAGGATGACCACAGCAAGTGCCCGTGGGCGGAATCCTGGTGTCGGTGGTGAAACAGGCCTGTGATTTGTAAGCGCATCACCACTGACTGACAGGTACCAATGGAGCTAATGAAAGCAAAGACTCAATTTGGCAATGCGAGTGTAAGGGAGGTCCTAAACCACACGTCTCTTCTCCTTCCACCCTGCAGTGAGCCTTCTTCTGACCGGGTCTTTTGCTGTGATGTAACCCAATCACGAGAAGCCACCCACAAGACCCTGCACGTATCCGATTCGTGTCTTCCGACCTCTCTCGGCTGCCCAGATCAGCCTCCCAACGCACTGTGTAAATCCCTTCGGGAGGCAGAGGGTGGTCTGAGGCAGCAGGCTGGCATCAGAATGGCGTCACATTTCCCCCATTCTTCCTCCAAGGCTCCAGGTTTGCTCCCTGCACTCTTCTCTCCCACTGCATGGGCCTCCGAGGAGAGGACCTCAGATTCTGATGCAACCATGGTGCTTCTGGGTGAGGCCAGGAAGCTTCTCAAATCCATAAAGATGTCCAAACATTGGCCCAGCTTCCTCCAGACAGACATAAACTGCCTTGCTCACATCCGGGCCCTCCACAGCCCTCCTCAGGGCCTAGGCAGCCCATCACTACCTGGTGGTGGAAAAGGGGACAGGGGAGAGGGACTCAGCCACACCCAACCCCAATCCCCCTTGGCTCCAGGGGCGGGGTGCCTTTGATGGTGCCTAGCTTCACCCCTCAGCAGAGCGGTGACAGCCTGCACACTAGATTCAGTGCCAAGCCACCAGAATCCAGTTATTTTTAATCTGTTTGTTTATCCCATTTCAAGCTAACGCTGTGTCACTACTTGTTATCATAACAGAGAGCACCTGGATGCATCTCCAAAAAGCAACAAATATGCTTTGGAGAGGACCGGGGTTGCCAGGAACACCAACTGTGTTTCTAGCCCCGATGCCCCAGTTGCGACAAAGCAGATTCCTTTCTTCCCTTCACATGAAAGGCCTAATCCGCATAAGCCAGCCAACAATGGCTGCCCGGCCTCCCAAGACCTTCCTTCCTCCTCGTCACCCAGTGTCTGGTGATGGGACTCACAGCCGGTGACTTCAGTATGGCACGGGGCTGAATACAGGTACTGGCTAAACACCAGGTCACGAGATTGTCAGTGACTTCCCTACCTTCTATGTGTCAGCCTCGGGCCAACCTGTCCACCAACAGCCTCACCAGCCAGGAATCAGGACAGTCTTGAAGGGCAGGTAAGTCAATGATATGGTCATCTATTTGGACAGGCCGGGAGGGCACAATGATCACCCTGACCCATCCCCTGAGAGGCCACAGGCAGCAGCAGCAGGGTCGGGCTTCTACTATCATGGCTCAGTGTCACGGGCCAAACAGCAGTCCCCGGAGGGGCGTTGGGGGTGGCAGGGAGCAGGTGCTCTGGTGGCTAAGCCAGAGTGTTGTCCTCATTGATGGGACTCCTGTGGGGTTCCAAGACCCAAGCTCACTCTCCCAGCATGACTTCCATCATCACCCTCACCACCCTCACAATGGCTCCCATAGTAAGTGCTTAGCATTTACTACGCCCCAGACCCTGGGCTAGGCTCTTCGACAGTGCCTGCAGTGGTCCCCATGGTAACCCTCATCATTATCACATTAGACCCGTTAAACACCAGGCCTTGGTCCCCATCTGAGAAGCAGCAGAATCCAAAGCCATCCTCTATATCTTGTTCTGTCCGGCTCTCATCTCTGGTTGAAGAGAAGAAAGGGTCACAGAGAGCCCACTGGGAAGGCCTTCCCACTCAGATTTCACCAGGATTCATGATCCAGGTCTAAGCTCAGGCAGCACCTCTCCACTGAGCACCTACTGCATGCTGGCCATGAGTGAGGTGCAAGATGCGCAAGCAAGAAGCCACTGTCCCCGCTCTCGGCAGGGCCCAGCCTGGCCAGCAGACCTGTGTCTGGGACACGGACAGAGGGCCCAGAAATATCAGACAGAGAGCGCAGAGGAGAGAGGAGGGGCAAAGGAGACCTGGCAAAGACCTTCAATGGCTCTCACCAGCCCCCCATCCACTCGTTCACCAGTGACTGCGTGCCCACCATGTGCCAGGCACTGTGCTGGGAGCTGCGTCTGCAGTGGCAGACAAAACGACAAAGCTTACGTCCCAGCCGAGGAGACAACTCTTGCTCTCCAGACCTCAGGCACCTAAGGGCACTAGCTCTGCCACCAGACCTATGACTCAAGTCTCACATCTGCCACTCACTGCGTTGTTGGCTGTTACTACTTCAATTACCACTGTCACTATGAACCCCTTGGACCCTGGAAACTGACCCCGGAATGACCCGTGGACAAGGAGAACAGGTTAGTGTAGCTGGAGAATGACTCCTCGGCAGTGTCCTGACCTCGCCATCAAGGGTGGTGAAGGAAGAGGAGGGTCCCAGGCCACAGGAGTGGATCACACTGAGGCCAGAAAGCACAGAGTGTGTCTGGGGAGGGTGGGTGGGCAGGGGTTTGGAGAGCAGAAGGCAGGGACCAGTCTCACAGGTGGGCTTTGTACTTCATCCATGCAAGCTTCCCGGTGGGAAAGGAGGGAAAGGAGTCAGCTGAGGAGCCACAGTGGTCGTGACAGATGAGCTGGGGAGAGGCCTTAGGTGACATGTGGTGGGGCCGGGAGGATGGAGGGAAGAAGGCAGCACATGGAAAACAGGCCAAAAGGACGGAGAGCTCACAGGGCAAGGGAGCAAGAGCAGGTCCACGCATCAGGTAGACAGGCGTGGGGCTGGCCCACCATGTAGGCACAGCAGCATAGGAAGCCCTGGGCAGTGAGGATACCCCGGCTTGGAGCCTGATAGCATGGCAAGGAGCAGGGTGTCCCATAGCACTCACCCGAGCTCTACGCCCCAGGGGTGGAGGAGTTCTGAAAGACAACATGGCATCTATCCCCCTTCCTCCAGGGGGGACTGCCCGCCAGTCCAGGCAGCGGGAAGGCTATCCCCCATTCTTCCCTCCGTCAGAAGAGCTGCTCCATTTCTCCATCACCATGGAAAAGTGGCAGCTCAGCCGTGTCCTCCCCAGCTCTCCAAGTAGGCATCTTCCTCCTCGCACGACCCGGCCAACCCTGTGCCAGGTCTCCTTTGCCCCTCCTCAACCAGCATGTATACCCGAGTGAGCACTGGTGACAGGCCTCTGGAGAGAGCTGACCTGCCTGGCAGAGGGAAGGCCGCGCCACCCCTCAGTAGCACCCTGCTTAAACCTGCCTCTGAGCTGCACTTGCCTTGTAACATATGGAGAAGAGCTCAACCACATACAAGTGTATCAACACAAAACAAAACCACAAGGAGATCCCGTGTTTTACCAATCAGATGGGCAAAGGCAGCATGTTCGATACCGCTCTGCGTAGGCACAGATACGGGGAAGAAAGCCATTCATACTTCAGTGAGAGAGGACATCGGTACGACCTCCTCACAGGTTGGCAGAATCAATCAAACTCGAAAAGGTACACTTCGATCGGCATTTCCACTCGCAGGGATTTCTCTGACAGGTGCAGGTACTCCCGAAGACGTTCACTGCGACAGCATTGCTTATTGCAGCGAAGACAGAAGGTCACCGCGAAGCCCGTCCACAGGCGCTGGGCAAGACAACGCAGCCTGGCTACACTACGGGGTCACAGGCAAGCATTAACAAGGACGAGGCGGCTCTGTATGAGCTGATGCCAAGTGAGTGCCAAGGTATACAGGGCAGTAAAAGGAAAGCAGCAGTGGGCATCGTGGCACAGAGTATGCTGCTGTTCGTGTGAAAGAAAACGCCTGGTCGTATCACATGTAGTCACACGCACTGGCCCGCGTGTTCGTGACTGAGCACATCTGCGGGAGGGCACACGGATGTACAGGACACGTGGCCTCCGGGGAGGGAGACTGATGGCTGTGAACAGGGGGACGGACACAGTGGTCACTGTCCACCCCTTGACAGGTTCTCCATGTTACCTTAAGGTAAGCAATAACACGAACCCTTAGGGGATGGCATTTCTCATGCCCGCAGCCATCCGTCAGGTTCTTCCCGCCTCTATTGCAGAAGGTCGCTGACAACCACACCTGCGCGCTTCTTCCCCATATCCTTAGCGCCAGCACTGTGCCTGGCACACGGGGTGCTTGGCAGAGGGCCGGGTGGGAGGCTCCAGCACCTCTGGTCCCAGGGTCACCATTTCTCACTGGCAAGCTGGCAGAGGCCAGAGCCTGCTCTCCCACCAGGGTGTACAGGGAAGGCCGTCAGGCAGGGGGCCAGGCCACCAGCCTCCAACTGCACTGCTCTGTCCCCACCTCCCAAAGCTCACCCATGAAGGCCAATGTTCTGTGTCCCGGAAAGACCCTGGAATAGGCATGGCACCTGCACAGTGCCCACAGAGAGCTGCCTATGGTCCTGGGAATGGCCTCTGTTGACTAATTTCTGTACATAATTCCACCCAGGATGAGTCAACAGCAGGGCAGACAGACCTCTCCACAGACTGGCCCACAAGCTATTGAGAAGGGTGGGAAGGCACAGACACTGAGAAAGAGGCCCACCCAGTTCCCCCTCAAATCAGGCTACCTCCATCTGCAGGGGGTCCTGTGAGGAGCCCCCAGGCCCTGCCACAGGCACAACCATCTGGGGTAGGGAAGGGGCCCCTGCTCCTCAGCAGCACCCCAGCTGGCCCTCACTGTCGTGGGCCTCAGCTCCATCAGCTGGGGAGGACGGGGCCAGCCCACTCCATCAGATTCCACCTAACCACCCTCCAGAGGCAGCCGCTGATTACACAATGTCATCATTTATCAAGCCCATGTGCTCCAGCAAGTCACTGTGACCTGGAGGTGGGCCCAGGGGCGAAACCCTTCCCGTCCCAGCTGGGCACCTGCCTGAAAAGGTCAGGCTTTTCTAGACGCTCATATCTTCCCCAACCACTTAGTGCCGGGTCATCTGGGGCCAGCCTTTTCATTTCTGGTGCCTCAGTCTCCCTGCCTGTAAAATGGACTCATGACCCCGCTGTGCACTTAGCACGTGGTCAGAGCTCAGTAACTGGCAGCTGCCATCAGAATTCCCAGGAGATCCCTCCCTTTCTACTGCCCAGGGCCTTCCCTGCAGCCCACGGGTCTGGGCAGGGAGGGGCGAGAGAAAGTCCAAGGCGAGGAGGGCGGCTCCACTCCCGCCCGGCCGTGGCGCTCTGCAAAGACCAGTAGCGGCTCCTCCATCCGCACCTTTGTTTGCTCTCAGCCTCTTCTCCTCCGCGCAGGCCTCTCCATCCCCAGTCCCTGCTTCTGGAGCGGCAGCAAATCCTTGTCAGCAAACAGCACATTAATTGCTTCTTGGCTGGGTTTCAAATGATATCACAGAACCGGGCTGCTCAATTTGAGCGAATGGAAAGGAGGAAGGAGGGGCGCCTGGCAACTGGCGCAAGAGCTGGGGATGATGGGTAGCTCCAATTACTAATTAATTGACTACTCAGATGGAACGAATCTGAAACCTCAACAGGTTGGACGAGCAAGCCCTGGGCTCCCCGCCAGCCCCTTTCATCAGAGGAGAACAGAGCTCTGATCTTGACCACCTTCGGGAGTCCTGCCACCCACTGTCCAGAGGTGCTAACAGAACTGACCCTGTCCCAGGCAGGAGGTCCCTGACCATTCACCCAATCCCTCACCCTGCCAGCATGTGCTGAGCTCCCCTGTACCCCACTGGACTGGAAGCTCCAGGGTGGGGGGACACAACTCTGGTGCTCACAGCTGCACCCCAGTCCTAGCACAGAGCCTGGCAGAACACAAGAACAAAAGTTATTCGATAATATACCATGAATAAATGAAAGAGTGAATTTAATATTGATTTAGCAAGGATGGTACTGAGTTCTTAAGACATAATACTGAACTAACTCAACACAGGTTCTGGCCTCACAGCGCTTCCGCTCTGGTGCCAGGACTGCCGTTAACCGAAGAATCAGACAATTAGAAACAATACTACAACCACACTAAGCACCATGAAGCCGCCCAAGAGAATGAGGACAGTGGGACACATCCCCAGCAGGGAAGCCCAGAACCCAGGAGCTAACAGTGAGAAACAGCTTGCCACCACCAGCGTCCCAACTCAGGGTGGCTTCTCCCAACCCCATCCATACGCCCTGGGGCCCCCGCGTGGGCACTGGCACAGCTCCCCACCACTCAGAGGTCTCACCACCCACCGGGTGGGGCCAGGTTGTGACAGAGGAGGATTCCCTGGAGAACTGTACCTCCAGGGCACTGCCCTGCTGCAGTGGGGACCACGGGCATGAGTGGACACACAAGGCCCAGCGATGCTCAGACCAGGTGGGACCCTTTTCTTCACAACCAGGTCCTAGCAACACTGTGGGAATGCCCGGACCACTGGTCTCTGGGCGCCTCAATGCCCGAGTGGCGAGATGTGCTCCCCCAACCACCCTGCCACCACCATCCTCTTTGTGCTCCAGGGGAACTGAGAGGGCGTGCTCCTGAAAAACCTTACTTGGGGAGGGTGGGGCACAGGCCCGGGTCTGAATCTCAGCTCTGCTCCCTCCTAGCTGTGAGATCTGGTGACAGTTACTGAACTTCTTTGCTATAAGAGAATAAAACTGTCAGCAGCAGAACAGCCACCATGCCACATATACAAAACTACAGGCACGCAGAGCCCGCTGAGGGTGACCACTGATGACTTCTATTCCCCTGGCTTCCTTTTCTAGTTATTACTGGGGTGCAGTATAGGAAACCATTCTGGCCCCCATTTCTGCTTTTCTACAGGACTTTCCACCCGTCCTACCTTTTACTACCCCAGGTGTGTGTAAGCAGCTCCCACCTGACTCCTCCGCGAGCCAGGAATCAGGCATCCTGGGTCCAGGGTCCTTTCCCACCCAGAGCTGCCTACTATTTATTTGGAAAGTGGCACATCACTGTGAAATATGTGTATCTATATTAATCAGTGATGACTCCAGAATTTCCATAAATCTGGCCACGTGCTTAGGAGAGGGGCTAGAAACTTGTCTAGAAACACTGTCATGGATTGTGTGTTTATTTGGGATAGCTTTGAAAGGTGTCAATGGAGACTGGGCACCCTCAGTACCCCCAATGTTACTAATAACAGTGACAACCACCTCCACTGATTGTACCGAGTCCTCCGCACACATTGCCTCACTTAATTCTCTTAATAACCAATGAGATATTATCTCTATTTTACAGATACGTAAATCTGAGGCTTTGGGAGGCTAAGTGACTTGTCCAAGAACTTGCAGCTGGCTCAGGACCACAGGCAACACTTGAACCCAGGTCTGTCTAATGGCAAATTCACCACCGCTATTCAATGCGCCTGCTACCCTCCTGGCCTTGCTCCAGCTGCCCCCTGCTCCACTGAGGACACCGTCCCACCCGCCGACCACCCAGGCCGCCAGTCTGCAGCTGGAGGGCTTCAGACTTCAAACTTCCCGCAAATGGATTTCTGAGCCGTCTTTTTTTTTTCCTTTTTTTTTTTTTTTCCTGGCGGGAAGCTGACAGAGCTATTCCTCTGGGCTCCTGCTGTCCAGGGCTTTTGGAAACATTAGGGGGGCTTAGACCAACTCAAGAGTCTGGTGGGTACTTGCTCAGGTCTGAGTCCCTCACTTGGGTCCCTCCCCCAATTTGGGGGCTCCCATTCCCCTGTCTTCCCTGACACACCTGATGGATTCTCGTGCACGGATGCCGGCCCAGCCCCAGGGACTGCACCTCACAATGAGGCCGCACCTGCAAGGAATGTCTGTAAATCCTGGGGCTCTGCACAGGGCAGGCGGATCGCGGGGAACGGCAGCAAATCCCAGGATAAAAGCAGAAGCCATCCTGTTGACAATTCATTCGCGCTTCTCCCCCAAATCCATCCACAACAGAACTGTTAAGCTCATGTTTCCTCTCTTGTTACAAACAATTGTAAAAATGATTGGTATCTGCCCTCGGTGTAGAGCCCGGTCCGCTTCATCCCCAGGCTAAATCTTTCTGGAAGGGCTGCATGTGTGAAAAACATGCATTCCCCAGACACGCAGATAATGGTTCCTCTTAGAAACCCTGATCACTCAGTTCAGAGATGAGAACTGCAAAGGCTTGTCAAAATACTGCTGACATTCTGCTGCAGACTCCGGGCTGGGCACCGAGGGTGGGAAGCCCCTGCGCTGTGACTGGAGACAGGGTTGTTCTACAGGGCAACAGTCTGCCTCCTGATCACCTGCGTAAGTCTCTCCCGCCTTGTCTATGGCTCCAAAACCTCAGAGTAGACGTGGTATTGAGGGATGGGGGAGGGGGGAGGAAGAGCGCTCAGATGGGGCCGTGACACCTGGTTCTGATCCTGGCTTTGATGCTAACTGGCTATACCCTCAAGGGAGAGCCTTTGCTCTCTGGGCTTTGATTTTCTCCTCTGGACATTCAGAACGGATGACCACCCAGGCCCCACCCAGATGACATCCCGTGAGTGAGACATGCAGATCGAGAGATGTTTAAACTAGAAACGCCAAAAAGCCCAGTGTCAATGGTCAGTCTCCAGCTAAACCAGGGAATTGGCATCTGGGGGACAATTTGGTTCTAGTTAGGTATGTACACATAGGATTTCAGGGGCTCGTGCAGACAACAGAAGGGGAAAACATTTCTTTAGGTTGAAGGAGCCCAAGATTAAGGCAATCATACAGATTTTTTTTAAAATACGTAAGTTGCTATATATAATGAAAATACCTTCCATCTCATCTTCTTCCAGCAACAGCTTTAATTATATTAAAGGATCCATCCATCCCACACTCTCACTCCACATAGCATGGAGCACAAGCCCCATATCCAAGCCATCAGTACATGGCCTTCTCCTGGGCAAGCAATTGGTTCAGGGGAGAACACATGACCAAAGCCAGTTCAATCAGAGTGAGCCCCAGGACCTTGGCTAGGAATGCTTCTCCGTCTATCCCACTGGACCAAATAAAAGAGGATGTGGGGGTAGAGCGGCTATAACTATCTTTAATCATACAGGGACTGAGGATAGAATTAACTCTGAGAATAGGACTAAACCTACTTAAAGGAACCAAGAAATAAACCCTGTCATGGAGACCATTTGGGTCCTGGATCAAGCCACACCTGATCTCCCGCAGACTATTCAGAGAATATTAAGGAAACATCACATCTGATTCCCCACATTCTTAATCCTCTCTTTAAAGGAGCCCTTAGCTGATTGAAAGATCAGAACAGACCCACAAACACGTCCAGACAATTCTTTGGGTTAGAAATGAATTCATCCAATTATCTATTAAATCACCAAATTTACTGAGTATCAACCCTGTGCCATCAGTGGTGATCAAGGCACAGCCCCTGCCCTCAAGAGCTCTCATATGGGAGGGACACAACCCCATAGACTGAAAGTTTTGCTGCAGTGTGATAACAACTCTAACAGAGGACCATGGAAGCTGTGGGCACGCACAGCCTCTAACCTAGTGAGGGGATCCCAGGGGGTATCTAAAGGCAGCCACATCCCCTCTTAGATTTACAACCCATAAACCCTTCATTCACTAATCTCAGCAGTCCTCAAAGCAATCCTGTGTCAGAACCTGGGCAGAGATCGCCATGCCCCATGCTCAGAGCTTGAAGAGGCAGAGCCCCAAGAGGCGGGGAATGATCTGTTCAGGCTCACACAGCAAGTCTGGGCTGAGCAGGGTGGAGAACCCAATCTCACACCATCATATACATCACAACATCCTTTCTGACTCGATGGCTGCACGGGACCCCAGAGTTGGCATCAGAAGGACAAAGACCAGCCATCTGCACCCAGCAAATGTCAGGGGTCCCTCAGGAAGGTGCCATGGGGAGTCACAGGCAGGGCACACATCTATTGACCAGGGAGAGGGTCTATACGCCTGCCAGCATGGCAGCAGCCCCTCTGGACATGTCATCTCAGACCCAGGCCAGGCTCCCAGGTAGGGCTTCATCACCACTGGGGTCCACTGGTGGAGGAAAAGCTTTCCAGAGAACAAGCACTTCACACAAAAACACGAGCAGAGCCCTGATCAGCTGGCCACATTTAACACCGTCTATGAGGACGGCAAAGGGACTGTGGCCACTGACCTGAGGGGAAGGGCTAAGTGCCAGAACCATCCCATCACACAATCCTCTCTCTGAGGGCAATGAGGTCCAGGGTCAGGATGAAAATCAGTCCTCTCTTGCCTTTGTTTTACCATCACAGGATGAAGACCAAGAGAAAATCAAAGCTATTAAAAGAGATTAAGAGTGTTGACTTTGGAATCAAAAAGCTTTTGAGTCCATTTACTAAGCTGCGTATTACATTCCTTTAAATAATATTAATAACTAGTAATAACAATTGTCATTTAGAGTTTCTGAAACTCAGTTTCCTCATCTGTAAAATGGAGACAACACCCATCTCCTAGGGCTCACAGGTAGTACATAGAAGCACAGAAGGGTGCAGAGTCAATGTTGAATTAACAGCAGCAGAAATCAATGAACTGAAAAGATAATGTACTGCATGGGAAAAATTATTCACCAATGATACATCCAATAAGGGGTTAATAGCCAAAATATATGAGGAACTCCTACAACTTAACACCAAAAAGACAAACAATCCGATTAAAAACTGGGCAGAGGACTTAAATAGATATTTCTCCAAAGAGAACAAATATACAGATGGTCAAGAGACACATGAAAAGATGCTCAACATCACTAATCATCAGAAAAATGCAAATTAAAACCACGAGATATCACCTCACATCTCTCAGTTTGGCTACCATCAATAAATCAATAAATAAGTATTGGCAAAAAGGTGAAAATAAGGGAACCCTCGTGCACTGTTGGTGGGATTGCAAATTGGTATAACCACTATGGAAAACAGTATGGAGGTGCCTCAAAAAATTAAAAGTAGAATCACCATATGGCTCAGCAATCCCACTTTTGGGTATTTATCCAAAAAAATCCAAAAACACTAATTCAAAAAGATAAATGCACCCCTGTGTTCACTGCAGCATTATTTACAATAGCCAAGATATGGAAGTGCCATCAACAGATGACTGGATAAAGAAGATGTGGCGTGTGTGTGTGTGTGTGTGTGTGCGCACGCGCGCGCGCGTGCAATGGAATATTACTCAACCATAAAAAAGAATAAAATCTTGCCATGTATGGACCTAGAGGGCATTATGCTAAGTGAAATAAGTCAAAGAAAGACCAATATCATGTCATTTAACTTATATGTAGAATCTAAAAATCAATATATATATATATATATGTTTAATCACTACACTATACACCTAAAATATAAAATATTGAATGTCAACACTAATTGAAATTTTTTAATTAATTAAAAATTAAATTTAAAAAAGGAAAAATTAAAAAAACCAAACAAACTCAAATATACAGGCAACAAAACTGACAGTTGCCAGGTGGGAGGGGGCCGAGGGGCTGGGTGAAAAAAGCGGCAGGAGTAAGCAGTACAAACTGGTAGTTACAAAACGTACAGCCTGGGGAATACAGTCAATAATGTTGTAATAACTGTGTGCTGGCAGGTGGGGACTAGACTTATCAGGGTGATCACTTCGTAAGTCATATAAATGTCTGACCACTATGCTGTACACCTGAAACTAACATAATATTGAATGTGAGCTGTAATCGAAAAGTTTTTTAAGAAAAAACATAGAAGAAGTAATAATATAAGTAACTCCATTACCATGTGACCTGGCAATCCCCCTTCTGGGGATCTATCCAAAAAACTTGAAAACCTTTGTCCGCAAAGACTTATGTACCCTAGTGTTCATCACAGCACTGTTCATGGAAACAACCAAAGTGCCCTGCGACAGATGACTGGATAAAGAAGCTGTGGTGCATATACACAATGGAATATTACTCAGCTGTAAGAAAAGATGAAATATTGCCATTTGCAACAAAATGGATAGACCTGGAGATCATCATGCTTAGTGAACTAAGCCAGACAGAAAAAACCAAAAACTATATGACTTCACTCGTATGCGGAATATAAAACTGAAAGGAACAAAGTAAAAACCAAAACAGAAAAAAAAAAACCTCATGGACTCAATCAATAGTTTAGTAGTTACTTGGGGGTAAGTGTGGGGGGAGAGGAGGGAGGAGAGCCAAATATGTGGTGACAGAAAGAGAACAGACCCTGGCTGGTGCACACATAATGCAACACATAGACAACACACTGTAGAACTGTACATCTGGAACCTATGTAACTCTTGTTAACTGATGTCACCCCAGTAAGTCTAAAAAATTAAATGTGCGTGTGTGTGCGTTACCCCAGTGGCTGGAGGAGGCAGGCTAAGGCCAGCCCGGTTCCCGTTGGGAATGTATTACCCAGCTTTGGGTCCTGGGGCAGGCTAATGAGAGCAGGCCCTGTGGAGATTAACTTCAATTCACAGATCCATGTCACCAGTTCCTGGGTGGGCAGGCCACAGGCCAGAGTCTTCACGGCCCAGCAGAGCTGAGCAGGGCACCTGGACTCAAATACCTACCTCCCTTGCCTCTTCTCACACTTTCTCCAGAACCGAGTGGTTTCAGATTCCAGGCAGCCTGCAATCCCAATGCTCTCCTGCGCCTAGTCGGCCCTCCGGTGTCTCTCCTGGAGGCCACCTGAGCTCCCCGGGAAGCAGCCCTACCTGCCTTGCACCTCACGGAAGGTACCTATTCCTCAGCTCAGCAAAGACCCCTATTGAATCTATTTAGCAACTTCTAGACACTGGGCATATTTAGCACTAAAACTGGTGATCTATGGCCCCATCCCCCAGGAGCTCATGGGGAAGTTGCAGCAATATCAACAATACCAGTAACATCACATTATCTGCCACTCAGTGTGCCAGTCACCATGCCAGATGGGTCTCATATTGTTAACCTGGTGACTCTGCAAGGTAAGCATTACATTCCCCATTAGAGAGATGAAAAAACTGAGGAGTGAGAGAGCTACGGTATCTCCCCGAGGACACACTGAGAGCAAGTGCAGAGCTAAAACAGGAGCCCAGGACTGTCTATGCACAAAGAAGACTGACTTTAGGGTTGGCTATTTGCATACTACCTTTGCCATTATTGATTCAATATCTTCCTTTAAATAATATTAACAACAGTAATCAATAGAAAGATTCATAGCTAAATCAACATAGTAGGTTTAGCTAAGCCAAGCACCTGCTTCCCATGCATTCACTCACTTATTTCTCACAACAACCCTAGAAGGAGGGTCTGTTATGATCCCCCAGTTAGAGGGGGAGTGAGCAACAAGCCTAGGATCTCAGTCTGTGAGTGGCAGAGCCAGGATTCACCCCAGGCCAGCACACTCTGCTGCCATCCACAGACTTGGGGTCTCAACCTTGGTTCTACTACCTGAGAAACCCAATATCTGAGACCTCACACGTTGGTTAACATCTTCTAATGGACATCAAACACAACCATAACTATTAACTTCAAAAAAATGTTCCCCAAGGAACCTCCTAGAGTCATCGTGGGTACCACTGGTCACGTACAGACCACACTCCAGGAAACCCTGCCTTGGGGAGGAGAGGTCCTGTGGGGTGCAGAGCGGGACCCCCATCACTCTGGTGCTGGGTGGACAACAGCCTGAGGCTTGGGGAACCAAGGCTACCTGGAGGCGGGCCAAGAGCGAGGAGGCAGAGACTTGGGGGCTTGGACCAGCAACTCAGAAGGGAAGGAGGCCATCATGACACCTGAACTCCACACCTGGGAAGAACACAGAGGGGACAGAGGCTACAGGGCTACCCCTAGCTCCTGCCCTGGCACCTCCCCCAGAGGAAGCCCCATCACCACATGCCCGCCCCTGCAGCTACCTCCCCCTTCCCGCCTGCTGTTTCCATGGCACTCGGAGATGACGCTCTGGGTAAACACAAAACTGTTTTTCTTTCTCGCAAAGGTGACCTAAAATGAGACACCCGTGCCTGTCCTTTATCCAGGTATTTTTCAAGCCTTGAAGGCCAGTCTCCGCATCACCCAAGCAGACCTCTCCGCCCCCATAGCTGAGATATGGTGTCACTTCACACCACGACAGGCGCCACCTCTGTCCTTGCCCAGCACTAACACAGCAACCCCGCTGAGTCCATTTCAGGGCAACAAGAAATTGGACACTTCAGCAAACATCCTGCTGCTGCTTCCTCCTCCACTGTTTTGGGGCTCAGAAACTGCCCTGGGCGGCTCCTCCCGTCATTCCCGGGGTAGCAGATAGCTACCAGACACACGGCACATTACACGTGGGGAGAAGGAGCAGGCGCGTATCCTTCCTGCTGGAAGAAAAAGGCTTTCAGAGGCAGGTGATGCTGTGTACAAAGTGCTGCAGTCTGCACCCCCGGGCGCCCCGACGGCCCTGGGACGTTGCTTGCGCTCCACGCGCCTGAGGAAGGCTGTGTTCTCTGGGCTCCCTGCACAGCACCCTCACAAGGACTCAGTTTTCCCCCCCAACAGCTCTTCCCACAGCCCCAGACCCCAAGCTGAACAGTCCCCAAGGAACATTCATTTAGTGGAGGAATCAGTCTACTTTGACCAACTGTCCCCGAACCACACACTTTCTAAAGCTCTAGCAGGGGTGTCCAGCTTTCTGGCGTCCCTGGGCCACATGAGAAGGATTGTCTTGGGCCACACGTAAACTACACTCACACTGACGACAGCCAATGGGCTACAAAAAAGGTCCGTGCGTCATTTTCGTCATGTTTTAAGAAAGTTTACAAATTTGTGTCGGGCCGCATTCAAAGCCGTCCTGGACCGCACGTGGCCCACGGGCCGTGGGCTGGACACGCTTCCTGAGGTTTCCTGGGCGATGCCCTCAAACAAAATGCTTAACATCAGTTTCTCATTCCATCTCACGCCTCTGCGGCCATCTCCCCCACCCTGGGCCCAGCCTGGGCCTGGAGGTACAGCCTGTCCCTTCCTCAGTGGGCTAGCACACCCAGTGTGTCCAAAGCGCTTTCAACCAGCTGCTTCTCAGATATGAGTCAGCCATGTTGTTGCGTGCTTTTGGGATAGGAACAGGTAATAATGGTAGGCTAGAGAGCAAAATAAGAGCTTGACACCTGCAAAAGCCTTGACACATTCGAGAGCAGAATCAGCAGGCTGGGGACGAATGTTCTAATCTATGGCATCTACTTCCTGCGGAGTGGCCCCCGGAAACAGCCATGAGAAGAGCACGGAGTGGCCTCCACTCAGTTGGGTAACTGTTGCTTCAGCTCTACCTCCCACCTTGGGATGAGGCTCTCAGCGCTGGGGGGCAGAGTTGGCCCCACACTTCCCTCAGGTGGCCTGCTGGAACTGAGCAGCAGCAGAGCTCTGAGTTCCAGACTCTCTACAAGAGAGGAAAGCCTGCTCAGTCCTGGGTTCGGACAGTGGGCAGCCACAGCCTGACCTGCTCTCTCCTCTCAGCACCGAACACCATTCTGACCATCCCTCGACAGAGAGAGGAAATGCCCTGTCAGGGTCTTCAGCCAAACACCAGGAGCCCAGGGTTCAGCAGCGGTGCCCACTTGTCTGTATTACCACAGCGGCTAAGGCCCAGGAGTCGGACCGCCGGCGGTCGGAAGCCAGCTCTGGGCTAAATGAATGAATACCCATAAGGTACCTACAACAGCTTCTGGCATACTTACAAGCACTGTGTTAGCTTTCTAGTGTTTTTCAATATTCAATTTACTATTGCCACTAGCCCCCAAAGCAGAGTCCCTGAAACAAATGGCCTCTGAATTTCTGACGTGTAATCCTGACTTCCGTCCTACGCATATGGTACCTTAGCAACCACAACTAACCTATGTGCCTCCCTCTCTGCCCTGCCGCCCACCGCCCAGCATATAACACAGCTGTGGGCACGCCGCTTGATTCGGTGTTTCCTGAATCAGACCAATGAGATTCCAGGTCCCTACCCCCACCCCTGCCAAGAACCTCATCTGGGTAAGCGTCACTTTATCTGTCCCCTGGAAAGGAGGGTTCCAAGGACTATATGGTTTTGCCATCTCAGGAAATCCATAAAAACACAAAACAGAGCCAGTGAAGAAATGAAACTTCTAGAAAAAAAGATGGTAATCATGAACAGAGCCACGGGGACAAATCCAAAGTGTCCTTTCTTCACGTGGAGAAATCACATGGCTTTCTCCTCACATTTAATGCTAAAACTAAAGCCCCAGAAACCAGCATGCAGCATCGCAGGGCCCTTGCACCTCTACAGACCTATCATTTGCCCAATCATCCCAGGGGCATGGGGCTGGGGCTGTGCAGGGGCCACCCCCAGAACTGCTTCTCCAAGCAGACACACACACTGGAGAACTCCAGAAGGAACTGCACGTGCCCACACATCCACCCCCTGCAGTTGTAAGGGAAATAGAGCCTGCCGGTGTTAAGGCCCCACATTTGTACTGACGGGCACCTGAGCCTTTACACAAGGCCTGCAAGCCCTTCCTGCACAATGCAAGATGCTAGCAGCTGCCTTGGTTCCATTGCATAAGAATTCCCAGAGCAAGACCACTGGGGCCCACAGCTCCCTTTTCCACACAGGGGATGGCACCGCGATGGAGAGCCTTCGGACTGAGTGAGTCTCTGCTAAAGCAGCCTGAAGGCAGCTGCCCTTCACAAGGGGCCTCTCCCCCCTTCCCACGTGCTATCATAAGGGCTCCCGCCACTAATGAGCCTTCACGTGGAAGCAAATACACACAGAGAGAGAAAGGAGCTGCACTGAACTTTCCAGAGCCACAGACCAGCTTCTGGATCAGTGAAATCCCAACAATGTCAGGAACACGAAATTGGGGACTCAGGTTCTGACAGGCATCCTTGGAAACGAGAACTGGACCTTCATCCTGTGGAACCATTAGACCACATGATGCCTCGCTCCTAAGAAGTGCCGGTTAAATATGTTAAACTGAGCAATTACAACTAGTAGAACCCAAGTCTTTGCCATTTTATTAAAAAAATGTTTACTTCATGTATCCCTATTAAATATAAGCAATTTCCCCCTTGTATATATTTGCACCATGTTCACACAATGTGGTCCCCATCAACATTTGAATTATGGGCACAGGCCCTGAAATGTTAGTTTTGTGCTAAGATAAACATTGGAATGATATTCACTCTGCTTTTTTGAAGCAGTCAACATCACCATTTGTGACAGAAGAGCAAAGTCACCCTTGGCTTTAGTAAGTAACAAAAGGCTAACGAGTGGTCCTCTCGGGCAAATGGGATCACAGCAGCCTTCTGCAACACCTTCATGACCTTGGTAATCGTTTTATCTGCTGCCAGCAGACCACACAGCTTCTCTGATGGCACTGGGCAAACACCCTGAGCCTCTGAGCCTGGCATTGTGAGGATGACGGTTTGCCCGGAATGCCCAGCACCTGCCACCACTAGCCCCAACAGGGTGCAGCTGAAGGCCCAGTACCACTCCCAAACCCAGGCTGGGCTGCCTGATGACTTTACATGGAGTTCTAGAAAGCAAAAGAAGACAAGAGACAGAGAACAAGAGGTCAGGGAGTGCTGATGTGCCTATCCCCTCTCTGGTTTCTATGTAGCCACACTGGCTGGACAAAGATTGATCCTCTATTCACATGGCCGTGCCCCTGTCACAGGTGGTACACCTGAAGGCCACCTCTGTGAGCTGATGAAAGCGAGAACCACCGAAGAGACAGCTCAGAAACCCAGCACACTCGGCTCCGCCACACAAGGTCCATGTGAGGGCCATAGCTGAGGGAGCCACAGGGCTCAAGTCCAGGCCTCCCAGTCAACAGCCCACCGCCAGTTATGGCAATTCTGATCTTTCTGATCATTTTTTGAGTTCAAAAAGATGCCTGTGTTGAGTCAGGAAGCTTCTCCCTCTGCAGGTGATGATTCAAACTATCCGGAAGCGCTCCGCTGAGCCTACTCCCCGAATTCTCGGGTATCACAAACCAAGTGCGAAGGAATCGGGGCAGGGGTTAAGATCCCTATTTACAGATATGGAAACTGAGGCTGGGCGGCCGGTGAGGGAGCTCTCCTCACAGCCCCCTCCAGAGTCTGTGCGTCCTATCTGCTCAAGGCATTTGTGTCTACAAATTGCACCCCTGGAACCTTTCCTCTGTGCTCTGGAAGTCTGAAAAACTGGGTGCAGGGTCTGTCATGAGCAGAATGTCTTATATAGCCTCTCAAGACCTCAGTTCCCTCAACTGTACACTAAGAGAACTGTCCTACTTATTAAGATCGTTGCTACCCCCCAAAAGAATTAGTACTTCAGGATCCCTTCTAGCTCCAGCTTTCCCTCTTATCCTGATCATCCTTTCAAATTACACAGGAAGTCATGCCCAGCTGAGAGCTATGTATCACCCAGGAAGCCCCTGCTACCCTGGCACCCTTCTCCAAAAAGCCCCTCAACACCCCCAGCCCAGTGGCCTGGACGCCCTGAAACGCAGCCAACGAAGCACTGCAAAGCAGACTGGGCCGCCGCCAGCAGCACACGAGGCTGGCAGCGTCTCCCTGCCCGGTGGACACCCTGCTTTCCTGTCAGGAAGTGTGACGTGGCTGGATCTGCCTTGGAGAGCATTAGGTTCTGATCATTTGACCTCCATTCAGTTCTTCCTATGAAATGTATGAGCAGAGCCCTGGGGCTGGTGGGCTGGATTCTTGTAAAGAAAAATAACTGGGTTTGTATTTCAAACTGGAAGACGTCCCTAACCAAAGAACCCAAATGAATGAAGCAACTTTAGACCTAGCCTCTTCGGCCATGCTTTGCTCAGAAGAGAAATTTGCCTCGTTTCCCAGGATCCTGGGCCCATTCTGGTGGTGCACTGGCTTAAACCCAGCTAATTAAATTAAGCCACAGCCGCCTCACTCCGAACCGGGAGAGAGGGGGCCCATAAATTATGCTGCCCTGAGCTCCCCACAAATTGCCTCTCCCCAAAGAGGGCTACTCCATTTGAGAAACACGCATCCAAGGCAGTGTGTGGCGGTAAGGCCCTGGTAATTGGCCCTCCCCTTGGTGTGGCCTCGCCCACTCACCCGCCAGCAGAGAATAATAAGCAGCCAAACCTTGGGGAGGCTCAGCAAACAGGGCGAGGAAAAGGATTTGTGCTCCAGGATCCAGGCTGGCCAGCCAGCCAATCCAGCCAGCGAGTAGCAAGGGAGCGGTGGGGGTCAGAGAGGACCAGAACCTTCTCTCAGGTGTGGCCTCGCTGCTCCATCTTGGACATACTTCTCATAGCCCACAAGCCACACTGCATGGTAGTCAGCAGGTCCTGTGGGAACTTGCACAACCCCTGGGGTGCTGTGTGTGAATAGTTGTGTCTGCTATGCAGAACCCGAGTGGAAGTTCCAACACCACAGAATAAGGAAACCAGGCGGGACTTCCTGGAGGAAGAGCAGGAAAGGAATGACGCTTGGGACTCTCACACAGCTACCTACAGGGGGCCCTCTGCCAGGGCGCCTTCATTTGGGTCTCCCTGCTCCTTCCCAAAACACACAGGGTGGGGGACAAGGCAGGGGGAATTGTTCCAGATAGCGTCTCGGCCCCTCTGTACTCCCCCACACAACTTATTATTTTTCTGCCCAAAGCAAAGAAAAATCTCTCCATCGTTTTAGCAATGGGAGTGGCCCCCATTATGTGCAGCAAATCCCCCCAGGTATGAAGGGAGGAAGAGACATGCGAGCAGAGAAAGTGAAAAATGCAGACAGGCCTGGGATGGGAAGTTTGCAGAGCGCTAATCCCCCCGCACCAAGGGACTGATTTTAACAAGGCAGGCTGTTTGCAAGACGCTTCGGGTTGACTCACACGTGCTGTTTGTGGCAGGCTCTTCTGCTTTGTTCTGCATTTAGAATTTTCTCATTTTAGGCTTTCTCATCCCAAAATGACAGTGCTGTGAAAAACAGCCCCATTTTGGACAACTCCCCAATTTAAGGGACATATTTTTACACGTCACTTCTCTGCACTATGCTGCAACTCAGACAGGCAGGGTGGAGAGGGTGATTTCAGGCTGACTCCCCATCAGTATCTGCCTCTGCTCCCCGCTGAGCTCCGGCTTCGTCCCTGGGGAAGAGGCAGTGCTCCTCAGCGGAGGGGGAGGCTGGGTAATTGGGCTCTGCAGCTAGAAAACCTCAGCAGGCCACAGGGGAGCCGGGGCAGGTCCGTCCACACACGGCTTTCTCCAACCTCTCCCACTGGATTTGGACAACAGCTATAATAGCGGACATGATGGAGCTCTGGGCACCAGGCACTGTGCCAGGCGCTTTACATGCACCATTTCATCTCATTCTCCCAGCAACTCTGAGGAGGGCGCCATTATCCCCTCTTACAGACAAAGAAACTGAGGCTTAGAGGAGCCAAGGAAGTTGGCTGAGGTCCCACAGCTGACCACTGACAGAGCTGCGTCTCCAACACAGGGCTGACTCCCCACAGACCATCCTTCAGGCCCCTGCCTCCCAGGCTATGCATCCATCTGCTCCAGCCTGTGGCTGGGCTTCGGGAAGCAGTGGGTGCAGGATGTCGGGCCGGGAAGAATTGGAAGCACAGAGAAAGCAACCCAAGCCTGCCGGGTCTCCCTGCTTTCCTGGCAGGCCAGTCCCAGCACATTACTGGGAAGGGAGATTCCCAGGTGTGCTATGGGCAGGGCTACCTCAGTCCATCAATAGATCCCAAGTCAGGGAGCCATGTGAGACCTGTGGAGTCTGAGGGGTGAGGATCTGGGGTGGTGTCAGAAGCAGCTGGGACATCAGAGGGCCACTCCTCTCTATATCACCCAGTCATGTCTACCCGAGTGCTAGAGCAGGAGGCAGCTGGCTGGGCCACCTTCTGAGTCACGGGGGAGCGGGGAGTGGCGGTGCATGGACACCAGGAAGCAGAGCCGAAAATTGACCTTCTCCCCGTGGTCACTGCCAACACAGTGCTGGTCACATGGCAAGCCAATGGCTTAACCCTCTTCAGAGAGAGAGAGGGCAACTGCATGTGATGTGACCAGTATTGGAATGCAGGCCCAGCACCACGTGACAACGGCCAGCCCTAAATGCAGGCACGCAGTCCCCGGCACGCCGGGGTGAGGCGGCCACACCTTCCCTGGCCAGTATCACTTCTCGCAACCCCCCTGGGTAAACACACGCCCGACGGGCACTCACTTTGAAATCTGAATCTCTGAGATGGAAGCCCAGGACGGTAAGTGATCGGACTTTGTTAATTTTGCCAGGCATCACCCACAGGACCCAGCACGGCTCTCAGGGCGTGGCCGCCATCAGCCAAACCAGCCACATCTGCTTGCATTTCATCACCAACATGGTAAAGTTTGACTTTCAGGTGACCCTGAAATTCACAAACTCCAGCAGGGGCAGGGGTGGAAGTGGGGAATAGGAGCCAAGTGAAAACCGCTAAAAGGAAGCAGAAATAAAACAAGCTGGGGCTGCCCTGTGCCCCCCAAAATTAAAACCAAATGAGCATATCAAAGGGCACTTATCCCAGCTATTTTGGCTCCAACACTCCTCAGCTTTAATCAAGTCCCTGGGAGAGGGAGCCTCAAGAGGCTGTAATTTCCTACCTGCCTTCACCTGCACAGCTCAGGCCTGAATCTGGGAGTTATTTGGGGCAGATTTTCCCCTAACACACAAACCCTTCCATGATGCCTTCTCCCAGAGCCCGGCTCCCGGGGCCCTGACAGAGAAGGTGTGCCAGCCTGGCCTGCCCAGACCCTGAGGAAGGCAGCAGGATGAGAGGGAGGGGTTCATGGAAAGCTCCAGAGAGGACCTCTGCATAGGCCCTGGCTCTGACAGACCAGGCCCCTCAGACAGAGGACCTACCTGGTCACCTCTGGCAGGGGCCGGTGTCAGAACTGGGGGTGCTGACTGACAGCGGCAAGGATACCTCTGCCTTCCACTCACCTCATGGTGCATCGAGAGAGTAGAGGTGGAGAGAGCACACGGACAGGAGGTGAGAGGCCTGCCTCTCAGTCCAAGCCCTACCTCTCTCCCCCTCGCCGTGGGACAACAGGTGAGTTTCATTCCTTACTGAGCCCCAGGTGCCCCCTCAGCAGAGCAGAAAGACTGGAAAAGAATGAGTGACACAGCTTTTCCTAACACAGTTACTTACGTACGTTGATAATTGTGAACACAGCTTTTCACTTTGCAAAGACCCTTCGGTCTGGCCTCACTAAGAGCCCCACCAGGAGCCTGCTTAGAGAGGAGAGGTGGGCTGCCCAAGGCCACAGAGCTCGTCGGTGGTGGAGCTGGGGTGAGACGCAGGTCTGCCTGGCTCCTCCATCTGCACCATTCAGTAGCTCTGTGATGCCTCTGGAGGCCCTTCCAGCTCTGGCATTCACACATCTACTCAGGGACTTCCATGATGTTTGCTCCTGGGGTATCTCCCCAAGAGAAATTACAGGTCTGTTCTGGAGTGAGCAGAGTCTCAGAGCAGAGGGAGCGCAGATGAGAGAGGAAGCCAGAACACGTGAGAGACACCATGAGGGGGGCTGGGTGCCAAGCTCCCCCAGCCTCACCTACAGAAAGAAGAGCTTTGAGCACTTAGTACCTACGCATAGCACGTGTTTTCCACACTTCGTCTAATTCCACGCCCCCCAAGCGTCAGATAGAAACTGTTATCATTCACGTTTTACAGACTCATCGGACAGCTATGTGATTGCTTGTCATGTGTCAGGCACTGGATGAGACAGCCGGGCTCAGAGAGAATCAGTGAGGTGCCCAAGGCCCCACTTTGGGCTAAAGTACAATCTCAAGCATACCAATATCATTTCCCACAATATCAATATCAGAATCCCACAAATATCCATTTTTTTCTTCCTGGGTTTGTCCTCCCTCACCCTAGTGGCTGCCTTTTTTATGGTGTGCTCTAGAAGCATGCACTGTGTGCAAGAATTCCAGGCAGATGCTTGCAGGCTCCCTGGCTTCAGCTAGACTCCACAACCAGCTACTTTTGGACTGAACACTGCCATGGAGTGCAGAGGGATCATGCCAGGTTTGCCTGGTACATAGCTGGCCAGTACGGGGACAGAGGCCCTGTAGGGCATCACATACAGGGGCTGATGGCTCCATGGGTGAGCTCATAGCCACAGCCCGGGGCCCTATCAGTGGGCACACCCAGTCCAGCATCCCTGGAGGCCAAGGTCAGAGCAGTAAAGCCCAGTCCCAAAAGCTCTGAGCCCCCTTGCCCCTGCTCTGAGGGTCCTCCCACCCCCTCCCATCTATCTTCCTCCTGCCAGGCAGCCCTGAGCTGCAGCCAGACAAGACATCTTAGACCCTCTTTACAGAAAAGGCAACACCCAGAACAGTCAAGTGATATAGATTCTCCAGGTTGGCAAGACCTTCAAGTTTACAGAGTCCTCACCCCTAAGCCCCACATGCAGCCCTGCCGCAAGTAGGAACACACATAGCCTTTGAGGTCAGAATGCTGCTCTGACCTTGCCCTCTCTGAGGGTCAGTTTTCTCATCTGTAAAATGGGGATATGACCAAGACAGAGAGGAGCAGGGAAAGGACTGGATGTACCAGGTAAGGAAGAAAATTAGGATGCCTGTGAAGGAAATACAGGTAGGCACGTGGAGGGCTGGACCCATCAATGAGGCATGGTACCAGCACATATTGGTGTCCATCAGCATTGGTAGCTGGCTACAAGAGAGGCCCCAAAGGGTGAAGACAACACTAGGGAAGCGAAAGGTTGGGAGCAGGCTGGCAGCAAGCTATAATTGGGCGCCTACCAAAATCATGTAAGAGGGCAGGGGAGCAACGAAATGTGGAAAAAGCATCTACCCCTGTGGTGCCCACAGCTCACTGGAACCTCCCTGCCATAGATAAAGGGCCTTGAACCCTACCCCGCAGTTCATTTCCAAAACCCCAAGGCATTGTCAGGCTCGCTGTACTAAGCCAGTCCCCCAAGTGCTCAGCCCTCCTTAGCCAACTCTGGCTTCAGCACTGGTCCAGCAGGTGTCTCCACACAATGAGATCCCCTCTGCCCAGCTCCTTTAAGGACAAGCCCCTGCCACACTCAGAGATCATCTGTGCACGCTAGGCCCTGCCCTAGGGTCTCTCAGTCTTGAGAGAGCATGGTGGAAGGGAGGGAGTTGGGGTAAAGACATGGTGGAGAACAGGGATCCTGTTGATTATGAGAAATCTTAGGGACCCAAGGAGGCCTCTCACACACTCCCAAGACTACCATCTGTCAGGAGTCACTGCTGGCCTCTCCAGGGTAGCTGAACATCCTTGAGCCCACAGGGATGTAACACTGTGGAATAACCCAGAGCAGGTGGAAGCCAGTTCTCCTCATCTGGGGAACCCTGTGCAAAGCCCCTGTGACCCCAAGTAGAGCCTTGCAGGAAATGGAATAGTCCTGTCCCGGGTTCAAGTCCAAAGCCTGGCATTTGCCAGCTCTCAGTAAGGCCCTGGGCCATAGCTTCCTCACCTGTGAAACGGGGGGGGGGGGGGGGGGGGGGGGGGGGGGGGGGGGGGGGGGGGGGGGGGGGGGGGGGCGGAGTGTGCACAGGGTTTCTCTGAGGAATGGAGGAGATGACAGGATATTCTCGTGGGTGCAACAGGACTCTTCTGCAATACCCGAGTCCTCTCACTTCCTGGTGGCATAAAGCCGCTGGAACCAAAGTGTCATACTGAATGGTCCCAGAGCTGGGGTAGCTCCCTTGTCCAGGGTGAGCCAAAGTCAAAACAAAGACCCCTATATGGGGTCCCTAATAGTGGGCACCAAGTGTGGGAAGATCCCTGGGCAGGAAGGAGGGCCGTGCATCCCTCTCGGATGAGGGCCAGGAGAAGCATCTTTGCCCAGGTGTCCCCAGGACAGGATTCTGCTTTAATTAAATTCCCTTCCAGGCAGGAGAAAATGACCCCTCTCCCCTCGGCCCTGGCAAACAAGGCTACACCAGCAAGACCCACTTCCACAGCCTGCAAACCAGGGCCAGCCCTGCCACGGGGCAGGGCACTGCTGGCAGCTCCACTCAGCATGGGCACCTCCGCAGCTGGACGGCTCCTTGACAGTTATTGGCAGGGCCTTACTACCCAAGGACGGGATGGGGGAGGGGAAGAGGCAGAAAAGCCAATTTTGTTTCCCGGGGAGAAACGATTGCTGCTGACAGCTGTCCGTAGGAAAGCAAAGGCGCGTGCCCACGTAATCTAAACTCGAGCCGCCCAGGTCTCCCCTCAACCCAGAAATGAGCTTGTTAGGAGAGCCTGGATCCCAGCCGTTTCCCTTGACAGCTTCCTTCCCCTAATACGGGCAGCAAATTGGCAACCTGTCCTCGGGCATTTGCATCCCGCGTCCCTGGAGGGAGATATCTCTATTATTCTGTTTTGGATAAAAGGAGGCCATTTGAGATGACAGGTAGCAAACTCCTCTTTAATAAACCATGCAAGCAGCCCGAGAGAGCCAGGCAGTGGACAGGGACTTGACAAATAGGTAGATTTGCAACCCAGGAGCATTAGTGGGGCCAGGAAGAGCAGTCAGCAAGGGAATGTTGGGGCTGTGAGATAAATCACCCCTTGTTATTCTGATTTAACCGTCTCCTTGCTGGAGCCCCTGTCCACCACCTCCAAAAGGGAGACTCGGGAGATAGCCACACAGATGGCCTTCTGGCCCCGGATTTGCAAGATGTGGTTTGATTCTCTGAGTTCATCGCCTGCCGTGGTGTGGCAAAACTTCCATGTCAGTTTACAGATCTTCAAAGAATGCTCCCCGCCCTTCCCTCATCTCTATTCCAGTCTCTGCTGCTATTTTTTTCCCCCAATAATCCCAATTTTAAGAGAAATAAACATTTAGGTAGCATTACCGTGTTTCTCCCCTGTATTGCCCCAAGTCACAGAAGCTTCTCCCCCTCTCTCCTTTCATTTCCCTTGGTTCAATCTTTACTTCATGGCACAGCTTCACAGCTTCTCATTCAATTCCCTCTCCCTGGGCTCTAATTCTCCCCATCCTTAATCCAAAGGAGCTGGGCCTAGGACGTTGGGTTCTGTCCAGTGATATCCTGGCAAATATTTAACAGCCAGCTCGCTAAGAAAATAAATAAATAAAACCCTGATGTGTAGTGTTTGCTGATCTCTATGGTGTAAATACTCACAGTAAGACTGTTTCAAGCTTCCAACACAACGTCACTGAACTCCGAGTTGGGAAGAAATATGCACAACGGGCCCGTCAGAGCTGGCTCCAGCACCCTGCTGTCGGCTCCTCCTGAGCCCCACGCCCGCCCTCGCAGCCCTGCCTTCAGTGAACGCGCATAGCACACACACAAGCCTCTCCGGCCGACCCCGACTCTCCCCCACCACACACGCTGCCCCTGCCCCGTGAGCAACGACACGGCTTCTACCAGTACCACACCAAGAGCTCCTCGCCTCCGACAATTCAAATCACTGTTCCACCATTCAACATCACCTGTGTGACTGTGGACACATTCCACAACCATGCTGTGCCTCAGTTTCCACATCTATGGATGGAAATCCTAGCCTGCAGGGCAATGGGAGGGTTAATTAAGGCAGCGCGTGGTGCAGTACCTGGCACTCCGGAGATGCTGGGTAACGTTGGCGGGCCTCCTCCTCCTCGCCCGCGGACAAAGGCATCTCTGATATATCCCCAGCAGGATGCTCCCACTTCCTACCCGAGGGGCTTGCCACACGGCTCAGGGCTGCCTGAGCAGGGCTGGGGGTTTGTGAAGCTCTCATGGGCAAACAGGCACGGTGTGGTTGAGCCCTCCGTAGGACCACGGGCTCCTGCCTCCCTTCCTCCACCACCGGCTCTCCTTATGAGGCCCCGCTGGGGCTGCTCTCCACCGCCACCGTGGTTGCACATTGGAATCACCTGGGGAGCTTGACAATCTGTGCAGGCCCGGATTCCCATCCACCAGATTCTGATTTAACAACTTTAGGGTGCTGGCTGAGCATCAGGATTGTTTTTAAACCTCTCCAGGTGATTCTAATGTGCAGCCAAGATTGAGAACCGTGAGGAGACTGATAGCAGCACTACTCAAAGTAGCAGCTGAGCTGAGTGGGAGAGGTCAGCTTGTGTTCCAAGCAGGCTCTGGCCTCAGACCACATTTGGATGCATTCTTCCTGATGCCCCAAGTTCCAGGCCCAGAGAATCCCTGCGGCTAGAGTGACCCACAGAGACCACATTGTAGAAGGGGCTCTAGTAACCAACAGGCCACAGGACTGGGTGGTCTGTATGGGCTCCCTGATTGAATGCTGTGCTCTGTGCAACCCTCTGCATGCCCACCTCAAATGCTTGGACTTTTTCCTGCTCCAAGACCTAGGCAAGGCTGTGCTCATGTGAAAGGCATTTGGGGGGGGGGGGGTAATGTGTGCATAGCCAACATGATGAACACTGTGGCCTTGACCAAAGGCTGTAAATACAATATTGGGTAATTGGCCAAAATCTAAAGCGTCCCCTGCAAAAAAAAAAAAGTGGGGGGAGTGGAACTGCTGCCTCCCGATGTGTTTTCTGGTTAATGCTAATTCTAGAGAAGGGATATTCTCCAAGATTACAGGAGGGAGCTGCTTAGATTCCGATACATCTGAAGGAAGCTAGATTAGAGAAAGGTAAATCAGTTTCTTTACTGCAGGACTTCTCAGCACCTTGGTATAGTGTGCAGGAGGAATCTCTGAGAGAGGGGTTAAGACTCAGTGCTTCCCAAACTTATTAGACCATGGAACCTTTTCCCACATAATATTTCCCAGGACCAGCGATCTACAAAGCATGTTTGGCAAAAGCTCAGAAAGGTCACATGGCTAATAGGCCTTGTCACAACACAACATCAGGCCCCCAATCCGCAATCCACACATACATACATCCTGTCACAAGAGCTTGCCTGTCCCTGTCTGCACCAGAGGATGGTCACCAGGAGGAGAAGCTGCTCTGGAAGACTCTAAGCCCAGGATCCACTCCAGATCCCACAAAGAGGCTTGAACAGGCTTGGGCAATGTGTGGATTATGTAAATAAGTATTTAGGGACTTTTTAAACATAGATTATTCATCCAATTTACTCTAATGGCCCCTCAGAGCTGACAGAGACTATTGTGAGAACATATGGGGCTGAATGTGGCCTTAGCCCCAAGATATCCTCAAAAGATGGGGCTTATGATACCCCATAAGGGTTCCCCCTGGGCCCCAACTTGGCAGAGAAATTTGTTGCCCGGAAGGGAATTCTGACCTAAAATTTGAAAAGGAGAAGAATAAAAAAGAAGGATTCAGCCCCCCCTTTAAGGAAGCAGGGAGCTCTCTGGGTACAGATTTTATATATTTTTTCATTTGTCATAAAACATACTTGACGTGACACAGAGCATCTGGTAGCCTCTGGTAGCCTAGCTCTTTCCTAATAAGAGGAGAGATTGTCGATTTCTCTCCAGCAACCACTTACATTCACATATTCTAAATGTTTCCCACTGGATACAGCACAGCCAGGAGGGAGGCTGACCCCCAGGCCGCTCTCAGTGAGGAGGCCTGAGACGGAGGAGGCCAGGCACACCAGCCCCAGCGTGGAGCCCCCAGGTCACAGGGCCAGGGCCAACTCTGCAACACAGAGAGCCTTGAAGTCCAAGGTGACATGTCCACAATCAAGTTTGCTGACAGGGGACCAGGGACTAATATTCCAACTTCAACCAGGAACAAGACTTCTGGGCACTAAAAGGCCATGGGGGGGCCTAGAGTCTGAGGGTCCGTCCCTGCTGGAGGGACATGAATTAGGGCTGATCTCCCCTTGGCCCGAACCTACTCTCCATACATAATATAACACATCCTGTTACAAAAGCCAGAAACTTGGGACTCACTGTTTTCCTCAGTCCCCATGTCCCACCCATCACCACACCTACTAAGTTGACCTCTGGAATCTCTCCATGGCCACAGTTTCCACCACAACCAGCCAAATCTCTCCCATGGACAACAGCTCACCTTCACTGGCCTCCCAGCTTCCTCTCTGGTCCTTCTCAGTCCACTGTCTGCTTTTTGGGATGCAAATGTGCATGTCCCCACTTTGGCATAGAATCCTTCCTACTGCTCGTAGGATAAAGACTTTAACACAGCTCATGAGTGACTGAGTCCCACTCAGCCTGTTGCTACCCTCTGCCTAGCAATTTCTTCCCTCCTATCTTTTCCAAGTTAACTCTCACTTAGCTTCCAGAGCTCAACTCAGATGTCATTTCCTCTGGGAACCCAGTATGGGCTCTCATAATTCCTTGGCACTTCCCCACTTGATTTAGCCCTTGCAACAGTCCCATGAGGTCAGTGCTATTATGTGTACTGTGTTGTAAACATGTATTGTAAACAGGCCCAGAGAAGCAACATGCACAGCAAGGAAGTGGTGAAGCAAGGATTTGAACCCACATCTACCTGACTCTAAAGCCCATTCTTTTTCTCCTACAAAACTCTACTCAGGAGTCTAATTAGGATGACTGGGGCTCAGTCAAACAGACATCAGAGGAGGCAGAAAGGGTCCAAGCCAAGGAATCAGCATGAGCGAACCATGGCGGTCTGAGGCAACCAATGTGTTCAGAAAACACAAGAGGCTGGCAGAAGTTCTAGAGAACAGAAAGCTGAAAGCTGGAATAGTCTGCAGGTGTGGGGGAAGGAGGCCACTGCATGCCAGCCTTAGGAGCCTCAGTATTATCCTGGACAACAGACAGCATGATGTTAAACTTGTCCCCCATGCTAAAGACAGTCACCAGCTACTTTGGCGTTCTAAGTAGGTGGGCCCTGTTTAGACCTTTTAGCAGAGGGATCCCCAATGTACAGGCCACATAGGAAGTGAGTGGGGGGCAAGCAAGCCTTGTCTGTATTTTATAGCTGCTCCCCATCACTCCCATTGCAGCCTGAGCTCTGCTTCCTGTTAGATCAGCGGTAGCATTAGATTCTCATAGAGTGTGAACCACGCGTAGTAGGGATCTAGGTTGCGTGCTCCTTCTGGGAAGCTAATGCCTGATGATCTGAGGTGGAGCTGAGGCGGTGATGCTAGCACTGGGGAGTGGTTGCAAATACAGATTAACATTAGCAGAGAGGTTTGACTGCTCAGAGACCATAATAAATCAATTGCTTGCAGACTCATATCAAAACCCTATCAGTGAGTGACAAGTGACAATTAAGCTGCACCTGGTGGCAGGCTTTATAGTGGCAAGTGAGTTGTATAATTATTTCATTATATATTACAATGTAATAATAGTAATAAGAGAAATAAAGTACACAATAAATGTAATGCGCTTGAATCATCCCAAAACCATCTCCCTCCCACAGGTCCTTGGAAAAATTGTCTTCCACAAAACTGGTCCTTGGTGCCAAAAAGGTTGGGGATGGCTCTCTTAGCAGATCAGCATCATATCATCAGGCCCATCACAGAATGAACAAACAAGCAAATAAAGGCAAATACAGTAAGTAGACTTCTCTCTCAAAAATGGGCCCTCAATAAGCAGTTAGCATCCCCTTAGGATCTAAGGGGAAAATATGTCCTGCTTCTAGTACAATCTTCTGAGAGCTCCTAGGACTGGCTGGGGGAAGATCTGGGCCCAAAGACAATTCCTAAGAATGAACTACATCCCACTGCTTAATTCTAACCCTCCAGCCCCCTTCCCTAGGAAGCTTTCCAGGTCGAGGGGGCAGTTAAGTTCTCCTAACCTTATTCTGTGCTTGAAGAGCCACTCCCACATGCACTCCTCTGACCCACTGCCCAAATGCCCCGCTTCACAGTAAAATAAAGCACTGTCAGATTTTTAATACCAGACCCATATTATCTTGCTAATCCCTATTCCTCACTATTTCTCTGGCCCATCATCACCACGGCTCTCTCTTGCATTATAATGTCCTTGCAGGCTGAGTGAGCCCAGCTCATGTCTTTAAATGGCCACCAGCATGTGCAGGCAAGCACCTACTGCCTGCTTAGGCCTGAAAGCATTCCAGTTCATGTTTATATATTGGCCAACTCCAAATCCACTGGGCAACCAACATTTCCTGAGGGCCTACTGTGCACCAGGCACTCAAGAGAATACAAAATGATGTGGACTATGAGATTGGGCCCAAATCTTCCTCCTATCCAGTCCCAGGAGCTCTCAGAACACTGTAGCAGGAGCAGGATACATTTTTCGCTTAGATCCTCATTGGAACAACCATATTTCATCTCATGAAAAAATTCTAACACTGCAAGCTGTGAGGGAAAGTTCAAGGGAAGTGGTATCCCAAGGCAGCGTGTGCTTAAGTACCATGTAAATGACACAGAAGCTGTCAGCATTCAGAAGAGGGAGAGAACCAGAACTTGGGAGAAGGCTGTGGAGAGGAGACTTCACAGAAGAGCCCAGGAAGACTGGCTCTGAGGCTCACAAACCAACTAGAATTTTTGATATGTGGAGGAAAGGAGAACACCTTGGGCGGAAGGGCCAAGGCAAAAACACTACAAGAAGACTGACCAAGACTGTGATGGAAAATCATCCCAGACCTGGCCAAATGACTCTGTGATTTGGCCCAGATAGCACTGTGGGGACATAACCATTCCAAAAACTAACAGCTCTATGTGTGTGTGTTTGTGTACACATACACATGCACACACGCACGCACACTGCATCACTGGCCAAGTGATTATGCAGATCTGAGGCAGGGCTGGTTCTTCCAGGGGAATCAGCCAGCAGGTAATATTCAGGGCACTACCAGGAAGTGCCATTCTTTTTTTTTTTTAATTTTTATTATTAGACTTATTGGGGTGACATCTGTTAGCAAGGATTACATAGGTTTCAGGCATACAATTCTACAGTGCATTGTCAACTTGATGTATAATAAGTTCACCACCCAGTGTGAGTTCTCTTTCCATCACCTGATATTTAGCTCCCCGCCTTTCTCCCCTCCTCTCCCCACTTGTCCCCAAATAAACATTAAACTCTTGATTGTGTCCATGGATTGTTTGTTTGTTCGTTTCTTTTATCTTTGTTGCTTACAGTTTTATATTCCGCATATGAGTA
>PVJL010000669.1:47530-286465 GCA_004026885.1 Lyroderma lyra
CCATTGTGTATATGTACCACAGCTTCTTTATCCAGTCATCTGTCGCAGGGCACTTTGGTTGTTTCCATGTTTTGGCCACTGTGAACAGCGCTGCGATGAACATTGGGGTACATAAGTCTTTGCGGACAAAGGTTTTCAAGTCTTTTGGGTAGATCCCCAGAAGGGGGATTGCTGGGTCAAATGGTAGCTCCATTCCCAACTTTCTGAGGACCCTCCACACTGCCTTCCACAGTGGTTATACCAGTTTGCACTCCCACCAGCAGTGTACCAGAGTTCCTTTTTCTCCACATCCTCTCCAGCACTTGTTATTCCTTGTCTTGTTGATAACAGCCATTCTCACAGGTGTGAGGTGGTATCTCATTGTGGTTCTGATTTGCATTTCCCTGAGAGCTAATGAGGATGAGCATTTTTTCATATGTCTGTTGGCCATTTGTATTTCTTCATGGGAGAAGTATCTGTTTATTTCTTCTGCCCACTTTTTAATTGGGTTGTTTTGTTGTTGTAAGTTTTATTAGTTCTTTATATATTTTAGATATTAGACCCTTATCTGATGCGATATTTGCAAATATTTTCTCCCATTCAGTTGGCTGTATCTTTGCTTTGTTGATGGTTTCTTTTGCTGAGGGAGGTGCCATTCTTAACAGTGATGTGTATCTTGTTCGTAGAAGATTCCCCTGGTGTCAGCCACGAAGACGGAAGGAATAGGAAAGGCCTAGATGAGAAGGAGCCCAGGACACCAGCCCACCAGCACCTCCCACCCTGGCAGCCATGAGCTGTCACAGCTGCAGTTCCTATTCAAAAGGCTCTTTACAGGGGGGATTTCAGTATGTGCCCAAGATCATCACAGCACAGAGAGCTCTGGGGAAGTTCTGTCCTTTCTCTGAGTATCAGTGTCTTGGTCTAAACATGTCAGGGGTGGACTGTAAGGACCCATTTACACTACAGCTCTAAGACCCATCTGCTCAGCAATGGGCATGAGTTCACATGGGCACCAGCTGGACCCACTTACTTCTACAAGGGAGACCAGCAGCCAGCCATGTCTGCAGTGGAATCTTGTGTCACAGCTTTGAGAGTGGGCACAGATAATCCCATCACCATGCCAAAAGGTCAGCTCTGTTACAATGCTGCTTTGGGGATACAAGGGCAGTGAGCTGATAGTCCCAGACTTGGTTTTCCTTTAAGCAGGCTTGGTTTGGGGTAAGCCTCTGCTCCTCATGACCTCTGTTTTCAACCATGTGAAGTGAAGGCTACTTACCCTCAGACTGGCATTCTCTAAGCCCCCTCTTCCACATGCCCCAGAGGGTGGGAAGAGAGGTCACAAGGGGCAGGATGGAGCAGCAGGTAGGGCCAGGCTCAGAGTCCAGCAACATTCCTGGGCTTGATTCCTGACTGATCCCACTTCCTACCTTTTTGAGCCTGTGTAACTCTTGTAAGCCTTGGTTACATTGGAAACATCATGCCTACATCTTGTAAGGTCCTGGGGAAGATTTGAGCTAAAACATGTCAAGTCCCTAAAACATAGTAGGAACTCAATGACTGGTAGATCAAAAGCACTTTTACAGCCAGAATATAACAGACCAATGGGACAGGAGAAAAATCCATAAGCAGATGTAAGCATGTATGGGAAGGGAGTACATGATACAAGCAGCATTTCTACTCAGTGGAATTGAAACGGATTATACAATCAATGGTGTGAGGACAACCGACTGCTACTTTTTGGTAGGGCAAGGGCAGAGGAAGGAATAGTTAGATCCATACCTTTCTCATTAAACTTCAACACATTCTAGATGGAGCAGAGACTCAAATGTAAATAATAAAACCCTATCAGTTCTAGAAAAAAACATGGATGAATAGTTTTAAATCTCGCATGGGAGAGGAATGCTTTCTAAGTGTGTCATTTAAAAAATAATAATAAAGGGTCAGAAAGGAGGAAAATCCAACCACATAAAAACCTAAAACTTCTAATTAAAAAAAAAATTATGGTTAAATGAAATCTTTGCAAGACATAGTCGTCAAGAAAACTTTATGAAGGGCCTACTGAGTACCAGTTACTGCATTCCTGACATTCAAAGCACTGTCACTAGTTCTAGAAAACGAGCCCCCAGTAGAAAAATAAACACGCAATTTATAAATAAGAAATAAAAAATGGCCACAAAGACTCAAATAAATGCAAATAGATGCAATATTTAGTTTTTTACTATCCACAGGCAAAGAAGTAAGAACATTAACAAAAGTGGGATTGGCCAGGATGTGAGAAAACGTATTCTCATGCAATGTGAGTGCCCTTTGAGGGGGGTGTATCAAAATGATCCATGTGCATAGCCTTTGACCCTATGAAGATGTTCACTGAAGTTTGTTTATAATAAAGAAAAATTAGAAACAACCTAAATATGCATGAAGGGTAGCCAAATAAGGTATGATATTCATAGAATAATTCTGTAGCCCTATAAACTAGCCAGAGTGCTTGGAAGCCCATGGCTTCATCAGCCAATGTCACAAGGGTGGCAGCAAAATGTCATCTGGGAGGGGAGGGCATGCTTGAGCACCACCCTTGGAAAACAATGGAATGGCTCCACTGTCCCCACTGTGTGGGGGATGGAGGGATGGGAGGTGGGCATCCACTGAGCCCTGAGGACCGAATCCAGAGGAGAGGCTGCACACATCTGGGAGGACGACCTCCATGCTCTAGGATGGAGGGCCACCTGCCCTCCCCTGGGTGGGAGGAGAGAAGGTGGCTGTACTGTGGCTTTGCTCTGCCACCTCAGGCAGAAAGATCGCCCCAGGTTAACAGGCAGGCACTGAGGGAAATACAGTGGCTCAGGAGCCAGGCCAAACCCAGGACAGAGTCCTCAGTCTGGGACCCACACTCTGACCCAGGCACTGGCACGGTCCACCTGCTGGGTTGACTGTGCCTGAGATTACAGGCCACCTGGGTTTGGGCTTTGGCTCAGAACCCACCACTGACATACCAATGGACACAGGTCACCAGGCCTCACCACTGGGAACCAGGTCAAGGAGAAGGCAGGGCAAGAAGGAACCCCTGGCACAGAAGAATTGGTAAGAGAGTTTGGGAGATCAGATTGACTGGCCCAGGCATTCTCTGGCCTTCTCTAAAGAAAGTCCTAGCAGAGAAACCACTCTGCAAAGCTTAAAGTGGAAGCCTAGGTAGAAAACATACATACCCACCAGCAAGGGGGCAGTCACATGGGCAGGAGGGCTCAGGGGCTGCGGACTCATTGTGGGCCAGCTGTGTGCTGGCTCCTCTCCGAGAGGCCCTGAGGAGGAGGCAGGGTCCTGCCCTCCAGAAGCACACGGTCAGGGGGAGGCAGGGAGGAGAGGGGACCCCACAGAGGCAGGTCAGAGTGGCTTTCAGGGCAGGGACGGCAGGCAGTTCAGGATGACCTGAAGGTACAACCTGGGAAACAGGCAAAGTCAGCTTCGGAATCGAGGGAAGAGACACCCATAGGACAAGCCTAAGAGTCCCTGCCGGAGGCGGCTGATGGGAGGGAATGTGTGACAGGTGACGGGGCAGACCTGGGCGCCACCAAGAAGTCAAGGAGGTGATCACATAGTAATTCTGCTTTGACTGGGGAAAGCCAGGGACAGGACATGATGGACCACGCAGCTCCTGTGGCAACCCATACCCCGGCCAGCCTTTCTTCCCCAAGTAGGCAGGACCCCATGGGGCTGGGCTCTTGGCCACACAAGGAGAGGAAGTCAACACTGTATTTAGGGCCACCCCAGGCAGAGAGGATGAGGCTATAGGGGCACAGGGCCCTGTCACACGCTAATACCTGGCAGAGGGTGATGGGACACACCCACGGAGCCTTACATGGGCCTGGCCCGACTTGGGCCAGGTGAAGCCAGAGGATGAGCAGGAAGTAGAAGACTTTACAGAAGGACCAATGGGTGGAGGAGCAAGGGTGTGGCCAGACCCAGGCATGGCCACGGCCACGGCCACGGCCACAGAGAGGAGATAAACAATCAAGAAATACTTCAGAAGCAGAATGGGCGACACCAGCCTCCGCCCAGGCTGGAAACCTGACCTTTATCTCTTTCGCGTGCCTTTGGCCTAGTTGGGAGAGGCAGCAGACCTGGGAAGGTGGTGGGGACAGAGACCATCAGCTTGACTGTGGGCCTGGGGAGTGCCATCTACCTGGCAGGACATGCACTGCAATGCCCAGTCACATGTCCTTGAACATCTTACAACCTGAACCGTGTCTTCCTTAACGCCCTATTGCCTGACTGGCTCACAGTAGGAGTTCGGCCTGAACTGACACTGAATGAAGGATGCCTAGTGGGCAGCTGCAAGTACACTCTGGAGGTCAGGGCAGAGGTGGCATCTTGTGAGAGAACTGGGAGTCTCAGCAAAGAATGGTGGCTTCTTAGCTTTCTGAGTGCTGGCCTGCTGTTGGGTACAGTTTTGGGAGCTTTACAGAGATTAACTCAGTCAGGCCTCGGAGCCACCCTCGAGGTAAGCACTAATATCATCCCTAGTTTATGGGTGAGGAAACTATGTCACAGAGAGGTTGAGCAACTTGCAGAAGGTCACACAGCTAGGAAGTGGGAGAGCCAGGACTGTGCTCAGGCGGACCAGCCCCTCTTAATCACTCTGCTGTGGAAATTAGGCCAAGAGTTGACGGGACGGTGTGGAGAGAGAGAAAAAAAGGGACCACGGACAGATCCCAGGGCACCAGCCACGAACAAGGAGCCACCAGAGGAAAAAGGAGCAGGAGGGGATCAGGAGGCCGCCTGGCACAGTCAGAGCTCAGCATGTGCTTGAGGAAGGCAATGAAGGAGTCAGTGGTGGCTCAGGAACACAGGTGTGCAGACGCCACGGAGAAGACGGTTGGAGGAGAGGGGCAGTGTGGTCAGGGGTGCCCACTGCAGGGAGGTCCGGCGGGCCCCGGATTTGAAATTGACAAGGAGCTGTCAGCCTTGCCTGGCCCAGCCCACGGGGGCTTGGAGCCTGGCCTGGGACGGCGGGGCCCGAGAAGGCTTCGATCTGTCATGTTCGCTCCTGCCACTTGGCTCTGTGCCAAGTTCTTGTGAGTGTAGAAAGGATATGTCCCCCCAAACAATTCACAGCTATTTCTAAAGCTCACACAGCAAGATGTTGCCTATTTATAGAAATTCCTCTACAACCAAACTGGACAAAGAAGAGTGGCAACTCCATATTGTCTTTGATGTTGTTTGAAATAAGAAGAGCTCAGAATTGCATCCTTGACCGAATCCAAGTTACTCCTTTTCCCCATATATGGCCGGATGCACTGTTTGCCAGGACAAGCCATGTTTTCCTTATTAAGCAATATACAAAGTTAGCAAACAGAGCCCGCTCGCTGCCCCACATCCCAAACCGAACTGTCACAGCTGGAGCGAGCGCCTCTCCAGGCTGCAGAGCACCAGCAGCCCCAGCAACTGCAGGGCACAGCCCAGGACACTGGCCCCGGAGCCGGGGAGCCCGTCCCCATCAGGCCCACCATTGACCGGGGTCCTGGGCAGCAACAATGAATCTTCATAATAACCCCTAGTATTATCATGCTCATCTTACAGATGAGGAGAGTGAGACAGAGAGAGGCCACGTAATCTGCTCAAGGCCATCCAGCAGGGACGGCAGCCGTGGAGAAGGACCCCTATCTGTCTGACTTCACAGCCCATCTTCTCCTCACTGGCCCATGGGTCATAGCTCCTCTCTAGGCCTTGGTTTACATACCTGGAATCCGAGATGGCTGGAAAACCCATTTCTCAACCACCCCCAACTCTCACATCAGCACTTAATCTATTACAGGATATCAGAACCTTCCAAAGTGCCCTTTGGTCAAGGTCTGGAGTGGATGAATGATAACAGGTATGAGGAAACACAGACCCTCCCCACCCCAGCAGAGTCCTGAGGTGGCAGTGTGGAGCAGTGGGGTCTCAGTAAGCTGTCCAGAGCTAAGGGCAGAGTCCTGCTCCTCTGCCCAGTGCCTCTTGGCTCCCAGGATGTTCCAACCCTCCTAGCCCTCCCCTTCCGGGAGCCACTCTGCCCTGCACAGCCCCTACCATGTCCACAGCCTGCCGTCTGGGCCTGCAAGCCTGAATTTGACACCTAGGACAGCTGAAGCTGAAGGAATTACTATAGAATTGAGTGGTAGAGTCTGAATGCTCCATCCTCCCAAGTGGAGAGATCCGGTGTGGCTATGAAACAGATGGGACCTGCGCCCCACTGGGCATCTTTAGAAAATGCAAGACTGGAGTTCACTTCTCCTGGTCACCATCACTCCTCAGAGCCATGTGGGGTGGGCAGGCAGCTGGCTAAACCTAGGAGAGGAGGGTGGAGCGCAAGACCAGTCTCCCGGATGTGAATCTCTGGAGTCGGGCCCCAAACCTGCAGTCTTAGCCAGCACCCAGGATTTTACAATGGCATCAATGGGACCCACTGCCCTAGGACAATACATACTGGTTTCTCCCCTGCCCCCCACTACCTCCTCCTCCCTATACATGAGCCCAAAACATGCAGCCTGGGGGTCCCCATAAAATGCCACATGCCTGTGACTTTTCCTTTCTAAGTTGCTTTTTTTTTTTTTTAGGGTTTTTCACATCAGTCTGACAATAATAAACATATTCACAAACCTGCACTTCAAGCTGCTTTTCATACTCCCAGGAACTGCAGCATCTAAACCCACATGAGAGTGAAGAGTGAACCCTTCCCAGCTCCCACCCTCTTAGTGCATGCTGTGCAGGGGTCACTATCAATGGATCAGGCCAATGAACCAATTAAATATCAGTTAAGTGAATACATGAACGAATACCCAACCTTTGAGAAGCCAGTCTCATGCAGTTGGTCTATATCCCATTGGTAAAATTTTTAAAGATTAGCAAATGTTTCCAGAAATGACTACAACCCTGGGATGACAGAGGCATTTAAGTCCGTGCTGATGGTTTGTCCTGTATCGTAACCTGACATACCTTTTCCAACCAGGCGTTAATGGGGTCCAATGGTTTTCTGAAGACACCTCATCACACCCTGTGACTGGATAACCCTGACCATCACCAGTCCAGACAGTTTCATGGAGCCCATCGCCACCCAGAGTACCTCAGGCATGTCTTCTTTACGTGTGTCCTTTTCATTAGTAGCATGCATTTTTGTAAAAATTTCAAATGATACCAAAGTGTATGAGGTAAAACGTGAAAGCCTGACCCTGCCATGAGCAGAGGGGCTGGCATCCCCTCTTCTTCTCAGGAGAAGCCATGGCCTCAGCACTCCACTAGCTGATGGGAAGTCACTGAGTACAGCTCGCACAATTCTGCCCCACCTAGGGGTCACCAAGTGCTCAGTGGCCCTCAGTGCCACTCTCCTCAACATCACACATCTCTGCCTGGCCCCCCCGAGCCGCTTCTCTCTACCCCAAACCATCTCACTTACAGTGCCTGATCACCTTTCTTTATGTTTTTTATGTTGCTTTATCAAAAATACCTACACACCTCAATGCTCAATACCAGCAAGAGTTCTCCATCCCCACAGGGAGACCTTCCATCCCTCCAGGCCCCAGGCCCCAGCTATTTTTCCAAACAGAATCTCCTATCTCATTCCCATGCATCAGCTAAATACCATGCCCCATCTGCTCTACAAGCCCCCCTCTCCTGTCCTCTTAAATTTGCTCCAGACCATCCCACCTGGAAGTCTTCTCCACCCCAACTCAGCAAGGCCAAACCCCTTCCTCACAGGTCATGTCTCAGCCCACAGGCTTCCTCCTCCAGGAAGCCTTGGCCGATGCCCCCTGTGAGAAGCAATGGTTGCCTACTCCCTCTTCTGAGCCATTTCCCTCCGTAGACCATGAACCCCATGGGGGCAGGGACCATGTCTTATACACTTGACTTCTCTATAGGCCTTGGCAGCGGTAAGGACATAGACACAAATAAACAACTAAAGGTCATTGTGTGGATGGCTGATGCATGAAGTCACTTGCACAGCAAGGTATGTGCAGTTGAGGAACATTATGAAAGATACAAACTGTGCAGGTGTTAATGACAAAATGAGTCTAAAATCTTAGTCCAGAGCCCCATCCAAGAGACTCAATAGGACATGCCATCTGGGCATCAGACGACTTAATAGGGCCAGTTTTTGTACCTCTGAACACCAAATGGATGCATTCCAAACAAAAGCTGGAGATAAATCCAGACTGTCCACAGACTGGCAACGAGTAGGGACTGGCAGGGGGGACAGCTAGGTCAGTACACACTCTATAAGGTCCTGGAACACCACCTATACCTAAATAGCTTAAATTGCACTTGGCGCGTGCTGAACTTCAGCCTGTGCTCGAAAGTTCTAGCCCACCAGAGAAGCACTGGTAGAATTAGGCAATCCACAGGTCGTGGTCAGAACAGAATCTCCAAGAGAAATGAACCTGTCACACAATCCAGTCAGGAGGTAGAATCAGGGGCCAATACAACTCTTCTCCCATCAGTGATACCCGGCATCTCCAGGCTCAGCTGCTGTCCGTGAGGTGGGCATAACCCCACACAGCAAAATTCATCTTCCTGGGCCAAGTCCCACTTTGCCCCTGCTGGCTCCTCCCTCCTCCACTCCAAGCCCCCTTCATCCTAACTTCTGGAGGTATGTGAAAGCCCCCACTACACACAGGTACACACAGTGCACGTACACACAAGTGCGCGCACACACACACACACACACACCCCAGGTACCTATGGCCGCAGCCCCAGGCTGGGCTGGTCCAGGGCAAATTAAGAGTGACAGCTTGCCAGGAGAACCAGTGATAAACAGGCACATGAGAGTGGGCCCCACACCGGCGACTCCCACAGCTCTGTCCCCAACCCAGACCACTCCACTAGCACCAGACTCCTCCATCCAAAGGCCTGTTACTGGATGGCTCTTGGGAACCCCTAACAATTCACCCAAATGAAACTCATCTATTTCCCCTCCAGACCTGCTCCTCCACCAGCAGTCCCTAGCTCTAGGGATGGCTTCACCATCACCCAGGTTCCCAAGGAGGAAGCACCAGGTCCCTCGTGTCCCCTCCTTCTCCCTCTCTACCAGTATCCACTCTTCTGGCAACCACTCCATCCTGCCGATTCTCTCTCCAGGTCTGTCCATCCTACTGCTGCCACCGTCTTCCCCAGGATGACCACAACTGCTTACTAACTTGTCCTGGCTTCCAGACCCTTCTGCCACACAACACCCAGGGGGATCTTCTTAACATGCAAATCTGCCCGTGGCAGGCCCCCACCCAAACAGCCCTCTGGGTAAAGCCCTCTGCGTGGCTCACAGGTTCTGCAGCTCTGCCCCTCCCACCTCTCCCACCCAGGCTCTCGTGGCCCCTCACTAATAAGCTTGTCCAGTCCTTCTTCCCATTCTGGAAGTGCATGCCTCCCCACTCCCCAGGCCTTTGCAGGTGCTACCCCTCCACCTTGACGGCTCTTCCTGACCCCTCTGCCTGGCTCGCCAGCTCCATCCTTCAGGTCTAGTTCATGCAGGAAGCCTCTGCAGGCCACCATGGCTTCGTGTCAAGCCCCGAGTGCTCCCACAGCCCTGTAGTTCTATTTACTTCTCTATCCCTCTCTCTCTGTCCCTGTACTGTCCAGCACCAGACGGAGCATTCTATCATCACAGAAAGTTCCAATGGACAGCACCGCTCTGGACCATAAGCTCCATGAGGGCAGGGGCTGAGTCCATCTTGCCCGTCACTGTCACCCAGTGCCTAGCAGACAGTGGAAGCTCGTGTGGGCTGAACAAGTGGAAGGACAATCAAGAGGCAAGGAAGCGGAGGCAGGCCCATCTCCCGTGGAGGGCGGCACCTTCATGGACGTGGGCATTGCACTTGGGGGCTGGTCATCAGAGGAAGACGTCCTATCTGGAGAAGCACGACAGGGCTAGTGAGCCGCAAGGGACAGGAGCGGTCTTCAGCTGCCCCACCCGAGAGTGAGGAGCTCAGTTCCAATCTTCCCTCAGCCACCCACAGCCTAGCCCGATCCACGAGGAAAATCTCCCACATGGAGGGCAGTTGTCCTCCCAGCCCTCCTCGGGGAGAGGACGGCTGCACCAATCAGGCGAGGGCGGGAAGGCCAAGCTCTGCCACAGAAGGTGAGTGCTCTGTGACTGGCCCCAAGCGCCAAGCCAACCAGACTTGGCCTTCAGGCTTGCCTGGAGCTTCGTGTTCTGGATTCCTGGACTTTCCCTGCTCCCTGGGGTTCGACCCAAATCCATGAGGTCTGAGTGTCCCCTGAGTCTGTCAGGATACAGGTCAGTGAAGGGAGCTGAGATGTGAAGCACAGGTCACAGATTCAATTCCTTGTCCCCCACCCACCACCCCCGACTCCAGCACGCTGGTCCAGAGCTGTGACACCTGAAGTGATCCTTCCACAAGTAAGGGATGCTCCTCCCAGGTCCAGAGGCCTGGGGAGAGCTGGAGGGGAACGTCCGGCCCAACGCTCCAGGGGCAAGGCGCCAGGTCCAGTTGTCACGGTATTGTTAAAAGTCAACTGTCTCTCAGGGAGGTGGTTACACTAGTGTTTGCTTTACAATAATTTGTTAAACTGAAGATTTTCTGTATGTGTTATATTTCATAATTCTTTGAAGTTACAAAAGAAAGACAAGGCAACCGTCTTTGTGGAATGTAAACCCCAGAGAATGCCCAAACCCAAGCAGGTGCCAGAATCACCACCTAGGACTCAGCCATGAATAGCGACATGTACAGAGCAGCCTAATGAGTCAAGGCCCCAGAGGGCTGCTCTGCCCCTGGAGTCTGTCAGCTCTAGGCCTGAGCTGATGGGGGAGAATGCTGTGCCCACCCCCAATTAAGTGCCTTTGTAGGGGGAAAGGGGAAAAACTGGGAAGAGTGCACACAGCTCTGGACCCTCCCCTCAGCACCATGCCTCTCCCCACCACTCAGGCAGCCTGCTGGCATCTGCCATCTGGGACCCATGACACCCAGACAGCAAATCTGGGGATGAACTGGGGTCTGAGGGCTCCCTTTAGAAGAGAGAGGAAAACACCGCACAAAAAGCAAGCAGTTCACAGAAAGGCTCAGCCTTACTGCAAAAGAAACGCAAGTCAACGCCACGGCCCGGGTTCGATTACCAGCCAGGGAACTAACCCCACCCCAACCGCCCCCCCACCAAAAAAAAGAAACGCAAGTCAAAGCAGCAACAAGATACCACTGTCACCCAACCTACTGGAAACACTAAAAAGAATTAGACAGGAGCAGGCAAAGGCCCTCTCACATACCAAGGAGCAGAGGCTACATTGCACATACTATTTGCCAGTGTTTTAGCTGTGCATGCCCAGCCAGCAACTCCACCTCAAGGAAATAGCTCAGGAGACAAAAGGACAGGTATGCAAAGATGTGGGCACCCTGACACTCAGAGCATCACTCTTTGTAGTAACAAAAAGAATGGGAAGCATCTGAAGCGTCCGTTAATAATGGACTGTAGTATAAGTTATAGTTTAATACAACACTATGCAGCTTGTTAAAAAGAAGGCAGTAGGTCCTACTTTATGGTTGAAAGATGTCCAAGATGGCGTGCTGGAGGGAAAAGACTGGTTACAGAATAGTATAGTGTACTATGACCTCGTGTATATTTGCAAAGTGTGTGTGTGTGTGTTTATTTCAGCATACACATGCATATAATTCATAAAGCAAAGGTCTCTACAAGCATAAATACTTGAGAAGCTATGCATGGAGAAGGTGATTATGAGGGAGGTTCACTTACTTGGGATTGTTGTAATATTTTAACAATCGTGTATTATCAAAGATTAAAGATAGCCCATTAAAATAAAGTGTGATGTAAGAAAAAGAAAAACAGGCCTAAAGCCACAGGATAGGAAGAACAGGAGAAGGAACAATAGTGATAAAATTTTAGAGACTAGAAAGCAGGTGGATGAGAGGAGCTGACTTAACAGACCTTAGTAAACTAAATCCTAAGTCAGCAGTGAAGAAAGCCAAAAAGCTACCTGGTGTTCACCATAGAATTATACAAAGCATTAGGAATTAGAGGCACCAGGGACCAGGGAAAGGTGGGGCTGAGCATGGAGCCTGGCTACAAGCCCAGATCATCAGCTTTCAGGTGGCAGGTCCCCTCCACCACTCCCTGCAACCAGGTGACTCTCTCATTCTCTCTCTCTCTCTCTCTCTCTCTCTCTCTCTCTCTCTCTCTCTGACAGAAGACTAGAGGATTATTTTCTGTGAAGGGTTAAGCAGAGGGACTCCAGTTTGGGGACACCAAGCACAGTTGAGAGCAAGGAAACCATATGAAAAGCAGCAGATTTGAGTGAAAGTCTACACTCTTTATGTTCAGATTCCCTTGCCTGCTTTCCCAATCAGATTCTTTGAATGCTGGCAGCCACTGAATGTCCTCAAGCTGCAGAATGGAGGAGGCTCCCGGGTCATCTGGGCAGCCCCCGAAAAAAGAGGCTGCTGTTTTGTGAACCACACACACCCCAGACACACCACACACACACACACACACACACACACACACACACACACAGGTCCCAACCAGATTTTTAGTGAATATGCATAGACAGGCAAGGATGATCAGACATTAGAGGCTATTCTTTCATGTGAAAGATAGAGGACAAAATAACCAGAATGAAAAAGCAACTTGGGGAAAGAGACAATATAAGGAGGATAAAACTTTGAAGAACAATAGCAGTAAGAAATATGCTTCCACGAAACTACAACAGGATACTACACAGCAACAACATGCAGCAAACCAAAGAGATGTTAGAAATTAAAAATATGGTGGTAGACAGATGGCAAGGGGTTGTGGGGCTGGGTGAAAAAGGCGAAGAAATTAAGAAGTACAGATTGGCAGTTACAAAATAGTCATGGGGATGTAATGTACAGCATAGGGAATATAATCAATAATACTGTAATAACTCTGTATGGTGTCAGGTGGGTACTAGACTTATTGAGGGGAATGCTTCATAAGTTATATAAATGTCCAACTGCTATGCGGTATACCTGAAACTAATATAATATTTAATGTCAATTGTAATTGAAATATTTTATTTAACTTTTAAATAAATAATAAATGAAAATATGATAGCAGAAATGAAAAACTCAGAAGAAGTGAAAGATATTATTGAGAGAAATCCCAGAAAGAACAGTAAAAAAAAAAAATTAAGGGGCCATGCTAAGAAGTTCAACATCAAAATAATCAGATCTATCAATTATAACAATGCTGAATAATAAACAATAACAATGCCTCAGTGGCATACAACAATAAGCACATGCTGCTCCTGCATCTGAGGTACTTACTGCTTTTAGCTGGGGAGTCACTCTGCTCCAGGCGTCCCTCACCCTCCTCCTGGAACCAGTGAGCTAACCTGGGCATGTTAATCTCATAGTGACAGTAGCAAGCAAAAGCGAGCAAGTTCAATCACACAAGGGGCTTTCAGTCCTTTACTTGTGTCACAATTACCAGCATCCCATTGGCCCAAAGCAAGCCCAGAATCAGAGAAGAAGGAGACCACAAAGTTACATGGCAAAGGACATGGATACAAGGAAGAGGCTATTTTTGCAATCAACCACATGAGAGTTCAAAAGAGAGAGCGAGACAGCAAATAGAGAGGTTGGGAAGATATCATAAAATAAATAATAGATTTCCTAAAACTAAGGAACATAATTTTCTAAACTGAATGGTCCACTGAGTGCCTGGGAAATGAAAGTAAATAGAATCATACCAACAAACATACAAAGTATCAATTTCAGATCACTGGGAACGAAAAGAAATTCATAGAAGCCTCTCTGAAGAGAAAATAAAAATAATTTTCATATAAAAGATGCAGAATCAAAGTGGCATCAGAATTTTCAACAGCAACTTCAAAAGCTAAAAGGCAATGGACAATGCCTTCAAAATTCTTAAGAGAAGTTATTTCCACATTAGAATTCTATACCCAGACTAACTATCACATTAAGTGTGAAGGGAAGATCAAGAGTTTGTAACATGTACAAGGTTTTAGAAACTTAACTTCCAAGTGCATCCTTTCTCAGTAAGCCACAGAGAATGTACAAGTACACATCTGCCAAGTAGGGGAGTGAAACAAAAAGGAAGAAGGCATGGGATACAGGAAACAGGAAATCCTACTCAGAAGAGAAGTGAAATTCCCAGGATAATGGAGAAGGAAAAGCTCAGAAATATGGATGTATATCAAGCATAGAGGGCAACCAGTCCATCAGGGCAAGTCAGAAGGCTGCAGGAGAGACTTTCTCAGGAAGATGAACCTGGTAAAATGCTCACATGTCTGAATATACGAAGAGGAGATCTATACAACTGGGCAATAGTGTGGAAACAAAATCATGAAAATGCATAGAAAACTGCACAAACAAAAACTTTTAATTGTGGTGAAAACAAAAGGTTGTGTAGCCAAAGGAAAACACCCATAGTTTAATGTGACATAGGACAAATCATGTAAACACAGAATATTCATCTATCAATACAGTGGTTCCCATCATTTCTCCACTTGTGTGCCACTTTTAAACCCATTTCTATAAATTGTACCCCTTGTTTTTAAAACAGCTGCTTTTAAATACTGACACTTTTGTTCAATGTCTAGCTTAACGTAAAATAGTGGAAATGAGGTAAAGGGTAGGAGAGAAAAATTACTACACTGAAAGTACAAACCACAGATTTAATTTTACAATATTTGTAACATAGTTAACTATTGGTAATAACAATCAAGTATTTAAACATTAAATTTAAAAATTAGTTGAAAAGAATCAAGATTAAAGACAACGTACTTACTTTTACTCAGTCAATAACCAAACTGATCAAATGGTCTGGCTACAGATGGATTTATATGTTTGGGGAAGTTCTAGAAACATTGCAAATGGATATTCTGAAACTGTGTAATGATGGGTAGATGAGCAGTTTGGGGCAAGTGTCCATAGCCACATTGTCACCCTCATCATTCCCTAATGTGATCTCATTTTGAAGTGTCTCCAGTAACAGTGATTCAAACTTAACATTTATTGTTCCATAACGAACATTTTGCATTTTTTCACCTGACGTTTTTTCACCATTACTGATTACTTTTGCATACCCTCGAATGGCCCAGCACGTACCCCCGGGGGTACACCTACCCCGGCTTGGGAACCGATGTACCAGAACATGGACTATAACTGTCTTGAAGTCATGGGGGAACATTATGAGAGTGTGTGTGTGCAACAAGTGGACAAGAAGTATAAAAGAAAGCTTCGTGCTCAGCTTCCACAGTAGGAAGACAACAGATGATGCTTCAAACTGAAAAATTAAAAAGTAGCAACACAAACATGTTTTGGAGAGTTAAATACCAAGAAAAATCAGTGAAAAGGATTGAAGCTGGTTGTGTTTGGGAAGTGAAAATGAGGATAGATGAGCGTGTAGGTGGAAGGGGGCTACTTTTTCACAGTCTTATACATTAATAAGCACTTAATTCTTAATGTATAACTTTGGTAACAAGTGAAAATTAATTTTTAAAATAGAAAAACAAATACCCTCTCCCCACTTCCCAAAAAAAAAGGTAAAGGAATGAAGAGAAAGCACTGTGCTTGCCACTGCCGAGAGCTCAGAAGCCAGCAGACAAGAAACCCATCCATGCCAGGCTGAGGCACACATAGAGGATAGAGAAGCAAGTCGGCCTGGGGGACCAAGAGAAAGGAACTGGATTCGGAATAGCTAGATCAGCAAAGGCTTCTGAAAAGCAAGTGATCAATGATTTCCAGTACAGAGTTAATGTGTCCCAGAATTTTTCAATTCTTCTCAAAGAGCCTTTGCAAAATATTTTACTATTTGCAATGTTATATGAAAAAATGGAAAACTGGAAACATCCCAAAAGTTCATCAATAAAGAACTTAAATTGTAGACTATCCATGCAATGAAACACAAGGCAGATGTCTGAAAGGAGGTGGAACTTTGTGTGCTGATGATGTGGAAAGATGTCCAGGACACATTGTTAAATGAATGCAGAACAATATGTATCATATGAATCCATTTGTATAAATAACAAGTACATATATATATATATGAGTATGCCTAGAAAAAAATGGTAAAACTACAAGGTCTGACAAGTTCACAAACTTAGCCTAGAAAAAGTGCTACATACCTCACTGCTGAATATCACTATGGTCACCTTCAAAGCACTCCCCTTGGGAAGCTACACACTGACACCAGTGCCTAGTCCACCCTTCAAAGCAATTTTGGAACTCTTTTTCTGGAATGGCCATGAGAGATGTCGTCGTATGACCCCTGATGTCATGAATGTCATCAAAATGTGTTCCTTTCCACATTTCCTTTATCTTCAGATAAAGAAAAAAGTCACTGGGGGCCAGATCAGGTGAGTAGAGAGGGTGCTGTCATACAGTTATTTGTGTACTGGCCACCCTGACATCTCTTCATCAGTGACACATTCTCTCCCCTCAGAAAAACATTTAATCCATTTGTACACTGCCATTTTCTTCATGGATTATCCCCATAAACTTGGACTAACATGTCCCTGATTTCACTTCCACTCTTGCCAAGTTTAACAAGAAATTTGATGTTTGTTCATTGCTCTAATTCAAGCTCCAACATTCTCACAATGGCACACAGAAACACGCAACAACAATAATGAACGCCACTCAGCAAGACACCGCCACATATTGACACAAACACAGCTGTGAGACACAGATACACCAAGGTCATGAAACCTTCCCAAGTTGTTTATACAGTGCTGCCAACGTAAGCACAAAGTGGCAAGTTCTCAAACTTAATTGCCAGACCTCATTGCCAGCTACTAACAATAGTTGTTTCTTCCAAAGGTAGACCAAGGAAACTTACAATTTCTATATTACATTTGTCCTTCAATTACAGGCATTTGTCATTGAGTACCTAACTACAAGAGGAGACCCCCCAAAAAACTGGAATTACCTTCTGGAGGGCGGGCCCCTTGCAATATAGGCTTCCCACGCTCAGAACCCATCTGCATCCGTGCACCAGCTGGCATTGTTGTGAGAGGCTGCATTTGGCTTCAGTGAATTTTTTTCTTTGGAGACTCTTTCAACACATTTGTTTGCCCATTTCATGATGGGCGATTTACACAAATACCGTGCGGCATGACAACACACCTGCCCACACCACGCTGAGTGTTCAGCAGTTTTTAACCAAAAAATGGCATAACCCCCGTGCCCCCACGCTCGGGGGTTATGCCCTGAGCGACTTTCTTTCTTTCCCCCTGATGAAAAAAAGTCCTCAGAGGGAAACATTTTGCCAATGTGGAAGAAGTGAAATAAAAAATGGCAGAAGCACTAAAAAGCATAAAAATCAACTAGTTCAAAACCATTTTGAGCAGTAGAAAAGACATCTCGATAGGTGTACTGCATCAAACAAAGGGTACTTTGAAGGTGACTGAAGTTTAAACATGTAAGAATAAATACACAATTTTTTATAGGTAAAAAATTTTTATAAATAAAAAAGTTATTTATAATTATTTATAAATAAAATTCCCTTCATATGTTATGTACTATATGTTGTTTGGACTTTTATAGTAAGAATCAGCAGGGGGGAAAAAAGAAATATTGAGAAATAAGAAAAATAAATACTAAAATAATTCATTCAACTTGTTTTCATTTTTAGAAATAAAATGTCACCCAGAAGATATAGAAGGACATGTGGCCCAAGCAACAGGGCTAGGGAGGGGCCATGCCAGAAAGCTGGGAGTCTGTGCGTGGGTCCCTCTTCCTGCTTCCTGAGCTGGGAGCCTGGACCACACTCACTGGTGAGCAGTACTGGCCCTGCAGGGTCTGTCCTATGGGGAGAGGGACTCTATCTCCCTGGCAGGATGTGACCACACCCCAGGGACTCACTTTGGGACACTTGTCTGGGACCTGGAGAGGGACTAGCTGGCCTGCACCTGTGAGGCTGGGGTGATGGCCACCATGGCAGTTAAGTGAGGATGTTCTGTCTGTTGTCTGGAAGCTGTCCATGTTTCTCTCGTGGTGGGTCCCAGACTCCTAATAGGTATAAGGTAGGGATCCACCTGCCTTCAGCAGCATGCAATGACTGAAGGACCAGAGGCCTGGGAGCGGGTCAGCCCTGGGCTCTGCCTCCGACTGGCCTTGTGACTCTGGGAGAGTCCCTTAACCACTCTAAACCTCTGAGAGAGAAGGCAATGATGCCCTCAGTGCAGGCCCATGGGGAGGATCTTTGGAATGAGCCACTGAAGTAGCCAGCACAGTGCCTGGAGCCTGGTAGGTAGGTGCTCAACACATCCCTATGTGGTGTTCAGAAAGGGGGCCTTGGACTTGCCTTCGTGTCTCCACTTCCTTCAGAACCAGCCAGACCAAAGGACAGGGAGGTAAGGGAGGCGTGTGGCTGAGTGGAGGGGCTGACAGGAGCAAAGGATGGCAAAGTTCTATAAAAATACCAGAATGGCCTCCAAAGGCAGAGGCAAGTCACAAGCACATGTGCAGAAGTGGGGACCCTCCCTCAGATTGTTCAGGCCATCTCCTAAGGGACACGAGGCTGGTCAGAAAGGCCAGGACAAAGCATTCACAAGATGTTTACTCCACAACTCTGAGAGGTAGATATTGTTATCCCCATTGTGTAGACAGGGAAACTGAAGTTCAGTGTAACTTGCCCAAATTACCTGGTTAGCAAATAAATTTGGCCTTTTAAAAAAAATCAGGTTTGCTCCACAGTACAGTTTCATCTGTGGGGAGGACCTCATGCTAGTATCAGAAAAATGCAAGTTAATGCAAGTTAATGTACAAATACTAAGTCACTTCTTTCTTTACCTAGTAGGCATTTCCAAAATTAATAATCCACAGTTAGTGAAAGACACTGGGAAACAGACATTCTCAAACTCTGCTGGTGAGCACATAAACAGGTAGAGCCTTTCTGTAAAATAATTAGCCAATACATGTGACAATTTCAATAAAAATTATAAGTGGGTATAACTCTCCAACTCAGCAAATCTACTTCTAGCATTTCTCCTACAGTTACTTGCACAACTAAACCAAAAACTAGGATGGTCACTGAAGCATGCTCTGTAATTTTTGTTTGAAAGTCCACTGCTAAGGGACTTACACAGCCATACCATGAAGCAGGCATGCTGATGTAGGAAGTTACCTGGGATACATTAAGCAGAACAATCACTGCTCATCATGTTATGAAAGTTATGAATCAATTTATATTAAAAGAATAACACACACACACACACACACTTTTGAAAAGATACCTAAGAAAATTATTAATGGTGATTATTTTAGGCTCTTCAAGTTTTGACTATATTCCCTCTTGCACTCTTGAAACTTTTTACCATGAATGTGGTCACTTTAAAAGCATGCATATCATTTAACCCAGAAAATCCACTGCTAAAAAGCCCCTCCCCAGCCAAAAGGTGCCTTGCATTCAACATATATTTATCAAATAACAAATGTGGGCAGAGATTGAGCTTGGAAGTAGTTCACTTATGCCAAGGAGAAGACAAAGGTAAAAGCAATATGTATGTCCATCCACAGAGAGCAGTTCCAAGCAGGAGATGCTGATCAGCACCCCTAAACCAGATGTTGATCGGAGACAGCCAATGACAGCCATAAACATTCACAACAGGAGGACAATCCGGCCCCCAAAATGTCATGCAATTAGTATGATCCCACTTTATTTCACATACCAAGGAGATGAGATGATTAAAATCTTTTCCTCCTTTGTATTTTCTGACTTTCTCCAATAATCATGTGACACTTTTCTCAATAAGGAAAAAACTTTTATCTTATAAATAAATGATAAATCTAGAACAAGCTTGGGTAGGAGGTTCACCTCTGTAGAACAGTAATGGTTTCCACCATCTCAGTAAGAGTCAGTCATGAATGCAACGGAGTCACTACCAGCATGCTGCACAGCACCAAGGGAGCATCTGCTGCCCTAGCTTTGGCAATGGGGCATGCCTACACTTGGATGTGGTCTCAAAATACAGGCTCCACATCTCAGAAATCCCTGTCCCCATGCCCCTTGAGCCTGCATGCTGGGACACATTGGGAGGGCCACATCTCCTCTCTGACTTTGTTATCCTGCCCTGCCTACCTTAAAATAGGACTCATGGAAGAGCAAAGGAGAGGCCTACTATGTGCCAGTGGAGTGCTGTGTGAGTGTGAGGTTATTCCCTGTCACTCCACACCCTACTCCCAACAGAGCCAGGGCAGACATCTAGAGGTGGCCCCAGGAACGTGCTGAGGTGGGTTTCCAGACAACACCCCCACTCCCAGCCCTGCACCCATCCCTCCTCCCCGCCACCTCTCAGAGCACTCAGCCACACACACCTGCTGTCCCCGCCCTGATGCGTCTTTCAAGGAAGTCAGAGTCCCAAAGAAAAGCAAACCCCTTGGGCTGGAAGCAACAGTAGCCCTACTGTCCCAGTTAGAAGAATCCCTTTGCAAAGAAAGTTTTTACAAAGAGAAAGGCAAAGAGAAAAGGGGGGTTATGACAACAGAGGGGCAGAGCAAACCATTTCAAGTCCTGACACAGGCAAACTGGTTCTTAAAGTCACCTGTTTCTGAACAGGAACGCGAAGTTCTGTCCTGTCATGCCACACAGCTGGGGCACTGTGCATTGCCAACTGACTTATATAAGCTCGTGAAAACCCCATTCGTTTGAGTTCCCTGTTTGTGCAAATAGTGTCAGGGGTGCATCCGAGCACCCTGGCCATCCATCATCGCCAGTGCATTTCCCAGGCTGGCGATGACTCACCTGGGCCCGAACCCACACTGTGTACACACCACTGAGCTGTGCATTCTGCAGGCAGCTTCTGTCACCATGAGGCCTTTCAGCCCGTTGATGCCTCTTTCCCATTTATCAGGCCCACAATAGCCGTATTAATGATGATGAAACCCTGAGCATTCAGAGGGAGAGGAAAAGGGCCACGGTGACTGAGAGCATGTATTGTGTGTTTATTCTGATCAATCAGCCCAACCAAAGCTTGGAGGTTCAGAAACCACTCCTCTGTCAGCTTGACTGCCCTGGAGAGGAGAGAGTCAAGGGTTTTTGCGATATCCTTGCAGGAAGCCCCACACCAGCCCAGAGCAAGAACCTCGAAGCAGGAGAAGGCTTGGGAGCCTTAACTCTGTTCCCAGGGTACATGGGGCAGTGAGGCCCCAATAGCCCAGAGTCAGCAGCTCCCAACTAGCTTTGAGCTGTCCTCCTGGTGAGCGGCCACGGTAGGGTGGGGGGGAGCCCAGCTCAAAGCCTCTCAGAGACTCCCATGTCCACACTTAGAGTCAACCCCACCCACAAGAGACCTAGTCTGCCCCAATCGATTGATGCCAAGGCAGTTATTTAACCCTCAAACAGAAATTCTTCTCTAGAAGTCCATTTAAAAAAGAAAATATACACATACACACACCCATTTGCAGCCTCAGAGCACAAATCCCATGGGACAAGAAGGGTTCAACCTCATGCATGCACCTCAGCCTGTATTCAGAAGTTTGATTTACGGCTGCATGATTCAATGCCTTGACTTTACAGAGCAACGAACAACAGGCAAGGCCCATTTGCGTCCCTGAAAATGAGGTACATTTACTTAGTTACATATTTGACATGAGCTCAGACGAGCAAACAGTACAATACATCCCACTATGATACTTAGAAAATGTATGCTTTAAATTCTCAGCGTATATTGATCTTTTGCTATTTATGTACATAAATAAATACAGACACATTTAGACATACGTGACTAATGAACAAACTCTGGCTAATGTTAACATTAGCCAACTCACGCTAACACTACCCAAAGAAATTGTAAAGTGTTAACCCAAAATTGCAACAGAGCTCTTACTAAATCAGCACCCTTAAAAATCAACAGTTGATGCTTCTGTGAGTTCCTGGGCAACAAGACTCCGTACATCTCCTTGGTGAGCACACATAGTTTGGTCCTTTCTCTTCCCCCAAAAAGCAAGTACAGTAGACTCTTCATTAACATCATAAAAAAATTTTTGCCAGTTGCCTGAGAGTGCCGGTTGCTTGAGTTCCAATTAATGAAGAGTCTACTTACATGTATCTGGCACCCATGGGTGCTGGTTAACTGAGCGTCTACTGTATTTTTCAGAAGACTTTGGACCCTAACCTCAAATGTGCATCCATAATGCATGTCTCATTCTAACAGGGGAGATTTAAAGTAAACCCACTTACTCTTGAGATTCTTATTTATTAAGCATGTTTACAACCTACATACTGTTCCAGGGGCTGGAGAAGAAACAATGGACAAAACAGAAAGAATTAGCATCTCCTTGCCCTCATGGAGCTGACATTCCAGTGAAGAATTTTGCTCCTGCTGATTTGTTTCTTAACCAAGTTTGCAAAATCCTTTTCGCCTCACACTTTTGTCAAGAGTCTGATCTTTTCAAATATTTAAACCTTGGTGCCAATCAATACATCTACGAAAGGGGCCGCATAACCCTGAAGTTGGTTCTATGTTGAGAAGAAAAAAGACCCATGGATTATAACCCTGGATTCTAACTTCTGTGTCTGAGTTACCCAACCCAGGGCAGATAACAATCTATGTTCAACATTTCTTAATTCCTTACCATCCAGCTGTGGGAAAACTTTGGGCATCAGACCACCTACCAAGAATCCAGAGAGTTCTCAAAACATCTAGCAAGTCCTGAGATGTTTCTGGGAGGCCCTCAAGAAAGTCATACCCAAGAGTTAAAACTGTCTCCTTGCAAAACACATCCCTGGAAAAAGAGAGCTCATTTTGCAGACTCTAACTGGGTTCCAGGGTGCGTTCCAACAGGAAAGAATCGCCATGCTCTCCTGGGCCTGGGTCCCCTGCAGGAGAGATGGTTTGGCAGAGCCCAGTGGAGGCTCCAAAAGCAGGGCAGCTCCAGACACTCAAGGACAGAACTCATCCGGTTCAACAGGGACAGATGCGGGTGCAGGTGAAGGGGAGGGAAGAGGAGGGCAGAGCAGGTAACTGCCTCCCTGCTGGCTTTGGCCATCGGTCTGTCAGTCTGAGTTTCTCACCTGCCTGACTTCTGCAGGAGCACCCCCTGTGCAACTGAGAAAGGGTCAGCCTCATCGCTCCCTCGGCAACCCAGGTGGGGTTGGAGCTCTTCCAGGCTTTTAATCATTCTCAGAGTCAGCTCCCAAGAACCCAGGGACAGGAGGCCCAGCACAGTTTGCTGAGAACTGAGATCATGTAGTTCCTAACCAGAAAATACACCTCAGCTAGTTACCACCTCATCCACTTTTCCAGAGTGGTTATAATTACAGTATTTGTTTCATAATTGGTGCCTACTCGTACATATAAAATCCCCGAATCTTAAAATAAATTACAGCTCCCTTTTTTATTTAACAGCCATTGTGCTGCTAGCTTACAAAGAGGAGATACCTCCAGGTATTACTATAATAACAAGCCTAAGGTGAGTAAACCTTGCGTTTTCAGCAGATGACGTGACTTATTAGTACAAAAGAGGATTATTGAAAATAATTTTATTGAACAGCTTAATTATGGATTTCTCAATTCTAGGCTCAAGGGCCAGTGAGAACAACTTTTGATCTGCCCTCTTTCTGGCTTGCTGCTGACCTCAGCACAAATGATGAGGAAATGCAAGCTTGCTGTGGTCAGTTTCCCCCATACAGCATTTGGTGAGGACTTAACCCGGTGACAAATACCTCAAGTCCTATTTAAAGAGGGCTCTGGGCTTCTCTGGAGAAAAAGACGTGTGACAGAGGATGCTCTTCTGTACCTAGGGGCTATCTATCGAGAAACACGTGATAAACTGGGCCTCAGACAATGGCACTGAGGCCAGCAGAGAGCACAGACATGCAGCTGGAACAGGGCAGTGGGACCCGGCTAGGCAGGAAGGCAGCAGGCAACAGGTTTAAACCTCATCTTCAACGTGCCTTTTACCTCTGAGAGAGGCCAGAAGCTGACACAGCTGTCAGAGCCCAAAAGAGAATGTTTGAACCGACTCCGTGCTGCTATGCAGGGAGGAGGGACTGACGAGTCACTCCCCTCCACTGAGATGTCTGAGCCAGGTGTGCTTAACAAAAGGCCACACCACCAGGCTACTACCTGTAGTGCCTGTGTTTGCTCACCACAGGGGGAGGGGCCTCCAGGCCCACGAGGAGCCCACAGATGGCTGTTCATTCCAGGCTGCAGGGAAAACAGAACCTTACCTTCTGAGACAGGCACCTCCTTTCCCATGGGGGGCTGCCATGCAAGTCCCAGCCCCAGATCCCAGTGGGTGTTCCCAGACAGCACTGCTCTCAGACAAAGGTGAACCCAGGCTCCATCAGAAGGAAAACCCCCCACGAGGCGGGAAGCAGAAGCGTGGGTCCTCCCTCTACCTCACACCCCCACACTGCTGTTCCTGCCTGCCTGACATCAAATCAACCCAAATGTCTGTTTGCAGAGGCTCTTGGCTGGGAGGCCCAGGTCCCAGTGCTGGGAGTGGGGATGTCACTGACAGGTGATAGAAAACTCATGGGATGTCATTCCTGGAGATGTGCACCTTCTATGCCCAAGGCTCCAAGTCAGAAGCTAGTGACACATAGAAGGACAAACTGGTCCAAGTCCCTGCCCTCAGGAAGCTCGTGGTCTAATGTGGCCTGGAGTGGCCCACTGCCGGTCACATGACTTTAGCCAAGCCCCTTCACCCTTTAGTCTCGGCCCTTACCTGCAGAGGTGGATGGAATTATTTTGTTAAACATCTCCAGGTGCCACTCATGGGAGGCAGCCTGGCACGAAGGTTAAGGCAGCCCTGACCACAGACTGCCTGGGTCTGGATCTCAGCTCCAGGCCTTACTAGCTATATAACCGTGGGCAGGTCAGACACCCTGTGCTGATGGTGGCAGGCACAGCACCTGCCTTCCAGGGCTGACACGAGAGGTACATCAGCAAACGCCTGTCAAGTGCTGAGAACAGTGCCTGGCAGAGCGCTGACATTTACTGAGTGCTGCTTCTCATCAGTATCATTGTTGTCGCTCATTATTATGACCATACAACAGGCTGAGGATCCAACCGTGAAGACAAGACAATCCTTGTCACCAAAGGAGGTGGACGTACCCATTTGCTTGCTTTGTGCAATGTGACCACCGGTCCCTTGAGAACCCAGGGGAGAGCCTCTATCCACACATGGCGGGGATCAGAGAAAGCCCTTGGAGGAAGAGACATCCCAGTTAAGACCTGAAGGGCAAGTAGGTGTTAACCAGGCAAAGTAGGTCTGGGACATTCAGATTTTTGTGGATAATTTTTTAAATAGACTTGAGCCCGGCAAAGTATTCCTCAAATCAATTCTAAAATCTAAGAAAAGCAGTAAGGAAGGTAGAGAGTAGTGCATACAACGGCGGCCACCGTCATGCAGAACCACAGCCGGGAGCCGGGAGCTGTGTGCACGCGGGCCCTCGGGTACGAGGAGCGCGGACAGTGCGGCCACGCCTATCTGTGAGGCTGGGCTCCACGTCCGACCCCCGTAACTCACCGTGACAGGCGCTGCGTGGGCTCCTCCTCCATGAGGTTGATAATGAACCTACTGTGCGAACCCCACCCCCACATCTGTCTCTGGGGAAGAACGAAGTCCCCTCCACAGCCTAAGGACCAGGACACAAAGTCCCAAACAGGGAGGTTCAGTGGGGACACAGCCACTGAGAGTCCACACCCCCAGAACGTACTTCCCCAGAGAGCTGTGCTTCGGCTTTGCCTTTCCTTCTTCTCCAGGGGCTGCCACCGCCCACCCCACAGGCCAGGCCCACCAGCCAGTGCGTGGGAGAATTCAGACATCGCCCCCAGGGGTGAGCCCCTCCCCAGGTCAGCACTGGGCCCTCTGGCCTGCCTGTTCACAGCAGAGCCACCACGGAGGCTGCCCCCAGCAGGTGGGCCTGGCCCCTCCCAGCACAGCCGGCACAGCGCCCAGGAGCAGGACAACGCAGCGTGGCTGGCCCGAGTCCACACCCTGTAATTAGTCCACAGGCCCAGGCTGGGGACAATGGCCTGGAAAAGCCAGCAAATGGGATACGTACATTAAAACCAGGTCTCCGTGCCAAGCGTGTGACTTAATTACATAGCCCTGGTACTCTCTTATGAACCCTCACCCCAGCCTCTGACGACACAAAGGAGGGATTAAAGAATGCCTGCCATAGCCAGCAGGGCCAAGTCTGCATCCTGAAAGCAGAGAGACCACCACAAGAGACACCCAGAGCTGAGAGGAGCGACCCCTCAGTGGCCCCAGCAAGAGGAAAAAAAGGTGGGCAGGTAGTCAGCAGCCATGACCTGCATGAAGTTCTGAGTCTACTGCCATAAAACCTCGAAACAACAATGACCTTCTAGCACAGAGAAAAAGCGGGGCCTCTGGACAGCCCCAGCACCTGCAACCCTCCTACCTGGCTCAGGCCTTCCTGCATGGTGACCATGGCCCCAGAAGATGGCCACACACCTCACAAGGCATCTTCTTCGCAGCCAAGGCCAGGTCATGGGGGCGGAGTAAGGCACCAGGCTGAGATGGGGGAGGCAGAGCCAGGCGTGCTGAGCCACAGCGGGGCTCATCTGGGCCTCTGCCCTGAGACTGCACCCTGAAAGGGTGGCTTTCATCCTAAGCTGATCACCCACTCGCCTCAACCCATGTTTCAGGTAGGTCATGGCCCTCCCAAACCACATCTGGAAAAACCCATGGTTAGCCCCTAAAGATCCTGGGCAGTGAGCCTCAGAGAAGCCCAGGGCAAGCCCGAGTGCTGCTGAGACCCCTCTGCTGAGGGGAGCGGCCTCAGGGCAGAGGAGCTGGCAAAGGCTGTCACTGTGGAATGGGTATTCTGTTTGAGCATTTCATCCTAATGCTCTAGAATCCCCACTTCCCCCCACCCCACCCTTCGCAATCCCAATCTGTGTGCCTAGAGGGGAAAACAGGGACCCAGCCCCCCAGGATCTGGCCCAGTTTGAGAGTTAAGACTCATGCCCAAGACTCACAGCAACAGACCATTCAGGAAAGGGTCTGCCAAGGGGAAGAGTCTCCCAGCCTTGCCCCTGACCTGCCATGAAGAAACAGACGGGCCAAGAGGTCAGGAAGAGTCAGAGGCAGACAGAGGTCCCACCCCTCCCCTCCTGCAGCCTCACAAACGTGGTTGGCCTACATGCCCACCAGCCTCAAGCATGGACTGCAACAGAGCCTGGACCACAGATTTGAGCAAGAGGCCCCTGGACCAAACAGCCAGGTCCCCAGAGGCAGGGGAACCCCCATGTTGAATGTGCTCAGACCTCTCAGCCCCCAAGCCCTACTTGAGGCCCTCACCCATGCCACCTTTGATGTGCCCACCAACTTGGCCGCCTTGAGACCCTCTTGGAATTCCTAGCCCTGCTGAGGTCCCAGCACTGTACCTGTGCTGTGTGTCACCGTGGTAGGGCTGTGGTGGGTACCTCCAGTCAGACCCCCTCAGGCTGTGATGGGCACACCAAGCCCAAGGGCCACACAGCCAGCATTTCTCGCTGTCCCAGACACTCTCGTCCACACAGCTGGCCCTGTTGGCAGACACCACAGCAGGGAGGGGAACTCTGGGCCGGTGCCCTCTGGCCTACGGTCCAGGCCACTCTGAAAGCCAGGGGAGGATCAGAAACCAAATTACCTCCATCCACTGGAGCGTGTTGCCCATTGTAACAACAGCAATAAAATGACCTTAGGGCCTCAGTTTCCTCAGCTGTGACATGGCCACTGTTGCAGCCCCTGCCTCAAAGGGAAAGGAGAAGGCGGCGTGGTGGAGAGCGCAGCAAGCACACTGCCCAGAATACGCCCGTGGCTTTCCCTCCGGGACGCCTCTTTTTTAGTAGGCTCTGATTCTTACATCTGTGCCTCCAATCAGTGGCTAAGACCAAGTACCAAAATTTGGACACAATTTACCATTTCTAGAGACTTCGAGCAGATTTAAAGATGTTCCTGTACCAGCATCTCTTTCATCACTGGCTCTCCAACTTGCTTTCCTGAATGGTGAGAAAAAGGCAGAGCATCATGGGAGCAGGGATGGTGGGCGGTCCGGCCACACCTGGAGAGAGCAGAGAACCAGGGGAAACAATCTGCATCTCCCTGGGAGGCGGCAGGGCCGCCCAGCAGCCAGGACCCTGGCCTGGGCTCAGGCCACCACATTCCAGTTCCACCACATGCCGCAAGCTGCTAAACCTCCTTGCCTCAGTGTTCTCATCTCTAAAATGGGAATCACAACAACACCTGGCTCTTAAGAATTGTATACGTGTAAAGAGAGATAGTGTGTAAAGCCCACAGCACCAAGCCTGGTTCACACTCAGCCCAGTGAACGCTGCCTGTCGTGTCTGCCTTCACCACCACCATCACCGCACCACCCACAGAAGGGCTGTGCTGGGGCAGCTGGTCCCCAAAGGGCGGTCACAGGAAGGCTGGCATTCTGCAGTCCCCTCTCCACCCCACAGATGAAGATGCTGCCTTCACCACCCGACTCCCTTGACATGTCACCGAGCTCACCAAATGCCACAGACCTCATTTAACAAACCTTTGAACACGCATTTGTCGTAACTCCCTGGATCTGACCTTCCCCACAGCCAGAAGAAGGAAGAAGCAAGAAGGTCCATCACCATCTGTCCAAGACCCAAAGAGCAAGTGTGTCGTGTTCTGGAGCACCTTTGTCACCACACAGCTGTGAGATTTCAGGGAAGTCACTGCCCTCTCTGGCTTGTGTCTCCCTTTCCATAAAGTGGAGGGCTGGATGGGGCCAAGCCATGACAGTCCAAGGGCTTCAGGCCTGCCCTCCCCAGAGGAAGGCAGAGCTGTCCAACTAAAATATAATGCAGGCCACCAATGTAAGCCACACATGTAATTTTAAGTGTCCTAGCAGTCACATTAAAAAACATGTAAAAAGAAACATGTGAAACTAAATTTAATAATATGTTTTATTAACCCAAGATATAGAGAATATCATTTCAACATGCAATCAATACAAAAAATTACTGATGAGATATTTTAGTCCTTTTTCATGTGAAGTATTTAAAATCCTCGGTGTATCTCATTGCACATCTCAGTTTGGACTAGACACGAGGGCTGCGCGGAGAAAACTTAGCCATAAGGCCTCTATGTTTCACATTGCATGGTGGGCACTTTCCAGTCAGCCCTTGTACATGTCACGTGCTCGCTATCCACCGTGTGGCTAGTGGCTCCCAAACCAGATAGTCCAGGTCTGACAGAGGTGGCAGGGGTCCTCCGTGCACCTAATTGTCCAAGCTTGCAGTTGTGAGTGCCTGGCTCTCTATTAAAAATAATTATAGTTATTGAGCATAAGGTAATAATTATGATTATTTATTGAGTTCTTCCCATGTGTTAGGCACATGCTTCACAATAATCATGTGAGACACGACTTTACGAAGGAGGAAACTAAGGCACAGAGAGGGCAAGTCATCTGCCCAAGGTCACACAGTGGTAGAGGAGGGATTGGAACCCATGAAGTCTGACCTCAGAACTCTTGCTCCACATCACTCCTCTACACTGTCTTCTCAGCCCCACCCTTTCCGCCCAGCCCCTGGGCCACACCTCACACTATCCAGGAGGGCAGCGAGGTGCCAGGAGAACAGCTCTAAGCTGCTCCTTTCGTCTCCAGGGACCCAGGCTCCACTCCAGCCCACTCTCACCCACCACCAGCTGGGAGAGCTGGCAGGCTCAGCCCTGCGAGGAGTACTTCCTTCACAGGCTGGCTAAGGGGCTAATTAAACATCAGCCCACGACCCCCCCACCACCACCACCATGACTGGGGAACCCAGCCACCTCGTCACCCTGCTGCCAGCCAACAGGCCCAGAGAAATGCCACACAGAATTCGGCAGCGGGCAGAGCCAGGCGAAATCCCTCTTTATAGAGTTATTTTTGCTGTGGAATTTTCACTGGCCTGTAAAATATTTTTATATTTATTACACATTTAACGGGAGCTCCTAGAATCAACAGGGTGTAAATAATGAAAACTAGGGCAGTAAAGGCCCCAATAAACCTTGCACCAACCCTTTGATGCTCCCTGTGAGCTCCAGTTTCTCCTTCCTCCCCAGACCCCATCCCCTTGTCCCCAAGCAAGCCCAGAAGGCTGGGGGACCCTCCACAAGCCCATCTTTGGCTCCTGGAAATTAGGCTAACTATCGGCAGCCAGGGCTGTGCCATTAGCAGGTCCCACTGAATGTGCTGACTGAGAAAGAGCCTACTATGTGCTCAAACAATGCTAGCGCTCTTGGGAACTAGGCCAGGAGAAGACCTGATGGGGGTTTCCCTCTCCCCCAGGCCTGCAGCCTCAGATGGCTCTCATGCCTATGTCCCAACACCAGCCATGCAGTACAGACTCGTATTGGAATGTCACATTTCCACGGCCACAGCATCCCAAGTCCCAGGAAAAAGTGCTCTATCCACAAATACTGACCCTGTGTGCCTGCATCCTGTGCCCATAGAAAGTTCCCAGAGCCCCAGTCTGCACCCCTTTAGACTACCACAGGACAAGATTGAGGAGAAGCAGGACCTTTTATATCCTGTCCTAGGCGGAAACACAGGGACACAGAGAAGGAAAGAGACTGACCCAGAAGGTGGGTGCCAGTGAATGGCAGAGCCGGGACTAGCCTAAGAGCTAAAGACCCCATGCCGGGAGAAAGAGACCCAGCCTGAGCCCCCTCCCAGGCAGGAACTGTCTTCTCCACGTGTCAACAGCAACTACCCTACTTCTACCTGCCAGGGACCTGATGAATGGGAATTCAGTCTCCATTCCGAGTCATCTGATTGTCTGCAGTGTGACAATCCATACTGAGCCCAAACCTTCCTCCCCAGAGCTAAGCCCTGTCACTTGCTGCCTCCTCCTCACACATGCCCATCACACACCTGGACACAGGTACGTATCCCTTCCCAAGTCATTCCCAGATCTCAGAGCATCCCCAAGTGACAAGGAACCCAACTCCTCATGGCCCCAGGCTGCCCAGGCCCCTTACAATGAGGCACCCCTTCCTAGGACACGCTTTGCTGTCCCCTCACCCAACCAATGCCTATTCATGCATTTGGAGGTGACCTTCATACACATTTATGAAGCAACCATAGTATGTAATGAGTTGATTCCAACTTTGTAGCCAGAATTCCTGACATTGAGTCTGGCCTGTCCCACTACAGACAGAAATCAGGGATTGATTTCCTAAACCTAAATATGTACACTTTGTATCTATCCTTAGTAAAGCCCCACTCCCCGGCTGTGGCCACCCGGAGCCCACCCAGGCCTCCTCGGTACCCATGTGGCCATGAGCTGCCCCTTCCCATCTCAGCAGTCTTGCCGGCCATCAGCAAGACCACACAAGGTGCCTGTTCTGTTCAGACACTCACTATGACGCCCAGCCATATTGGATCTGAAAAATATCCCCGTATCTGCCCCACCGAGGGGAAATCCCCACAGGGCTGCAGGCAGACAAATGCGAGGTGAAGGGCATGAACCCGGCGGCGCTTTAGACACGAGTCGGACTGGAGTGGCTCCTCTCTGGGGACAGATCAGGCGGCAGCTCTGGCCTGCAGCTGCTATGCCACCAGGAGATTCTTGTCTCTTAACCCTGATAATTATAGTCCCTGGAGCTTGGTTAACACCCGTGTCATTGAAGGGTGTTGGAACAAGCAGAGTCTGAGCGAGGAAAATTGAACAACAGCATTTGACAAGTGGCCCATCCCCTGTGGCCTCGCGCTGAGCCGGGCCGAGGGGCACGCTGGCTGGGCCTCGCTGGCCCACCCGGGAGAAGCCCTCACTGCAGAGCAAGAGACTGGTGTGAGGAGGACAAGAGGCTACTTGGGAAAAGCCTGGAGTGGGAGAAGGGGAACCACAAGGGCCCTAGAAGTGGGGGGGAGGGGTGGCAGGCCACTTGCAGCCACAGGGGCAGGTTCAGGGGCACAGCCAGGTGCAATCCCAAAGAGGCCTGAGCAGGTGAGAAATAACCTCACTGGATGGAAAGCAGCACCCACTTCCCAACTCTCCTACGGTGTCTCCAGCCCCTCCCCACCTCCTCAGGAAGCAGGCCCGGGAGGTGACAGCAGTCACAGGGGACTGTGCCCAGGGCTTTCCCACTGCCCAGGGAGCTGCAGCCCAAGATACCGGTGCTGAGCCTCACACACAGGGGCTGAGGAAGGGACATCACCCACGCGACCCATGAGTCCCCAGGGGGCCTCAACACCCAGCGCTTAACCTCCATCTCCTGCCCCAGAAAGCTCGCAGGTCTCACAGTCAGTCAACAAACAGTAATGGGTGTCAGCACACTGGGGCAACTTGCCACAGACGGGGGGCCTACAGAACCCTAGTGTGAGGCACCCATGTGGTCCTACTCCTCCCCCCCGCAAGGCCAAACTCAGGCCTCACACTGAGGACCAGAGACACCGCCAAATGAGCTCTAACCCTGTCGGCTGCCCGCCCCGGTGGCCGCTCCCATCGAACTCTGCCTAACAGTTGCTGGAACTGTCCCATTGTACAAGCGAGAAAACTGAGGAGGCCCTGAGAGTCTAAGTGACTTGTCTGAAGTGGTAGATTCAGGATTTAAGGCCTAGTCTGATTATCTCCAAATCCCAGAGGACATCTGAAGACAATCTGAGCGTTTTTTTAAGGGGGACACTCAGGAAACCCCACCCCCACCCCAGACAACTCTCCGTAAGCTCCCAGTTCCCAGGGCAGGTCCCAGCTGCAGCTCAGCCTCCTCCTTGTGCCAAGCTAGGGGCTGGGGATGGCTCTCCCACATCCCACCCAAAGAGAGGTGCTGTACCGGCTTCAGCTTCCGGGCGCCCCCCATGAGACAGAACACATGTTTTCTGAGCTCCCTCCCTCCTCGGGTTCCCCCAACATGCTGGAGATATTATTATTATTTATTATTTGCTGAGTGCTGACAGCGTGCTAAGCATCAGGCTTGGGAGCCCAGGCCCTGCCAACACGGCTTGCAGTCAGACAGCCAACACGACATGGCTCCTCGGTGACCCAGATATACACCCGGCTGCGGGGGCCGGCTGCTCGGGACCCAGCCTCCCAGAGCCTCCTCTCCTGTCCTCAGCCCTAGCAGCCCCGGCCCTGGGCCCTCTCGCACACCCCAGGAGGAAGATGTCTTCAGTCCAGGCAACTGCATGTTCCTGGGGCTGGGCCTCCAACCCCACGAGGAGTGGGAGGACTTGCTCAATGCTGGGCTGAGGCAAACCCAGGGGGAACCCCTGTCAACAGGGTCTCCTCAGCTCAGCCCACACTCATCCTGCTGGTGGCTGTGGCAGATGCTAAGAAAAACCAAGAAGGCCATGTCACCAGCCCCTCCTCTCCTGGGCACCCAGCTCACTCTCACCTTCTTCCTTCCACAGATACGAAGTATTCCCGGCCCCATCCTAAAAGCAGGGCCAGGACCAGGGGGAGGCAAATAAGGTACAAAATTTAAGGGGCACAAAATGTAAGGGGCCTCCCAAAACCCCAATAAGCATGATTAACAATATGAGATTGGACAATTAATCTCACGAACTCATCCTAGAAAAAGTGCTGCCTGCCTCACTGCTGAGTATCACTACGGTCACCTTCGAAGTACTCCCCTTGGGAAGCTATGCACCGACGCCAGTGCCTAGTCTGCCCTACAAAGCCATTTGGAACTCTTTTTCTGGAATGGCCATCAGAGCTGTCATCATGCCCAAAACCCAACAATTAAGTTTGTGAGCTTGCCCCCGTGCATTTATGTTGGCGCACTGCACACACAACTCGGTAAGCTGTGATAACCTTGGCAACAGCTCTGATGGCCATTCTAGAAAAAGAGTTCCAAAACTGCTTTGAAGGGTGCACTAGGCGCTGGCGTCGGTGCATAGCTTCCCAAGGGGAGTACTTTGAAGGTGACCGTCGTGATACTCAGCAGTGAGGTAGGTAGTGCTTTATCCAGGATGAGTTCGCAGAATTAACTGTCCGACCTTGTATTTCCATGCAATCATTTCTCAAACCAAAATTAAGGAAAAAATCCATGATGAATAAAATACCAAAATTTTAAGTAAACACAGAATTGGTATTACTGATTTTTCCTTTGCTTCAGGCTCCAATATGGCTCAAAATGTCACTGCTGGGAAGGCCACTGAGGCCAGGGGGACAGGGAGACTCCTGCAACAGAAGAGCCTCCATTGCCCCACAGCATTATCTTTCTGTGTGAGGGCTCACAGAGAATGTATACCCCTGAGGGCCTTCCTGGAGAAGGAAGTATCCAGAGGTCAGTGGGAGCCATCAGCATCTCGGGGTGGGACAGGGAGAAGATGTACCTGTGATGCTCCCCCTACCTCAGACTTGGGTTCCCAGCCCGTGGGCTCAGAAGCCACTGTCCTCTCCCACTCAGGTGCCTACATCCTTTCAGCTCCCACCCTACCGTGTGTCCAGCCCCAAGTTCAGACATGCTACAGAGAAAGCCTGAAGAGAAGCCCACCTTTGTGTTGGCACAAGCCAAGGGGAAGCAGGCCTCACAGCCAGGATGCCCCCAGCAGGCCCTTGAGGATGGGGCCGCGTCCAAGTTGTCCAAAGCCCCCAGCATCCACACCATGTGACTGAGGCCACATGGACCCAGGCTCATGTCCCCTACTGTACCACCCACCAATGCACCCTCATGCAGCTGGAAGGATCACATGCGAACCGGCCACGGTCCCCACCCTGGCAGCTAGGGGGACCCATCCACCTATCCTCACTGCCATTCCTCATTTCTTCCTTTCCCCCATCTCAGCTGAACCATCCTTTTATTCATTTATTTCAGAAACCTCATCAGTCACAGGCTCGGGGCCAGGCCAGGCTGGCCTCAGAGAGGGAACAGTCCCACCTTTGGGAGCCACAGTCAGAAGCCAGAGGTGAAGACCAGCACGGGCCTTGAGAACACGGGCAGGGGGATGGGGGCCATGTAAGCCAGCCATTCGCAGAGGGGAGGGAGGCCAGGAGGCAGGGTGGCTTTCCGTGGGGGTCTAACCAGGAACAAGCAGGTTTTCACCAGTGTGGGGTGAGGGTGGGGGGAAGGGGAGGGGTCCAGATGAAACGTGTGTAAAGTCCAGAAGCAAAAGGGGGCCTGGTACACTCGAGGAGCTGCAGGTCACGGGGCCGGGCACGGAAGGAGAGGCAGTTGAAGCAGCCATCTGAGAAAAGGATCCCCCATACCCATTTCTAGTGAGGGGAGTTTCCATGGTTGCAGGGCTTGTGGGGACCCTGACCTTCCAAAGAGAAGTCACATGTTCCTGGCTGCAGAGATCCCTGGGCACCAGTGGCAGGCAGAATGATGCCCACCTGACCCCAAAGATGCCCATATCCTAATCCCCAAAACCTGTGATTACTCACTCCCATGGCAAAGGGGGGCTTCTGCAGATGTGATTAAGTTGAAGGGTCTTGAAACAGGAGATCATCCTGGATTGCCTGGGCGGGCCCAATATAATCACACGAGTCCTTCAAAGTCGGGACCATTTCCCAGCCGTGGTCCGAAGGAGAAGGGACAATGGGAGGCAGGTCAGGACGGGGCCGTGAGCCCAGAAATGCCGGCGGCAGCCTCTAGAAACTGGAAGCAGTGAGAAAACAGATCCTCCCCTAGAGCCCCCAGGTGGAAGGCAGCCCAGCCCACATGACACCTTGATCCTAAGCCAGTGAGACCTTGTCAGCCTCTGACTTACAGAACTGTAAGATGGTTAAGTTCATGTTGTTTTAAGCCCCAAATCTGCTGTGATTTGTCACAGCAGGAATAGAAAATTAATACTGCCCCCAGAGCCCTCAGCCGCCCTGCCCATCCTCACCCTCATGCTTCTCGAAGGGAGGGCCGGAGGGTAGGAGGACACTTAAGGAGCTCACCTCTGTGACTGATGCAGCCTACTCTCTGAGCAAGGGCCACAGTCTGGGCTTCAAGCAGTCCAAGTCCAAAGGTAGCCCGGCCCCCACCCCTGCCCCAGGAGCCCCGTGGCAGGCCCACGCTCCATAGCCCAGCCTCCTCCCCTCAGCCAGTTCAGCCTCCCCATATGTGGTACAAGGCTGGTCCTGGACCCAGCTGTCCATCCCCTCAGGGTCTGGGCCACCCAGACTGTCATTGCTCCCACAGTCTCTCTCAGATCACCCTGCCACGCGCATCTTCCTGCAACAGCAATGTCAACACTTTTTGCCCTGCTGCTCCCCGATGTCCAAACTGTGTTCCCCAGAGCCCTGGGGCCACCAGAGACTGTGGAGACGGTCTGAAGGGCAAGTGAGTGGGGACCCGGAATGCCCCTAGCTGTTCTGCTGTCATACAAACAAGAGCTCACTTCAACAGGGGTTTCAGGTAATCAGAAGTGTGAAAATTCTGGTATCAAGGAAAGTCACAAACCAGTGACAAAACTCAGCATAGAAACCCCTCCCCTCACTCCCACCCCCCACCCCAAGAAATGTCAGTACTTTTGTGTCTACTGGTGTGATTATTGAGGTCATATGTGTCTCCCTCTATAGACTGTGAGCTCCATGAGAGTGGGGACTCTAAATAAAACATGGTGACTGGCACTTTTGAATGAATAATTAAATGAGTGAATTAATTAATTAATATTCCCTACCTACATAAAGACACCCACACTAGCCCCAAATCACCTCCTCAGCCTCTCAGCACACTACCTATAGCACACATCCCAGAGCCAAATTTTGGGGGCCCCTCAACACCCACACTGGAGGTGTTCTGGGGAAGCCTGGAATGGAGAGGGCTCTCACTCTCCTCAGATCCTACCCAGCGCAGGGCTGGACCTGTCCGAGGTGCTGGCAACACTGACGGGGTGGGCTATCAGAGCCAATGACCAGGGTGGAGGTGGGGTGGGGAGTCAGGGACTCCCCAGTGTCTGTGTGTCTCTAAGCCCCTCATCAGCTTCCTCTCTGCTTGCTCCCTGGCTGACTGCCTGCACTCAAAGCATCCTCTCACAACCCACAGGTTCGGCCAAGGGTAGGAGATCCACATGTATTATATTTGCACAATGTGGGGCCATGGGCATTTAGAACAAAAAGGTCAAGTCTGCCCTGAGGACCCACACTCACCCAACACCATCTTAGGGCTCAGGACTGCTCGTGCTCACTAAGCCATGGTGGGTGAGGATGAGGAAAGCACTGAGGTGGGGGCCCTGGTGTGGGGTTGGTCTAAACATCTAAGGCTCCTACCCTGAGCTGTTATGCTCCTATTTAACAGACATCTATCAAACACCTACTGTGCACCAGGCACTCGCCGTCAGGCCCTAGGAGCGTGCCTGTGTACAGTAGGCACTCAATTCTCCTGCCCGCTGCAGCAGCTGCTCCCCTGAAAACTTCCCCGGCCCAGAAAGCTGTACCTGGGCATCCTGACAACCAGCTCAACTCAAGTCTTTACACACATGCACCATCTTCACACGCCAGCAAGAGGCTCCGAGGGCCTGGGAGATAGCATCAGGGAAACACTCCAATCTGTGTAGTGCACAGTGATTCACAGCCGGAGACATCCCTCCCCCGGCTACTGCGGAATTATCAGCCCCACCATCTTCAATTACGAGGCTTGTCACTCATCTCCAGCCATCAGAAGGAAGTGAGTGAGGAGATTAATGTCTTTTTAAAAACTGCTTTCATCCCTTAAAAGGATTCTTCCACAGATGCCATTTCCATTTCTAAGAAGCAAGGCTCCCCACCCGCTGGCCATCTTTGATCATCTCCTCTCTCCCAAAGCATGCTGTGAGGCCCTGCAGGAAACCCTTCAGCTGAGGTCAGGGTGGGCTCCGGACCCACCTCTGCTTCCCGGGTCCCAAGCAGCCCCCTCAAGCAGCAGAACTCTTCTGGGCTCCCCTCAGGAGAAAGGCGGCACCACCACCACAAGTGTAGCAATTTCACACAGCAGCTCTCACGTAGTCCCATCAGGGAGTCTGTTATGAGACTAACTGTGTTCCCCCAAAAGCCATGTTAAAGCCCTAACCACAGAGCACCTCAGGATGTGACCTTACAGAAATAGGGTCATTGCAACCAGCCAAGATGTAATTAGTTAAGAAGTCACATTGGAATAAATGGGCCTTTAATTCAATATAACTGGTGGCCAATAAGAAGAGGGAACTCTGGACACAGACACAGGGAGAACTCTATGTGAAGATGGTATGACGCATCTGCAAGTCACAGAATGCCAAGGATTGCCAGTTGTCACCAGAAACTAGGAGAGAGGCACAGAGCAGAGTCTCCCTCAGAACCTCTAAAATGAGCCAACCATGGTCACACCCTGACTTTGGACTTCTGACCCCCTGAATTGTGAGAGAATAAATTTTTGTTGTTTTTAGCCACCCAGTAGTACTTTCTACGACAGCCCTAGGAAACCAATACCAGTCCATGGCCACCCCCAGCTCCTGCATCAAAGGCATCTCCGCTCTGGCCCAAGTCGGGGAGTGGGTACTAAGAACAGAGTATTGAGAAGTTCATGGTTGGTCTCAAAGACTAGACAAGTCCCTCCTCTCACCAACACGCTGCCAATTACTCAGGTTAACTTATTAACTTAACATTAAATGTGTCACTAAGCCAAAAGTCCAACCTTCTGGTCAGTCTGTCTAGATATCATGCAAATAGAGCCCTGGACAGACAGAAGGTGAGAAAGGCATGGGCATCCTCAGAAATGCCCAGGCCACCCCAGGGCTTAAGGTAAATGCAAACAAGGGTGGCCATCACCTGGGATTTGCAGCAGGCCTCAGTGTTGGACTAAACATTAAAACCATGCCAGGTGACTTGGCCATGCTCCACTGGGGCAGGGACTGTTATGCTCCCACACCTAGGAAGGGCTGGACAGGCAATAGGAGCTTCATAAATGTAACTAAAATGAATGCATTTGCTGAAGGAGAGGCAAAGAAGGTACTCCTGTCCCCTGCATGGCCGACAGTGGGGGCGCAAAAGGAGATATGAAGAATACGCCTAGATCTATCACCGAGGCATATCCAGGAAAGCCCTCCCCCCAAGCCCTGCATCTATGCAAAGTTGCCAACTGTCATCAGCACCAGGACCCACTGGGTACGGGGCTGCTCTTCACTTTCCAGGACACAAACATCACCTCTATGCCTGATAATAAAGAAGCAATGGTGTGAGTGCTTGGGAACCTGTCTGCATAGGTTCAAATCCAGCTCATTTGCTTACTGGCTGTGTGATCCTGAACAAGTGATTTGCCTTTTCTGTGCCTCAGTTTTATCACCTGTAACACGAGGGGGTAATACCTGAAAGGCACTCAGTACAGTGCCTGGCATACGGTACGTGCTTGGTAAGTGTAAGCTGATACTATTTGCTATCATTATCCCATGTCCTACGACTCCAGGGAATAGATCCTCCCACTTGCTTTGTTGGCATTGACTAATGGCTCTTCTCTGTATGACAACACCCAACAGCTATTTACAGAGAATTATGCCTTGTGCCAGGAACACAGAGGAAAATTACCAAGGCATGGTGGTAAAAGTGGACACAACACTCTGAGAACATGAGACACAAGACATCATCATTTGTGGAGACAGAGAGACCTGAGAGGTCATGCTGGTGAAGGCATATCAGACCATAAGACATTTGGGTTTTGAGGGTTGAATAGGAGTTTATCCAATCCACAACATGTGTTCTATAACTACCTAGTGATTAAATGAGGCAGAGTAGAATAAGGGCATTCCAGCACAATGGTACTAAGGATTTATGGTGTGTTCAAGAATAGAGAAGGGACAGGACATGGTTTAGCTAAAGCAGGAAGTGTGTGGGCATAAAAGCAGGAAAATAGATTGAGGCCAAGTTGAGGAAAGGTCTTGAATGTCATGCTCAGGAATCTTGGCTTTATCCACAGGCTCTGCAGAGCCCAGTCAGTGCGTTTAGAAAATGGCTTGACTTGCAAAGCAGGGGACACAACACTGAAGACAAGAGACCAGGGAGGAGAGGTCTTGGCAGCCCTGTCTTCCCTCACCAACTGAGCCCTGTTTTCTACTTACCCTTGAACTTTCCTCCTGTAGAGACATTCTCAAGTTCACACCCTCAGAGACCCCACACTCCCAGCTATTCTGGTTAAGGTCATGGTGCCCACAGCTGCCTGCCATCAGAAGGGGCCCTCAGCCAAGAACTTTTAGGGAAATGTCCATGTCTCCAAGCAAGTCCCCAACTGACAGATGGAACTGGGCTGACAGACAAGTTCTAGTCATACACTGGAAACCCCTGATGGCAGGCTGGCTGCTGGAATGCCAGAACACTGACTCTTTAGCACTTACAGCTTGCAGCCCTGTCTTCTCCCTTACCCTAAAGGTGCCCCCTTCCCCTCTGCTTGGTCCAGGGATCCTGGCGAGTGAATTTCTCCCCAAACTCAGGTGGTGATGCTCCGTGTCATGGACACTTGAGAATCCCCCTGTGGCTCTGTGACTTACCCAGCCTGGGTCCCAAGCTGTGCTCTGATCTCACCAGCCTGGCAGAAATGCTGCTAACACTGCCGACACCACCCTGACCACACTTAGGCAGCTGCCCCAGCAGGCACTAAAATTAGGTGACCCATCAGACCTAGGACACGGTGATCATGGGCAGGCTGCCAAAGCTGCCCAGAAGGTCAGTCCTGCCAGACTGGGACTCCAGCCAAGGCAGAACAAGAGCAGCCCAACATCGCCTTTTATGCCCAGGGAAACTGAGGTCTGGAGACGAGCAGGGACCACCAAAGGGGTGGGGACGTGGATCTTGTTTATTCCCTTGGTAATTGTTCCTGAGGACGAAAATTAACACATACCCTTTAGTAGAAATTTAAAATATATTCCATGGAGAGATAAGAGAATGCTTAAAAATCACAATCCCATCACCTAAGCTAACCTCCACTCATACTCTGGTATATTTCCCTCCTTCTTTGCAGATTGTTTTACAAACAGAAAATATACTTTACAAAAAATTTTAAAATGTTCCCTTCTGCTATTTAGAATTGTTTTGACAAATCCTTAAAAAATCTTCATATACCTCAATTTGAATTAATATACAATAGTCCATTGCATGAACATGCCATAATTAATGTAATAAAAATCCCTAGTGTTGAAGCTGTTTCCCCTTTGTGCTATTATAAATAACACTGCGGTGAACATCTCGGTGCATGAAGTTTGTCCACATCTATGATGCTCTCAGGATGGATTCCCACATGTTAAGGCCCTCGATACAAACTTCTTTCCCAAAAGCTATGCTGCACACAGCTCTGGCAGCTCTGGCCATGGCTCCTTCCATCCACAGTTTACTCATTCCTGGGATAATTTCTCTCCGAAGGAATTTCGTGTCTGTAATGCATGACTGTCTACTACTGCAGACAAATGCAACACTCAACCACAGTTCCCTTTTTCCAAAACTAACCACCATCCATCCGGAAGACCCAGGAAGTAATGAAGGCCCCAGCCTCAGGGACTCAGAGTTGCTCCTCCTGCAAACATGGGCCTTAACTTAGGGGTCAAAGTGAAACCCACCGATCAGGTCCTTCAAACAGCTGCAAGTACCTCAAAACCCTACCCCAGCAGGGATTTGTGCCAGGAAAGGACTGCTGTGAGTGGTGCCTTCCTTCCCCAACAAGGTTAGCTGATGACCCAAATTATGACACCAGACCTAAGCCAGCAACCCATAAAGCAACTTGGCCAAGAATTGAATTGCCTTTGCATTTCCCAGCAGAGAAACTAAACTTCAGGCTCAGTGTAAATAGGCTGTCTCGGGTCGGATGTCAGCCTCGCGGCCGGCAAGTTATGGATGGCACTGCCGTTTCACTCATCATAAATACAGCCCCTCGGCTAAACAAAGCCGACAGTTTTGCACCAATAACCTTTGAACCACTCAAGCCCAGTGTCAATTGTATTTGTCTTCAAGCTGAGGTTTACTCTAGACTGTTTGCTAAATCAGGGCTCATCTGCGGAGATAATTCAAATATATTACAGCACCAGGCAGATACGAGGGCCTCCCCCACATGGCCTCCCTGGGGTCTCCGCCACCGCAGCCTGCATGCTGCACGTTCCCCGGAACACTCAGCAAGTTTTACCAGGAAAGAAAAACAAACAAAGGGCTAAAAAGCAACACTGAGGCCAGGATTGTAACCCGGGCTCTGCTGCCAGCCCCTGTGCCACCCCAGGAGGCACCCAGCCATGCAAAGCCTGTTCTCTCCTGAACAAAGGGAGTACCTACTCTCCTGAAACATGAAGTACCTATTTTTGGAGGACTGCTCACGTATCAAATCAGGCCCCAAGGAATCAGCTAAGGAGAGTGATAGCCCAGGAAGTGCACAAACGCAGACGGAGCTCCTCCTGTGCATGAGATGGACAAGCAGACAGCAAGACCCACCAAGTCCCGCTGGCTGAGCAGCAACCAATGGGGACACACTCTGATCGCACTGAGATGGGGTGGGTTCTAAACAGATCTTATAAAGAGATACCTATTAACAGAAACAGACATAACAGAAAGGAAGCCAAGGCAGGTGTCGTTACCGTGGCCATGCCCGGCTGGGCTAATTTGTGCATTTAGCATTTCTAAAATGCCTGCTGTATGCCAAGACCTGGGCTGATGCCAGGGAAACAGAAACTCAAGCAAGGTTCGTGCTCCCACAGCAAGGGCCCCTCCCACACCCACTCGGACCATTGAAATCTGGGGCCCTCTCAGCCATGAACCAGATTCCCCAGTGCTTCTCACCGTTTGGGGGGCTTTGCCCAACCCCAGCCACAAGCCTCCCACCCCCCAGGGAAGCAGGGAAAAGCCCAGAATCACCTCACTCCCCTTCATCTCGCGGCTGTGAAGCTCGGGGCCTGGCAGGCCAGGCGGTCGGGAAGGAAGGACTGGGGTGTTGAGGGCTGTGTTTAGATGACCTCCCAGGAACCTCTCTTGAAAATGAATGAGAAGAAACTCAGCAAGGAAACCTCTGTGAGAACGAAGGGGGCACAGAGGGAACGCAGCTGTGGTGGAGTTGACAGAGCCCCCGGCCTGCACCTGTGAGCCCCAGGCCCCTTCTCTGTCAAATGGACATAATACTCTCTGCCCAAAGGGCCCTTGAGAAGACTGGAGAACACGGGGACCGTCGAAGCCCCTCACATTCTGAAACACACTCCACGAGGAAAAGGGATTGCTGCTGCCATGGTGAGGGGTCAGAGACCCACATTCCGCTCCTGGGCCCACCTCTCTCTTGCTGAGAAACCTCAGGAAATTAGGAAAAGCCTGTCCAAGGCAACGTCTAAAGTCCTTTCAGTTCTGACACCATCAGGCTGATTCTGTGACATGCATCGTCCACCGCAGCCAGCACGGGGCCAGGTGTCCCCTCCCAGCAGAGGTCAGCTCAACCCCCTCCCTCAGCAGTACCATGGGAGTCTGCGGGGAGGGGGGGTGCTGCCAGGACAGGGTCAGAGATGTCAACGTCACTCACCTTGGGGAGGCTCACCCCTATCTGGGGATGCCGGGACCCCTCCGCTTCCACTCCTCATCTCTGCTGGCATCTGGGTGAAGGGAGTGCCTGGGCCATCTCTTGACTGTCTCCATGCCTGAGGAGCAGGAAGAGCAAAGTGGCAGCGCCTGTGACAAGGGGAAGGCAGCGGCATTTATAAATGACCCTCTTAGCTGTTTACGAGACACCTTCTGAGAGAAAGCAGAGGAGAAATAAACTTGAAGGAGGGAGACCTGGCTGGTGTCCGAGATGCGCTTTGATAAGCCAGCTGCGCCAGCATTTCTTCTGTTTTTATGGCCACCTTTACGGCCCTGTGTTTGGGACTCTTAATCAGGGGCCGGAAGGAGCGAGCAAGCAAGATCCAAGGCAAAGGGCCTCCCCAGCAACTCCACGAGCAGATACCACCTCATCTGGAGATCAAGATAACCCCAGTGTTCCTCCCAGTCCAGGCGGCTGTCCCCCAGACACCCAGATCTGGGGTGGACAAGGAATTCCTGAGCACAGCAGTAAGTCAGCATATCCAGGCCCCCTTGGCAGCCCTGACTGGGCGGCAGCCACACGAAAACAGGGATGGGGTCAGGGTTCTCCCACGACCAGTAAGCAGCCCCCATCAGGACGCTCTGAATCTCCTGTCCCAAAACCCTCCAAAGTGGGCTGAGTGTCTCAGGCTCCCTCTCCCAGCATAACCTAGTGCTTCCTGCTAGGCCTGGGGCCATGACAGCCTCCCAGGGGTCACACCCAGGCTGGGGTTGGGGGCTGGGGCTCTACCATCCCCATTCCCCAAACTTGCCAGGATTACCTAGTGGTCAAAATCATGGGAGGGGAGGTCTTCTATCAAGCACCCTAGGTCTGAATCCCAGCTCCTCCCTCACTGCCTGTGGCAGTGACACCGTCTGGGCCTTGTTTTTCTCATCTGGAAAACGGCCCGTGCAAATAGTCCCTAACCTTGCAGGGTGGGACACACAGAAGGAGCTCAACAGACAGGAGCAGCTTCATATTGGGTGGCCGGGCAACCCAGCAGCAAAAGAAGCTGAGATGCCAGTATTCACCACTCATTTTCCCAGAATGGCCATGCCCCGGGACCATGACACCTTCATACCAGCCTCACCTGCATGCGGTGGCCCTATCCCTGGCCTCACTTGTGTGTTAAACCTTCCTGAGCTCCTAGCATGACCCCTGTGCTTGAAGGTGAGGGGTAGTGTTACAGAAATGGAGAAAGGCATGGGCCTGACCCCCAGGGAGCCCACAGTCTGCTGCCCAACGTAAAGCTACAAATACAAGCAAGCGCAAAACTCAGGACTGTGCCCAGGGAGCAGGACAGTGGCTATAAGCATGGTCAGGGGAGGGGGGCTAGTAAAGCTGCTCCGAACAGGGGTCTCTAGGATGGGTCTGGAAGAGTGGACAGGAGTTGGCCAAAGAAAGAGGAAGTGGGAGAAGCCCTTCCTGCAGTCAGTCAGTGGCTGGTACTAGGTAGCTGGTGAGCCCCCTGGATGGGAGGCAGTCGCACCTGGGCACAGGAAGCAGAAACAGTGGGCTGGCATCTAAATAGTAAGAGCCTTAAAGGAGGCTGGGCAGCCCCCACCTGGTGCTAAAGGTACTGCATGTGGAGTCCAGGATGGGTAAAGCGTGTGGGGCAAGGAGGCAACATCAGTTTCGATTGCTATGGGGGAATTTCTCGCGGATCACAGTGCAGGATGACAGGTAGGGGCAGGTCCTGAGAGAGGGGACAAGAAAGGCCACCGCGGTGGGAATGCCCGGGGAATCTGGCCGGAGTGACAGCTGCGTGGGATCAGAGAACCCGACCTCTAGAAAATCCGCGTGGCCGATCACTGCACACACCTCCATGCTCCCGCCAGCAGCCGTGCTTCTCTGCGGCAACCAAAGGCAGGAGCCAGCCGCCCAGGGCCACAGAGGGCCCCGAGATGCGCCACCCCAGGCCTGGTCAGAGGCACGTGCCGCTGGGCGACCCAGGTACCTTGCAGTGTGGACGCCTTGCTCATTCCTCTCCTCTGCTCAGCTTACTTACGCATGGCCCTGGCTTGTGAGGTGCCTTTGGAGGCAAAAGCCTTCTCCCTGCTCCTCCCGGGCACAGCTCGGCCCTGCTGTCCAACACTCCTCCTCAGATGGGTCCTATCAGCCACAGCCCCGGAAGGGCTCCAGCAGGATTCAAAACACGCTCCCAGCACCTCGCCCCAGCAACTCCAGATCCCCCCTCCCATCACCCTGGCCCCTCATTCTCCTTCCTTCCCAAGGGTCTCCCAGCAGCTCCTACGATTCTCTGTAGGGACGTGCTCTCCACTCACCTAAGCAGAACCCCAAACTGACTTCTTTATTTCTAACCTTTTATTTTGAAATAATACAGATTCCCAGGAAGTTGCTAGGACAGCACAGACAGGCCTGTGCACCCTTCCGGTTCCCCCTATAATTACATCACATGTGACTGCAGTACAATGTCAACACCAGGAAACTGACGCCAGGATAAAGCGTTCGTACAGTTCTGCCATTGTATCACAAGTGCAGATTCATGCAATCTCCACCAAAACCAAGACACTGAACTGTTCCTTCAATCCAATTTTTGAGATGGCTTTTTTTTTTTTTTTTTTAAGTACAAGGGCACTCTGGGGAAAAAAAAATCTAGCCATAAATGCCTCTAGTTTTCATATGATGGGGCTGGATACTTTCTGGACAGCCCTTGTACATACAATAACACTAAAAAAAAAATTGTGCGTGTATGTTTTAATTTTCTCCTTGGAAAAAATGGACCAAAAAAAGAGGGGAGTGTATATAACTGCAATCAAGTGGCCCCATGTGGCAAAAAATGGAAAAAAAATCAGGATAGGGAATGAAGACTGAACTCAAGAGATTTGGAACTGGACACATTAGTCAAACCGTCCACACCTGAGCAAAGAGGTAGCTGGATAAAGGGGTCCTTGCTTCCCTCTTCCCACTCTCCCACCATCCAGCCCCACCCCAAACCCCCCACCTCGCCCGAGAATGGAGGGAAAAAGAGAATTAGAACAGGCCACAGAGAACCCAGACATATGAGACCTGAACCCAGCTCCACGAAGGCCAGGGCCCTGCGCTTCTCTATCACCCAACAGGCTGAGCCACCACCCTTCCAGGTGGCCCATGCCCCTTCCTCTGAAGGAGTTCCCTCCACATGTGCAGCTCAGCTACCACCCACGTCCCTTCTTCCCCTCCTTGAAGGCTGAAGGGGCTTCTCCATTGCCACAGATGGACCCATGGACGGATGGGATTCCCCCAAGGTTGCTAAATGAAGGAGTTTATATGACCTTGAGTGAGTCCACTCCCATCGTAGGCCCTGAGGCCCTCCCCAACCACACCCCCAAAGTGAGGTGCAGAGCCAGGCTTGGACAATAACTCTAGGTGGGCCCAGGACAGGGCTCAGGAAAGGGGACAGCACCTAGTCTTACCTACCAGTCCTCCGAGCCACCTTTCCCCTTCCTGAGGGCCCCTGGAGGGGGCTCCTTGGAGAATATTGAGTACAGGGGATACTGAATCAATGGGAAAATGTGGGGGGACAAAGAGAGTCACTGGAGCTCAGGCCAGCACCTTGGTGTGAGGCCCAGGGCTCCAGAGTCTGGGACTATGGGCTGCCTCCACTCAGAAAGAAATGAGCCCAGCCTTGCAAAGTAGGCCAGATCATCGAAGGGAAGGTAGACATTTGCCTCCCCTGCCCCCACCTCCACTCCATCCCAGGACCTCCTTCCCCAACGCAGGAGACGCAGGAGCAGAGAAGACCAGGGGCCCTCTGCACTCCACCTCCAGCCGCTCACCCAGACCTGCCTCAACTGTCTCTTGCCCTCTCCCCACCATTCAAAGCAGAGCCTTGCTCAGGACACTTCCCAGCTCAGTCACCCTCAGTGGCTTCTCATTTCCCCCAGGAGATCCCTCATCCCGGCATAGGGAGCCCAGCTGGCCTCTCAGCCTAACGCCCATAACACTCCCATGAGCACCCGGGCTCGGCCACACTGAACCACACTGAATTCATGGAATCTCACACACGGCGCCCCATATTCCCCACTTCCACATGCTCACCTCTTCTGTGCACTGTCCTAGATAGCCTCCCCACCTGCCCAGAAGGAAATCCTGCCCATGTCTCAAGACCCAGCACAAAAAGCAGCTCCTGTCTGATCCCCAGACAGGCTCTACCTCCCCCGATACCCACAGGAACCCGAGGGTGGGGGCTGGCCAAGGACAAGCTGAGGAAACTGAGGCCCAAGGAGGGAAAGTGTCTCACCCTGCCACACACACCCCCACCACCTCTTCTGTTCTGTCCTCCTCCTGTGAAGAAGTGGGTGGCCATGTCTGTCCGGACTGTGGGCAGAGAGGGAGGTCACCTTGTCCCCTCTGGGGCAAAAAGGGGCCTTAGCCTGGGTATATCCAGGTGCCACAGGGTCCCAGGGTCTAGTGCCAGCTCTGTCTCCTTAGAAGTTCTGCCACTGTTGACTAGAGTCAAACTTCCTCGTTCCTAGAAGAAGAGGGACCTTGGGGTGTGCAAGTCACACTGACCTCCGAGCCTACCCAGGCTCCTCAGATATGACCCAGCACCCAGGGGTTCCCAGGGAGATGAGGCTCACAGTCCAGGCCCTCAGCCAGCTGGTCCAAAGCAAGTGGGAGAGGATGGAGGTATCCTTGGGCAGAGGACACATGCCTGGGACAAAGGCCCCGGGGAGCCTTCAGGCCAGGCTGCTCCTCCTTCCTTGCTATTTATGGCCCTCTGGAGGCTGTTCTCCCCTTTGTTCTGCCAAACAAGCTGGCTCCTGACTTCCGAGTCAGCCAGGGACTTGGCCAACATTTGTCAAGACTCGTCCCCTCACTATGTGTGTGTCGGTTCGGCAGCCACCTGGGTTCTATGCACAAACAAGCTTCGCCCCTAAGGCTCACTGGGAGCCCCCATCCTCTGTAGCCCTGAGGCCCCACCTACAGGTACCCCAGACTGGGGGTCTCTCCATCCACTGAAAGTCCAGCCTCACTCTCCACTGCCTGAAATGCCACCTTGACTTCTGTATCATGTAATCCCCCAGGGCAAGAATCCCACGCAGGCCTGTCCCTCAGAAGGTCACACCTACACACCTACGTGGCAGTGAGCTTGAGGTGTTTGGGAGAGAGGAGGGGGGGAAACCTGTGCGGACTCTAGATTTTGGGGGGGGCTGCATATGAGGGGGATAAGAAAGGGGCAGCAGGACCAGCCACCATGGGCGCATCCCCCCAGATCCAGCCTCCACGTGTCCTGAATGCCTCAGGCTGGTGCCACCCAGCCAGCAGAGGTCAGTGTGCCTGATCGAAGCTGCCAGATGGGAGACAGCCCCCAGAAAGGCAGGTACTCTGCCAGACTCGGATGTCATTGTCTACATCAGGGAGCAGAGAGGGAGCCTGTGCCAGATGGAGGCCCCAGAGGGCGGAGATGTGCTGAGGGTCTCTGGGCCTCAGTTTCCCTATATGCACAATGGGAAAAGAGAGGGGAAGGGGTTTATCCACAGGAAGCTGCTGCAGACCTTCAGCACAGGGCAGGGGAGACGGAGAGCTCTCTCTCCCGGCACAGGTCCACGGGCCCAGGCAGATCTTCACCTCTGAGCCTGTACTTCCCAGATCCGTGGGAATGGGACCAGCTCCCGCTTTATAGGTTTGCTCTGAGAGCTACAGGACTAAAGCACAGGAAGACGTTAGTGAGGGTCTGGCACACACCCGGTGCTCAATCCGTGTAGCTGGTGTTATTGTTAAGGACTGGTGATCTGGGCAAGTCCCTGAGCCTCTCCCAGCTCTCCTCTCCCTCATCTGTAAAACGGGCTGACAGCTGGTTGTGATGAGGAAATGACCTGAGAGAAAGAGCCCCACAGAGACCTAGCATACAGCTGGTGCTCAGAAAACCTTAGCCACTCTGCAGGCATCCAGTAGGTATTTAATAGGTGCTTACAGACTTGAATCACAAACGGCTACCAGGAAATTTAAAAAGTGCAAGGAACAGCAGGTCCATAGGGGTCTTTCCATCAGGAAGGAAGGGAGACACCTTGGCCATCGCCAGGACCCTCGGGGACTGGGGCTAGCCCACCTCGTGGAGAGGCTCCTTACCCTGCAGCTTGCAAACTGTGCCCAGGGAGCTCTGGGGCCCTCTGAGGCACCTGTAGGGCCAGAAGGGGCTGTGGGAAAAGGGCAGATGAGCCCACATCTATACCCTCAAGCAGAGCAGCACTGCATTATCTAGTTAAGGGGCCTGGTAAATTTTCATTTGAAAAATATGCCCTGCTGCTAGAAGTAATCCACCTTCTCCTTTCTTGAGTGAAGAAAATAAAGCCCAGTGATGCCCAGGGGCAAGGAACCCAGCATGTTGAAGCTGTGGAGGGAGGCCCTTCTCCCTGCCTCTTTGGGCTGCTTCTCTGACATTGGACAAGAGAGACCCAGGGGGTGTGCCCCATCCTCAGATAATAAGAGCACCAGACTTAGCCTGCCCTTCCCTAGCTTTGTCACTGCCCTGCCACCATCCCAGATCCAGGGCAAACTCATGCTACCTCCAACAGCTCAGGGGACAGGTCCCTTCCTCCAGGAAGCCTGCTCTAAACCAGCTTTGCTGTCCCTGTTCTGCCTCCCATAGCTCCTAACCTGCCCCACTTCTAACGATGCATCATCTTTAGATTCAATCCCTCATGAAGGATTGCCCTGGGACTGTCCATCACCCATGAGTGCGCAGCACCCCACCCAGTGCCAGCACATAGATTGGGTGTTTAATAACTGCCTGTTGAATGAAGGAGTAAGTATGGCCTCCTTTGTCTTCACCTGTAAAATGTGTAAATACCGCCTCCCAGGATGAGAAAAGCGAGCTGTGGCTAGCGAGTCTAGGGCTCACACAGCAGGTCCTTGTCCTGCTGCCCGGGGCAGGTTCTGAGGGCAGCAGCCAGGCAGCCTTTACCTACCAGTTTCCTTGGCTATGGCAGAGCCTCACCTCCATGAGCAGAGGCCTGGGCTGGCCACGTAGGTTTCCTCACCAAGACCCCAGGGCACCTCACCCAGCAGAGGCATCTGCCAGGCCAGCACACCTTCGCAGCACTAATATTTACTTAGGATTTGCAGAGAAGGGGAAAACACAAAGTGCTTCAAAGCACTCTGCGGAGAGGGGACCACGAAGCCCTGGGGATCCAGCTGGAGCTCCCATAGCCGGCCCTGCACTAACCCAGGACCAAGGGTGCTCCTGGTGAGCTCGTGACCTGTGGCTGAGGCCAGGCCGGACACATTATGGGCACCTCTCTACCTCCCAGCATCCCCCATTGAACAGCTGAGAAAATGAGGCTCACAATAAGGAAGCAGATGAGCCCTGAGTGCTGAGCAAAATCTGGGCCAAACACAAACACAGAGAACATTCCAAGTCCCCAGGTACTATCCCTCTTGGTCCTGATAGTGGGGCTGGAGAGCTGGGGGGCACAGCTGGGAGTGAAGCACTACAGGTGCAGGTCCCCAAACCACCCTTACAACAAAAACTCACTCCCACCTCCCCCCAGGGCAGTCAGCCAAGGAGCCTCAGGAAAAAGAACAGTCAGTTTGGACCAGTCCTGTGCATCCAGGGTTCCTGGCTGAGAGGGAGCGGCCACATAGCACCAAGGAAACATCAATATTTCATGGGCAGCTCCCTCCTGGCCTCCAATCGTGTTTTCAATTGTCATGAAACAATTCAGAATTTCCAACTCAGGGCTAATCGGCTGCCGTCAACCAGTCGGCCAGAGCAGGCAGGGCTAATTATGTTAAAAGCCTCCGACAGGGCTGTGCAGTGTGCTGTCTCCCCAAACTGTCTGTCTGCAGTAGGGGCTGTGCCCCTTTGGGCTCTAGGCATCCTGTCTCCCTGAGCAGTAAGCAGACAACTGGAAGGCTGCCAAAGCACCAGTTGCAGAGTATGAGGATGGGGGAGACAGACCAGGCTTACAGAAGGGTAAACTGAGGCCCTCTTAGGGGCATCTCTAGAAAGGCAGGGGCCGTAACTCCTCACTTTCATGTGTCCATACCAACCTGTGGCCTCTTGTGCTCATGTGGATAGATGAATGGAAGGCAAAGGAGAGGATGAATGGAGTCGCTGAGTGAAGGACATTGCAATAATTTACTCATCTCACCTCCTCAAATCCATTCTCTATTATCCAGGCAGTGATCTTTCTAGAATCTGTAGCTGACCAGACTCCTCACCCTGCATCTGTTCCTTTTTGCCTTCAGGAGAGCATCCCGCCCTCCTAACAAGGATTATGAAGCCCTGTGGTATCTGGTCCCCACTCAATTCGCCACCTTCCTCTTGGCCCATTCTCTGCCTTCCCACCTGTCCCTGGGAGGGGTTGGGGGGGTGGAAAACTGGATGGCACGCAAGGCCCTTCAACCCAGCCTGCGGATTCCTCCCCAGCACTGTGCTCCAAATACATCTATGGGTTGGTGTGTCTGCCTCCTTGACTCAACCCAAGTGAGCAGGAGCCCACCGTCCTTGTGTCTCTACCCTCACAGGCACAGGACATGTGCGCTCTAAACTTCTGCTGACCTGATAGAGGCCAGTTCAGGGAAGTTCCAGACCAGGGCTCGTTCCACCATTCCATACAGATGCTACTAAGTCTGCAACGAAAAAATACTTGAGGTGCCCAAATGGTTTCTATTTTTGCTCTGGCTGTCAGGAAGCTCAGAGTACAATATAATAATGCTAAAATAAATTCATATTTACCTGATCCTAGGGGTTCCTCTCTAACTTCAGAGAGCCTAACTCTCTCCTCACAGACGAGAAAGGGAATACAAATAGATGCCCTCCTTGCTCTGTGTAACCATCCCTATACATGAGTCATTAGGCTCAGAGGCACCTCTCAGACTTTCTGGTAGCCCCGCACCTCTCCCCACAGATGGGTACAGGAACAATCCTGCTGGACTTCAGACTCTCTCAACAAAGCCAATGCCTCCCATCACGTTGGAAGGACTCCCTACAAACACCATCAGCAGCCCTAAGAGAACCTTCGCAGGGCAGGGACGTTTTTTGCAAACCAACCCATTCCCTGCCACCGGCAGCTCAGAGACCTTGCTCGAGGACAGCAGCCAGGGTTCTTGAGGGGGTGTGGTAAGTATACCTTAAGATGGTGGAGCTCCCCTTTCACCCTTTTAGGATGGAGCCTGTGACCCTAATCCGGCCAACCACAGTCCTGAGCCACTCTTCCTCAAAAAATGATTGGTTCAGCAATGGGCATGTGAGTTGCACCTAGCCAGTCAGCAAAACCAAATCCCTTCCCACACCACCCCCCAACCCAGGGAGGGTCCTATGGTTGGCAAGAGAGGCTCAACCCTGCTTTCAAGCTTACAGTGTGGCAAGGAGTAACAGGTTTTAATCAATCATTACACACATATTGATGTCAATATTCTGGCAATAAGAGCTATGAAGGGAAAAGACAATCTCCCTACTTTTACCGGATACGGAGATAAGAAACGCTGCTTGAAGAATTGTTATGCCTTTCTGCATAACTATGGCTGAGGACATTTGCCCTTTGTGTTTAGTGGGAACCCAGGTATCAAATTCATGTCAGAGTTCTGTCCTAGGGAGAACAACTTCTGATTAGAGGAAGCATGTCACTTTGGAAGACAAAGCAAATGTGTCAGCCGATTTTGCTGACCTTTTTTGACCTGGAAGCTAAAGTGATATTCAGGACTGTGTTACTTCTGTCTCTGGTGGATCCAGCTCCAACCTTCCTCTCTCTGATGCCTGAGCCCTCTGCCTTCCAAGTGGAAATGTATGTGCCCCAAGATGTCAAACCCTAAAGGGAAATTGTGAAAAATTATTTGTAAAAGAAGTAAAAATAAGATCATAAAAAGCAGGTTTTGACCTACCTTAGTTCAGCAAGAATTTCCAGGCCTTTAAGCCCTGGTCCCAACCCACCCACCTGCCCAGCCTCCCTGGTCTGAAACTTCCTAGAAGGAAAGCAGGGGATGAGGGGCTGGTCTCCGAAATCAGAGAAGGGGCCTGCTAATGCCTAATTCAACCAACATGACCACACGAGGAAACAAAAATGCAAGCAAACTGTTTTAAAGAGCAAAGTGACCTAGCAGCTACCAGCATGAACATTTGGCCTGGCTGCTCACCCCCAACCTCTCATAGATTTCTCAATGCCACGGAAATTCTTTATTATTCTCCCAGTTCACAGGTAGGGAAACTGAGGCTGGACGAGCTTATATGATTTGCCCAAGGCCTCACAGACAAGATTCCAACTCTGGCCATCAGGTCTCAGAGGCAGCTTTTCGGCACCACAGGCTCTGCCTGGGAACGCGAGAGCATACAGAGAATCACACACACACATGCCCAGTCACCACTGGGCACAAAACTGGGGAAATCACTAGTGTGCAGGGGTAGGAAGGTACAATTTCCTATCACAATTACAAGTGAAAGCCACCCCAGCTAGCCTGTCGGGGCCTCCATACGTAGAAAGGGTCCCGTGTGTAGTAAAGGTCCCGCAGTTGCTTTGGTTCCGGAAGAGGTCTGGGCGCCTGGGGTGCAGGGGGAAGGCTGCCCGAGACAAGGTCGGAAGCGGCTCAGCTTAGCAGCCCTCGGGGCCAGATCCGCCCGCCAGAGAAGCTGCGGCTAGAATTCCTAAAGCGCAAGGTCTAAGCTTGTGTTTCTGCCAGGCCACCCCTCGTCCAGGTCCAAAATCGCAGGTGTCAGGGACTCCGCTCTTAACCCTTCCGCTCCTGTGTGCACCGAGCCCCGTACAGGGGTGTCCCTACTGTTGAGGGTCACGGGGAGGCTGTGGAATCCTCAAACAGCAGGACAGGGTGCAGGGGCCAACCCCTGAGGCCTGAGTGCCAAGGCCCCTGCAAGCTCGGGTCAGTCCAGCTTCTGGCTTTGAGGGTTGGGAGGGGGTCCTGGGTCGTTGTGTTCCTGAGCCAGGTGGCCCTGGCGGCATGGGTGAGCAGGGCACCCGGTTGGGCACGGGGGGCTGTGGCCTCTCTTACAGCAGCTGTTGTGGAGAACCAGGCAGGCAGGCGCCGCCCGTGACAGCACCTCATGAAACATTGACGCCTGGCCGCCGCACTGCCATCTCCCGGCACCTTGAACCAATGCTGCAGCCCTGGAACCCCGCAACCGTTGGTGGACAGGCCCCGCACACCTGAACCTGAAGGTCATCCCTGACAGACTAACTGGCCAGAGCCTGCTGTCAATCCTCGAGCCACCGCCACAGCTGGCTCAGAAGGGCGCTTGGAGGAAGCAGCAGTCTGTTCCACCACTTGGGTTCCCCCACGAGGCTTCCCGGCGTGATGTGGCCACAGGCAACACTGCAGAACCTGGTCGCCTGAGGGTGGAACCCAGTTCCCTCAGTCCTGCCCATCTCCCAACGGCCACCAGCCTGAGACAGACCAACAGGGCCACAAGGATTGCATCCTCCCCTGTGCGGAGGATCCAGCCGAGTGACCGCTGGAGGGTATGCAGGAAGGAGAATGGCTGGACAAGGAGCCACAGAAGCGTCTGTCCTTGTGGGGTCGGTCTTCCCTTTCCTCATCAGCCCAGCCCGAGAAGAGGATGTGGGAGGGGGGCAATCCTCCTAGCAGGGCAGGTCGGGCGGTTGCCCCTCCCCAGGAACACACACGCGCGCACACAAAGACGCACACACAGAAACCCTGGGGTCTGTGCTCCAACCTCCTAGGCTGCCAAGCTCTGCTCCGAGGACTCTCTCTGCCAACATGCAAGACCAGCTCCCTCCCGCAGGCTGAGCAGAAAGGGGAAAAGGTCGAATCGCAAAACCCGGGTTTGACCGTCACCTGGCAGGACCTTGGGAAACTCCGACCAGACCCGGACTAAACGTTGGTCGGGCTCGGCCCCTCACGTGCCAGGTGGGAAACTGAGCCCAAGGGAGAGAAAGCGCGCCGGTCCAGGCCAGGACTCGCCGTGACTTCGTCCGCATGCGGCCGGGCCCCTCCTCCGCGAACGCTGTCCCGTGCGCATTCCTGGTGTCGGGTCCCGGCCACCAGCCGCGCCGACGACCCCTGCCTGGGCCTCCAGGGAGGCCCGGACCCCTAGCCAGGGAGACTGCGCGCCGCCCCCTCCCCGCTGGTCTAGGCGAGCGCCTCGCTTCCCCTCCCCCCCTTCCCGCCTCCCAGGGCCGTGTCCCCGCCTTCCCCGCAGGCGACGGGTGGCGGCGGCGGGAGGAGCGGGCCCGGCCGAGGCAGCCCGAACCTTGCACGCTGGGATGTAGCGAACCAGCGGAGACCGCAGCTGCGCGCACAGCCGGAGACGCAGCTGGATCCGGGGGCCCTGGCCGCAGTCGAAACCTAAGCCGGAGTCCGTGGCGAGCGAGCCCGGAGCCCACGAGCCGCACACGCAGCGCAGCCCGGGTGGGGTAAGAGTCGTGGGGCTAGGGGCGCGGGGGTCTCTGCCGTGTTGGGGCGCAGGGACGCGGGAGCCGAGCTCCGCGCTGTTTGCTCCTGGCGCATTTGAGGTCCAGCCGGTAGCGCGGGACTGAGCGCATCGCGCAGGCCAGGCACCATCGAGGCAGCGCGAGGAGCTCGCTCCTGCGCCCAGCGCACCGTCACGGTTGCCATCGCCGGGCGCTACCTACCTAACCGCGGGCCCACCCCACGCTTCAGCCCCGGAAATCCAAAAGGGCGGCAGCCTCAGGAGTGCGGTCCCCAGCCCCGCGAAGGGCACAGTCCTGGACGCCTTTTGCGGCCCCTCGTGGCGGTGCGGGCCGCTGGGGACCTCTGGGAGAAAAGGCCGGCGAAAGGGCTGCCCGCCGCGCGCCGCTGCGCCCGGGGATGGGGGCCCCAGAACGAACGGGAGCGCTGGCCCCTCTGCACGCCGAGGGACGTGGGCCTTAGCTTCGCGTCAAGAGGGTATTTTTCCTAAACGAAACCTCTCCATTCGTTCGCTCGTTCGTTCGGGCAGCTGTGCCGCAGAAAAGCCAGGCGCGTTGGCCGCAGCCCCGGTGCTCCTCGCCGCGGACCCCGACGTCCCGCCGCAAGGCTAGGAGGCGTCCCTGGCCAGGCCGGCCTGCCTCGTCCGCACGCGGTGGGCTTCTCCTTCCCCTAGAAGAAACCCTAAATGCTCTTCACACAGTCCTGTGTACACATTCCCGCGGCTTCTTCGGGGTGCAGGTATTGGCACAGGGTACCTGAGTACAGCCGCTTCTCTAAACCCGGGTCCGGAACTCCGAAATGGATCCGCCTGCCGAATCTAAGCGGATTCGGCCGTGCTAACGCGAGGGGCCCACGGCCGGCGTCGCAGAAACGGGAACCGCAGGTTGGAATCCTTGTTCCGAGGTTTCCCGACTTAGGGACTCCCTTAACCTGAAAATTTTTTTAGTCCTCTTTTCTGAGCAATTAAGGCTCGGGTATTCTCTCAGCATTCCCAGTGGTCTCTGACAGCCACCAGGGCCAGTCGGAGGCAACCCCAGGTTGCTGTCCACTTGGTGGAGGACACAGGTCTCCCGGTAATGGCCAAAGCTACAGGCAGCAGGGGCAGCACAGGAGGGGACATGCTGCCCCACTGCTGCTTCCTGAGACTGCTTTGGGACTCCTCATCTCCACTCAGAAAAGCTAAAAAGGTGGACTGGGACGTGGAGACCAGGGTGTCTGGGCTCTAGGACACAGAGGCGGTATTTGCTGATCGTTGAGCCAGGTCCAGAGCACCCTTCTCTCCGGAAAGCAGCTGCTGGGAAGAGGAGGCTGTGGTACTGCAAAGGCTGACCCTCTGCTCCCCAGTTGTGTGACCAGCCCCTGCCACTTTCCTGACCTTCTCTTCCCCCTCGATCCAGCTGTTTTCAGGAACCAGATAGTGACCAGTGGACTGGGGCCAGCTCTGAGCTGGAGAGCAGTGGGCCCTTACCAGCTGGGGACTGACGGTTCTGCGTCCCATGGTCCCTTTGGTGCCCCACTTAACCATCCTGCCTAAACACTTGCCAGCTCGTTTCCCACTAGGACAGGCTGGGGAACCCCAATTGATAGGAAGCTTCAGCCTGGGGTCCTCCGAAGCCTAAAGAATCCAGTAAGATTGTTCCCAGCCTCTACCTGAGTACTTCTTTTCCCCCTCACCCAGTAATTGCGTCTATTCAGAGAAACAAAAGCTCTTATTGGGGAGGGGGTCTTAAAAGCAGGCGGAAGGCGGTAGGTGGTCCCGTCTGCACTCCCAAAACTGGGATTTCTAGTTTGAAGTTCTCCACGGCCTAAGAGGCTTAGGGCTGGAATGTCCCAGAGAGTCATGGATGGCCCCAGCGGGGGTGGGGGTGGGGGAGCCATGGCACATTTCTTCCCTTTTCCTAAAATCCCTTGATTCTGGTGCAAAGATTAGGGTGGGGTACCCACATGAGTGGATGGAAGGACGCCCTCCATGAAGACCCTCCAACTACCCTTCCCAAATAAAATTACTAAACCATTTTTGGGCACAGACTCTGTTTGGAGAGAGCCCAGCCTCAGGAAGGGTCCCTGTGGTGACTACCTCAACCCCCACAGCAGCCCAGGCTCCTCTCTGATCAGCCCAGCCAGGACTCTAAGCCCCAAATTTCCTGAAAGTCACAAAATCATTGCTAGCTCTCTGTGGCCTGGAGGGATAGCGAGTAGGGCACCTGGTTCCAGCTCCAATAAGCCCCCTTACCCTCTCCCCATGTCCCATCGTCAAGTGAGCTGGAGGCTGAAGCAGAAGGCAGGGATTGCTGTGTCCCATGTCAGACATGAGAACTGAGGCACAGTGCAGGTCAGACCTGGCCCAAGGTCATAGAGCAAAGCCAGGGGAACACGGGACCCCTACTCTTAGTCCTGAAAGAGAGCTGCCTCCTGTCTTGTGTTTGTGTGACATATCTGTGAGAGTGCAAGAAGCCCCTACCCTACCTGGGATAGTGGCCAGTGGAAAGTGTGGCTAGGGAAGAAGAGAGTGCCCTGGTCCCTTCTCTAGCCAACACCCAGGATCAGGCCAGGACCTCCTCTCTATCTGCCACTTCCGCTCCCTCCCCTCACTCAGGTCTGCCTCGGTCCAGCAGAACAGACTCCCTAACGCAGTCCCCAGTAGTCTCAGCCTCTCTCGGGGACTCAGGGCCCCTGGAGATATGGAGCTTCACCCACGGTAGACTTAGGGCCTTTCCACCTATACAGCAGGTATCAAGACTTGAAGTACAGGGAGCGCTGTGACTGTCTGGAGTACTGCCAGAGGCTTAGGTCCAGAGGGGCACACAGCAGGTGCTCAGTAACTACATTAATGCATCAATGGTGTAGGGTGCAAGCCCCTCAGACTAAACAGCCAGACCTGCAGAATCACAAGAGAGTCCTCATCTGTAGAAGGCCTGACTCTTCAGACCCCCTGAGAAGGGAGGCTGTGACCCTCAGCCTCTGGGTGCCCATAGGCAGACCATTCATTCCATGTCCCCAGTGAGAAAGACGCTGTGCTTCCCACCTCACCCTAACACTTGGCAGGGTTAAGACACATCTATCCCCCACCAGCCAGATTTTGTACCAAACACCGTTGGTGTCCTGGGACCGAGAGGCCATATATGTGACCGTACTCAGCACTCCCGGGTGTGGGTGCAGTGAGTTATGTCTTTGTGTACACAGCACACCTGTGTGGGTATGCATTCTGTATATGTGCATGCACACTCCCATGCCCGGGCTGGGTGGCGCACGCTGTCCTGTGGGTATGAAGGAGCTACATGACGGTGGTTGTGTGGAGGGACATTCCTGGCATGCTGTAGCACCTGAATACCTCCCTGAAAGGAGCTATCTGCTGCTTCAGGAGACTCAGCCAAAAAATGTAGTAAGGATGGGGCTGACAGCAAACACTGGGCCACCATACTTCACCTTGTCCTCCTTCTACCACCCTCCACACACACCAAGACTATTTTCATCCTGGGAGTCTCAACTTAGAGAAACTTCCCTTTGGGAGAAAAGGGCATGAGTCGCTGAACCTCCCAGTCCAAATTCCTGGATGTATCCTCCCTCTAGCCTCAGTCTCAGACCCTGCTCTCTGTGCTCACAGGTACCCATTCAGACTGGGCCAGGCCCTAAGGAACTGTGCCTTCTCCCAGGGCCCAGCTGCAGAGACTGACGGAGTGAGACAGGCCTGGTTCCACCCTGCGCCTGCCCCTGCCCCCGCAATCCTCACCAAGCTCAGCCTGGGGCCTTCCTCTGACGGGGAGCCAGGGTGAGGGCTCAAGGCAGTGCCTGCAGAGCATCCCAGATGCTGACAGCCTGCATGTTCATCCCAAGCAGAGACCCCCAGGAAGAGATGAGAATGCACTGGGCCCTGGGGGGAGGCAAGGGGCTTGGAGGCTAGGGCAGTGCTTCTCCCCCAGGCCACTGTCCTACCCAGTACTGCTCCTATCTGGTGGAACTGGTCAGCAGGTGAGGAGCGGAGGGCAGCCTGGGGTCCAGCTGCAGCCAGAGGAACAGGTCAGGGTTGCACCCTACCACTCCAGCTGTCACCTATTTGCTCAAGACTCTGAGAGGTCTCAGGGCCAGTTAACTATTGTTAAGCAAAATCCTTCAACAAACTTCACTGAAGTAGGACTCCAGGGGAATCATTCTTAGGGGTGTGGAGGGGAATGTCTTTGCCTGTGCCCATGAGAGAAGCTGGACTGTAGGCTTCCTGGGCTGCAGTCCCAGGGTTGGGAAATTGCAGTCACCTGGGCTGCCAGGCCTGTGCCTGCAGCTCTGGGAAGCCAAAGTGGAGGCCCCAGGCCGCTACAAACCTGCCCTGAAGGGGGCAGAGGCCCACCCCGTGGCTGCCAAGGCCCCGGCCTGGCCGATTTAGCCCGACAGTTAAAGGTACAAAACAAGGGGAGCGAGTGCTACAGAAGAGGCTGTGGGGACTGGCGGGGCCCTTGGGGTCTCCTGCTGCACCAGTCACAGGTCTGGAGCCAACAAAGACGTTTCATATGATTAGAAGCCATCGGTTCTATCCCAATCCCGCAAAATGGACTGCGGTGCCGAGGCGGGGGCCTGAGAAGCAGCCTTGGGGGAGAGGGTTCAAGCTAATTAGGAGGCAGCATCCGGGGGCCCATTAGAGCACAGGCTGCTGTCACTCAGTCGGGCTCAGGTCCCAGGAGCAGTGGCCGAGGAAGGAGGGGCCAGCGGCCCCTCAACGAGGAGGCAACTAAGAGCTGGCAGGACGGCCCCAGGCTCTGCCCCTGCGCTGGCGCTGGCTCGGAGGTGCCCGCTCGGTGCGATCCTGCTCGGTACGTCCTACACGGTGAACATTCACTCATTCTGAGCTGCTCTCGCAGGGGGCCTGGAAACTTCGAGGCAGCCCAGACAGAAGTTGATTTTGAACGCATTAAGTCACTTGGGGCTTAAGGTGGGCATGAGCCGCGCGGGACTTGCAGGCCAGACGCGTTTCTTTTGTGCGGCTAAGGGAGAACTCGGTGTGTCACCGGGAAAGGAGGGAGAGGCGCGGCGAGGCCACGGGGGGAGGGGGCGGGGAGGCGGCGGGAAGGTGCCTGCGGAGGAGGAGGGCGCGGGCGAGGCAGGGAGGGAGGGCAGCAGAGAGGGCGCGGCGGCGCGGGCAGCTCGGGGCTGGATTCCGCCCGCGCTCCCTCGCTCGCTCGCTCGCTCTCTCGCTCCCGCCTCCCCAGCCCCCTCCCATCCAGGCCCACCCCACCCACCACCCCTGGCGCAGGGACTGCTGGAACCTGGCGGTGCGCGCTGTCGCTTTAAGACACACTCTGCCGGCGCCGTCCCGAGCCTTAGAAACCGGCCCCAAATCGGGAGCCGGGGCCGGGCGGGCGGCCGAGGCCCGAGCGGCGGGAGCGCAGCGCGGAGCGCGAAGCCGGACGCCGGGTCGCGAGAAACCGCTGCTGCTGCCGCCCGCCTGGCCCCGCAGCCCCGGGCGGTCCATGGGGCAGGCGCGGAGTCGTTGCGGGCACAGGCAGCCCTGGGGCGCTGCCGTTTAGGTGCTGCGCTCTTGTCCCCGCAGGTCGCAGCCAGGGCAGCCGGGCGCGCCCAGCCCCGGTCCCTGGAGCGCCCTCCGCGGTCTTCGCCTCCATGGACACCTTCAAGGGGGGCATGAGCCTGGAGCGGCTACCGGAGGGACTCCGGCCGCCGCCGCCGCCGCACGACATGGGACCCGCCTTCCACTTGGCCCGCGCCGCCGACCCCCGCGAGCCGCTGGAAAACTCGGCCAGCGAGTCGTCCGACACGGAGCTGCCAGGTAAGCACGGCTCCCCACGAGGCGCGCACGGAGCCTGCCGGGACGCGGGGAGCCGGGAGCAGGGCCTGCCGTCCACGCGGCGCAGTCGGTCTGTGCCGCAGGAGCGTCAGCACCTTTCCTTTCCCCGTTCTCCAGCTGACGGTGAACGCGGGGATTTACACGCTTTGTGAAGCGGAGATTTAGTGCTTTACGAAGGCACTTTTACGCGGTCCCCGTGCACCAAGAGGCGGGCAGCTGCACGAACCTACGACCCGAGGGGCAGACTGACAGCCCCTCTTGACAAAGAGCAAATAGAGCGGGGAAAGTTAGGTTTGTGCATTAGGGTGCCAGGGGGCCGCTCTGACCGAGGAAGATGCAGAACGAAAAGGGAATGGGGCGGCGGGCTGGAGAAAGTGCCCAGAGAAACAGAGCGGGACAGACACGCCGGCAGACAGTGGGTGACCCACTGAGAGGGACACAGGGAAAGAGAAAGGGTGGCAGGAAAAGTCAGAAAAGCAAAAGGCGGGGTGGTGGTGGGACAACCTCAAGGAAAAAGAAGACCTAAAAGACCGAGAGGACTGCGAGAACGAGCGGGCCAAGGGGCGCGGCCCGGCCCCAGGCAGGACCCTAATGGAGCCCGGAGCCGCCAGGCCGCCCAGCCAGGGCTCTGACTCGGCTCTGGCAAGGCTACCTCCGCGCCGCCTTATTGTCTGAGCCTGAGCTTTCCTCCCCGGCACGAGCTAGGTGGCCGGGCAGGTCCCGGGTTCTGACCAGCTGCCGCGCTTGCCATCCTAACTCGGCGCGGCCGCCAAGCTCCTCACTCCCCGCCGGTCCGTGGGCTGCATTAAGACGTTCATTTTTCAATCCACCGCCGAGTGTTTCTCTTTGCGTTTTTAATCTCTATTTGTTTCTGTTCTGCATCCCTAAGTGGCTTTCTCTGCAAGGTCCTGTTTGCTTGGTTAAAAAGCAATCAACACTGGACTATACTTTTGTTTTCAAAAGTTTTAAGCGTGGCCTTTGCTTGGTTTTTATTTATAAAACCCAGAGAAATACATATAGATTGCTTTTTAAAACCCAATCTATGAGGATAAATTAAAATGTAACTGTATTTTTTTATACAAAAAGAATTACAATACTAGGTATAATTCTCTGGAGTTTAAAATATTTACATGCAACGTTATTCTTCGGGAGATTTTTAAAAGTCAATCCAAAATGGCGCGTTTCTTGGAGTTTCTCAAAATTCATTTACAGTGGAGTTATTTTGGGAATTTAAGTTATCTGTAGTATTGTATTTCCCTGAGATTTAAAACTTACCTCTAGAAAGACATCATTGGAAGGGGTTAAAAAGCTATCTACAACAGTACCTTTATTATTTTTTTTAAATCCCAGAGAAGTAAATGTCTGTGTCTGCCTGCAGTTTATACATATACAGCACTGTATTTAGTTAGGGGTGTGTTTTTGGCTTCTTAATTTACATTTGCTCTGTGTTCCTACCTGGCTAGTTTTTAAAGTTTGTGACCTTTTCTATGTTTTTAAACATAAAGCTATGAGTTTTTCTGGCCTTCTGTGTTTTGTTTTCTAATTTTTTTTTAATGTTTCAATGTTTCTATGACTGCATTGTTTTGTGTAGCTTCAAAGACGAGAGGCTAGAGCCCAGGTCACCTAGACAGAGTCCGTCCCTCTGGGCTGCCTGGGCTGTGGCTGGAGAAATTTTCTGGGCCTTGGAACTGGAGGCCTGGAGCTGTGGCAGAGAACCTGGCTGTGTCCCCTCTGCCCAATGGAGCTCCCACACAGCCCTGGGGAAGAGAAAGTAGAGGGGCTGCAGGCCTCCCTGCCTGGTTCTTATTCCAACCGACCGGCTAGCTTCAGGCTAGAAAGATTTGATCCTAGTTCAGAAAAGCAGAGACCCACTCAGATTTACTCCACCTCTTCAAAATGTGCATTTGTGAGTGACATTATTAGCAGTAGGGCTCATGCTCCAGCGCAGCTGCAAGAACAGGCCCTGCCCGCCAGGAACCTAGGCCCGCAGCTCCGGCTCCTGGACGCTTCTCCGGGGCACGCCAGACCTGAGGTGGCTACTGATGAGCAGGCACCCAGCTAGCTATTCCCGATGGGGACAATTCCAGGGCCCCTGGTAAGAGGGAAGGGCGCCAGCGCTGTTGGCGGGCGGTTCGGTGGATCCGGGACGGGGTACAAAAGAGCATAAGCCCAAGGTGACCGGCGCCCCGTCCTGCCTGCTTCAGAGAAGGAGCGCAGCGGGGAACCGAAGGGGCCGGAGGACAGCAGTGCGGGCGGCACGGGCTGCGGCGGTGCGGAGGACCCCGCCAAGAAGAAGAAGCAGCGGCGGCAACGCACACACTTCACAAGCCAGCAGCTACAAGAGCTGGAGGCCACGTTCCAGAGGAACCGCTACCCCGACATGAGCATGCGGGAGGAGATCGCCGTGTGGACCAACCTCACCGAGCCGCGCGTGAGGGTGAGCCCGGGGCGCGCGCCTAAGGGGACCGGCGCAGACGGCTGCCGGCCACCTCCGCCGCAGCACGCGAAAGCTTAGACCCGCACTCAGACTTTCACTCCTTCCCCCCACTCAGACCTGCTCCCTTCCTCCACCGTGGGGGATTCCACCCGAGGCCCCTTCTGCCCAGTTGCTGCCAGGCCCTTTGGCCGCTAGCGCCCCTGGGCGGCTGCCCCCTCGGACCCACATCCGACCTGACTCTGGGGCTCTACCGCAGCCCCAACCCAAAGACCTCTGGCCCGAGGAGGCTTTCTCATGCCCTGTAGGGCCCAGGGCCCACTCGGGTGGGACCACCCCACACGGCGCAGAGCATTCCCGCCGTGGGTACCTCGGAGCTGCGGGCGCCTTCCCCTGAAAACGAAAGGGAAAGGCAGGTCCTGCCGGCGGCCTGGGAGAGGTCTGAAAGGTGGCCATGCCTGGGGGGGTCTCAAAGCTTCCTGGGGCAGCGGTCCATCCGTAGCTGCCTTCTCCAGAATTTCTGGAATTCTCCACCTGACTCGTCCCCAGCCATTGAGCCAGTCAGTAGCTGGGCCCTTTCCCTAATTCCTAGGGCTGGGGTCAGGTAAAGTAGCTGGGGCAGATCTGGTGAATGAGTGACCCATCAGGCAGAGTCCCTTTGGAGACATAAGGTCTCCGACCAAGATGAGGCTGCACCCTCCCTCGCTTCACCCTTTGGTTCCCAGTAAAAGCAAGACTTTCCTACCGGAGCAGCAAGAGAATCGTTTCTTCTCTGGTGCACAAATATTTAATCAGATATTGGGAGCACGTTCCCAAGACAGACCAAAGTCCCACCTGGACTCCCTGCTATAACCCCAGCTCTCACTCCTCCCCATTCAGGCCCGCCAGCCCTGTGGGACGTGCAGTGAAGACAGCAGTCAGTAATCTCCAACTAGCTAATCCTGGGTTTATGGTGGGGTAGGAGTGGAATCAGGCATTGTCAGTGCTGGAGTGGAGAAGGCCGAGATGCTGGGTCTGACAAGTAGCTGGGGAAACAGCCCCGGGCTGGAGGAGGGCTGGGGAGGGCAGAGGGCATGCAGCAGAAGGATAGGTGAGGGTTGGCAAGAACTAAGAGTGGGAAAAGAGGTTCTTACTAAATTTTGTGGGATAAAGTGATGGTGGGGGGATTAGAGAAACTAGTAAGAACTGAAAGGAAATTAAATATTTGCAGGGAAACATACTTGGCATATACTTAGGCGGCAGGAAAGAAACTAAATACATACGGCAGAAGCGAAAGGATCAAGTATTTGAAAAAAAATAAAGAATCAACTATTTAAGAGAAACAGTGAAGGTCACATATTGGGAAAGAAGGAAAAACTAAATATTTAGGGAACAATCTAAAGAATTGAAATGGGGGATAACGAAGCAAATGGACTGTCTTGAGGGAGAAGAAAGCGGTTCAGATAGTGGGGTGGACCAAACGAAAATAAACATTTGGGGCAGAACTGAGAATATCAAATATTGTCCATAAAGATGGAAACACGACTTGAGGAATGAAAAGTATATTGAAAAATAGGGGGAGTAGAACGATCCTATGTTTTAGGGAAGGAAAATACCTTTTGTATTCAAGAAAGAAGAAAAAGGATGAAATGTTTAGGATATAGAGGGACCCGTTTGGGGGAGAAGGCAAATAGCTGGACTGGTTGAGAGAGAAAGAAAAAAACAAAACAAAAAAAAAACAACAACAACAAAAAACACGACTATTTCTTCCAACAAAAGAAGATCGTTATTAGGAGAAGAAAACGGGTTTAATTTGGAGACGAGAATAAAGATCAGAAAAAGGAAAAGACTAAGTACTTCCTGGAGGACTGGAAAGGAACCATTACGGAGACAAGCAGGGGTGGGATTATGGAAGGGGAGAGACGCTATTCTGAGAGACAGAACCGGAGCAGCGGGCTGGGGGGTGGGGGTGGAGGGGCCTTCCCGCCCTCGTCTTGCACGGCTCTGACCCTTTTCCTACCCCCCTCCCCCCACCAGGTCTGGTTCAAGAATCGGCGGGCCAAGTGGCGGAAGCGCGAGCGGAACCAGCAGCTGGACCTGTGCAAGGGCGGCTACGTGCCGCAGTTCAGTGGCCTGGTGCAGCCCTATGAGGACGTGTACGCCGCCGGCTACTCCTACAACAACTGGGCCGCCAAGAGCCTGGCGCCGGCGCCGCTCTCCACCAAGAGCTTCACCTTCTTCAACTCCATGAGCCCGCTGTCGTCGCAGTCCATGTTCTCGGCACCCAGCTCCATCTCCTCCATGACCATGCCGTCGAGCATGGGCCCGGGCGCCGTGCCCGGCATGCCCAACTCGGGCCTCAACAACATCAACAACCTCACCGGCTCCTCGCTTAACTCCGCCATGTCCCCGGGCGCCTGCCCGTACAGCACACCCGCCTCGCCCTACAGCGTCTACCGGGACACGTGCAACTCGAGCCTAGCCAGCCTGAGGCTCAAGTCCAAGCAGCATTCGTCGTTTGGCTACGGCGGCCTACAAGGCCCGGCCTCGGGCCTCAACGCCTGCCAGTACAACAGCTGACCGCCCAGCCGGGCCTCGCGGGCCGCCGGCGCGGGGGCGGAGGACGCACGCGGGGCCTCGCTCGCCGCGCCCGGGCCTCGCGCCTGCGCAGCCCCCTCCTCCCCCTTCCCCCTCCGGGTTGGTTTCGTGTTTGCTTTTCCGGACCCCACTTAGCCCTCTAAAACCAGACAAAACAAAAAGAGGTCGGAGCGAAGTGCCGCGAAAAAACGGATGAGTTGCAATTTCCCTCGGGATGGCGCGGGTGGTGTGCGCGCGCTCCCTCGGGCCTCGGCGGGCCACTCCGCGGAGGGGACGCGCGGTGCGGGAGGCGAGCGCCGAAGCGGCGGCCCAGACAGGACGCCCCTGTAGCCCGCGTTTCCGAAGCGCTGGAGCCGGACTGCGCGGCCGCGCCTGTGAACTGGACGCGTGGAGCCCAGGAGCCTGGCCCCGGCCGAGCGTACCTTACTTAGCTCGATTCGGATCCGAGTTGGAACGGGCATTGGGCCGGGGATGATGGTGTCCAGCCCGGGACTGGGGACTTGCCGAGGAGCCCTACCGATATCCGCAGCACCTCCAAGAGCCCTCGCCTGCCCCGCGCCCGGGAATCCTATTTTAAGGCTTTGGAGCTGCAGCTGGCTGTGCGGACACGGCGGGAGAATGGGGGAGGGCTCCTCTCCGAGCACCCCCGCCTCCCAGGTCACAGCAGACCCAAGCCCTCTGCTCCGCTCCCGGGCTTGGAGGTGACCCCCTTGTCCCAGCAAAGAGCCCCCTCCTCACCACCCTCGCCAAGAGTCGAGCCGGGAGAGCTCAGGGCGCGGCCAGGGCCCCGCGCCCAATTTGCACACCCGCTCTCCGGCCCGCGCCCCTGTTTACAGCGTCCCTGTGTATGTCGGACTGACTGTATAGAATTATAAATCTGTCTATATCGACTTGTCCATGTACGTCTATTAAAACCATAGTACGAGCGTGCTAACCGCTGCCGAGCCCCGAGTGCTTCTTTTGGCCGAGGAGGGAGGCGGGTGGAAAGGGAACTGCGCCACCGAGAGCCCTGTAAGAGGGAAGAGTCAAACAGACCCCGCCAGGGCCCCTACCCCCACTTCCCCACTACCATTCCTGACCTGTCAGTCCGGCTCCCCGGAGGAAGCCGCCTGGCGCTCCGAGCTCCCTCTACGCGCCGCCTGGCGCTCCCCCGCTGGCCCGCTCAGCCTTGGTGCTGCGCGCCCGGGCCTTCCTAGGCCGAACCTGTCCCCCCCTCCACTGCCCCGCCCGCGCCGGACTTTGCAGGCTTTTCCCGCTGGGTCTGCTGTGACCTTCCAGGCCCCAGCCCTTGTCTGCCCGAAGCGTTGAGGTGGGGGCCGCCGAGAGCCTCTTTAGGTCTGGGGTTGCCTTTTCTCCTGTGGACCCCGTGCCGGCTGGGACCTTGGAACCCTGCCCTGGCTATTCCAGGGGAACTGAGGGTGCTGGATCCATCAGTCTAGCCAGGGCCTCCCTCCCCCTTTTCACCTGAAATCCTACCCAGGGACATGTGGCTGTGCCATCCACGCACAACTCACTTCTCGCTTGCCTTGCATCCCCACTTACTGGAGGCTCCCGGCTGCCTCCACCGGCTTTTGGAAACTACTGAACAAGACCAGCCTGTAAACTGCCTGTAAAATTCTGCTTCCCTTAAGTCAGTCACTTCTAATGGCAAAACAAAATGTTTGCAGCTGCAGCTGGGGAAGAAAGAGGGGCTGGTAATTCTGCTTTAGAATCACCTTGTGACAGGGATTGGCACTGCCCTGGAGCTGGAACCAGGCAAGCCCTAGCTGGGAGTGGGGCACAGCCATGGACTTAGTCATGAGCTAATAGCTGGAGAGCCCTGCGCACACGTTCTAAACCAGGTCAACACTGCCTCAGGTCAAGAGTGTTGTCCCTGTTATACAGGTGATGGAACTGAGACTCCACCACAGATGCAACTGGGCCAAGTTCACACCAAGTCAATAGTCTAGATTCTAAAGCCAGGAATCTTTCCACTGGTCTTCTCACCTTCAGATGAGGCATGAGGAAGGGTCCTTCTTGGAGGATGGCCCAGCCTGATGCCGTAAGACTTGGAGTGCAGGGTTCTGAGTGGGACAAGGCCAGATACACAGGCTGGAGGAGGGAGGTGAATGGGGGGAGGGAAGGCTGGGGCAGGGGGCTGGAGCCAGACCACCCCTCCCCCAACAGCTCCAGTTCAGAGCTCCCACCCCTCACTCCCTGGAAACATAAACACAATCACATCTGGACTCAGAGTGCCTCCTGCAGTCTCACACATCTGCCAAGGCCAAGGGGCCCTGGTCTCAGTTGAGGGCAGGAGGCAGGAGTGACCTAGAAGGAGCTGGGACTGGAGGGAAGTAGGAGGCAGAGGCTCCTCCTGAAAGTCAGGCCCTGCCCCAGGTGAGACAGGGGCCAAGGAGGAGCTCTAGTAGAGACTGGGGCCACAGGCTGAACAGCTACAAATGGCTAGAAGGGCAGAAGCAGTCTCAGAATGACCCCATCAACCATCAAGGACCATGGCCAACAAGGTGAGTGTAAGACCCAGCCTTGGGCTCCAGCTCCACTCAGTTCTCCCGCCCCAGCTGTTATGTGGCTAGTACAGCACATAGTACCTAGCCTTTTCCTGCTGCACCAGCTTCAGGACCATCTCTGGATGGGAGGCCTGAGAACAGACGGGGCTCTGAAAGCTAAGTCCTCTGAGAAAAGGCAGAACGTCCTTGTGCTGCTCTGCCTGAAGACAGCGCGGGGGGGGGGGGGGGGGGGGGGGGGGGGGGGGGGGGGACGGGTGGTCGTTCATTCAGCCAACATTTACAGTGTTCCGGCCCTTGGTGCTAGGAATCGAGCAATGGAAAACAGACAGTCCCTGCTCTCATGGACAAGTAAACAAACACGTGTGTAATTACAAACTGAACTGAATGCTTCTGAAGAAAAAGTGCTGTAAGAAAGAAATGAAAGGCCTGCTTTAAACAGCGTGGTCAGGGAAGGCTGTCTAGGGACAAGGCTCCATCTGCCTTCAGTAGCAAGCGCTATCATTTATTGAGCTGACTTGGAGTCCAGGGTCCTGTGCTAAGTGGACACTCTTCATTGATGAGCCCCTTTACTTGCACAACACTATGAGGAAGGGCCATGATTATCCCCTTTCCCTGATGAGCCCCAGAAGCCTAGAGAGGTTGGGTCACTTGTCCAAGGTAACACAGCAGAAAGTGATGGAGTTGATTCAAACCTGCTCAGTGCCCACTCTCTACCTCTGCCCTGGGCTGCCCCATGCCAAGCACCATGAGCAACATGGAGGGGTTGACCTTGAAGAGATCGTAATTCCTGCTGGCAACACAGGGGTAGTGGTCCCCAGGAAACAGAAAAGCTGATTTTTTCCTTACCTGGTCCTGACAAAGTGACCCCTAAAGGGCTGCTACAGGTTTAGGGAGGCCACGAATTAGGGCCAAGAGGGCAAGAGGCTAGTACCCAGCATTTGTCTGCACTGTGAGGCACCAAAGGAAAATGGGATTAGCCACTGTGCACAACCTCCGAGTGGCTGGTCACTGGGGGAGAGGAACCTGATCACCTCCTCTAGCTTTAGGCCCCAGCCAGACTGCAGGCCTTATTCAGGGCCACCGTATCCAGCTTCCAGGGGGAAGTCATCACTGGAAGATTGGCGTTGGAGGGGACATTGCCCAGGGGGTCCAGTCCCAGGAGAGGGCCCTGTGCTGCTCTTCAGCTGCCGGTGAGATAGCAGCAGATGAGGGCCCGTCTGGGAAATGAGACTGAGGGTGGTTTTATGCCCATTGACCCCCCTTTTCCTGGGCCAATCATTTGGCTCTGATATCCACAGCATCCTCTGCTATGGTCTGTGAGAGCAAGGGTTTGAGCTCTGGCTCCACCTGAATTGCCTTGGGCAAGACACTTAATTAACATCTCTGAGCCTCTGTTTCCTTTTCCTTAAAAGGGAATTAACAACAATCACTTCACAGAGTTGTTTAAAGGATTAAATAAGATAATGCACTTAAAGTGTTAAATGGGGTGCTGGCACATAGTAAGTGCTCAATAAATGGTTATTATTGATGATGATGTGGTTGCTGCTATTGTTGTTGTTGTTGTTGAATGTCATTTGGGGCGCAACTTGGTTTTCCCTCTAGCTTTGCCAAGTATCATGAATGTGAGTTATAATTTACAGTCCTGCTGACTTCCCCACCCTGACAAACCCATTCTACACTTGGGCCCTCAGTAACCCAGTTGTTGTCCCATAATCGAGTCTTCCTGCCACCCTCTGTGGCCCAGGCCCTAGGAGACCCAGAAGAATTAGACCCAATCTCTGCTGTCTCCTGGGCCTGGGCAGATCATCAGTTGGTACTCTGAGAAATGAAGGTGGGAGCAGAGGGGACACTCACCCCAGCATTCTCCTCTAAGGGATCCCTGCAATGTGGGAAGAAAATGCCTGAAGATTTTATTTTTGTGTTCAATCATTTCATCAATAGCTAACATTAGGCCCTTACTGAGCACCAGGCCCTAGGCAAGCACTTTATAAGAATTACAGCATTCAGGAGTTCCCTGGTGGTGTAGTGGCTTAAGGCTTCGGCGTTGGCGCTGTCAGCGCTGCGGCCTGGGTTCGATTCCCAGCCAGGGAGCTACCCACATACCAAAAAAAAAAAGCAAAAAAAAAAAAAAAAAAATCTTGAAGATAAAAAAAAAGAATTACAGCATTCATTCCTCACAAGAGGGAGGGGCTTGTTATCTCCTACAGTAGAAGAAATGGAAGCTCACTGAGGTGGCACAGCTAGTGAGGGAGAGTCAGGACCTGCACACAGGCCCTCTGCCCAGGTCCACATTCCCATCCACTGCATTATACACTCTCCTGAAGAGAATCACATTTGTACTGGGGTGGGGGGGTGGTTAAAAAATTATAATTCATATCAAGAGGCTGGGCTCAGTTGGACTCTGGGAGAGAGAATGAAAAGGCCTGAGGCCCTGAGTTTTGCTTCACCAAGCTCACTCAGGGTGTGAGAGCAGCAAGGGGCATGCGTGACAGTGGGGACTGAGGAAGCCCTGGGGTGGGGGACACAGAGAAGCTTCCTGGTGAAGGCAGGACCTTGAATATCAACCATCAAATTCAAACTCCCACCTCATTCAGTATTCCAAGGTTCTCATTTCCTAGATGGGTGTTTCCAGCTGCCTCCCTCTGGAAGCCCTCCCAGGCTTCCTCCCAGCCTTGCCAGCCTGCCTCCTGGCCCCTCTCACCACAGGAACCCTGCTCTTCACAACTTGTGTTGCCTTCACAGGACCCTGGGCCTTGCCTCCCAATTGGCTGATGTTGCCCCCTATGGAGTGACTGCAGGGCACCCAGGAGAGGCAGCCACCAGAGCCCAGCCAGGTTGGAGGGGCCGTGCTCCCATGAATCAGGATGCTAGAGAGGAGCAGGTCAAGTGCAGGAAGCTGCATTTGGACCCGGGAGGTGGCAGAGGGCAGGATGGCCTTAGGGGAGGACAAAGCTGCTCTGGCTGTTCTGGTCACATGACTGAGTGTCTCACTCTGCTCCATTCCCTGCTGTGCAGTGCACATGTTTTATTTCTCTTATTAGCCTCATTTTATAAATGAGGAAGCTGAGGCTTAACAAATGTCATGTAACCTGCCCAAAGGCAGCTTTAGGGCCTCAGGTCCTACCCTGACTGCAGAGCCTGTGGCCTAACTGCTGTGAGCACTGCCTCCTGGAGGCAGGGCAGTGGCAGCTGGGCAGGGTCACTGTCATCACAGAAGCCACCAGATGCAGACAGCAACACTGGGAGAAGTGTGCACATGATCAGTGCTCAATAATTACTTGCTGAATAAAAGTATTGAGGGACTGCCTTCTCTTATCCCTTCCTCCACTAAATAAGAGAGCTATCCAGAAAAAATCCTGCCATAAATGCCTCTATTTTTCAAATTGCATGGCTGGAGACTTTCCAGACAGCCCTAATAAATCTGGGCCCTTTCTCGCTCCCCCTACTCTTCTCTCCTCTCTTGCTTCTTTCCTTCCTCCACTCACTCCTCTCTCAGCACAGTCATCTCTTGGCACTGTTTTTTATTTTTTTGTTTTTTTTTTTTTTGCTTTTTGGTATGTGGGTAGCTCCCTGACCGGGAATCGAACCCAGGCCGCAGCGCTGACAGCACCAACACTGAAGCCTTAAGCCACTACACCATCAGGGAACTCCATTGGCACTGTTTTTAAAATTATGTCTTAACAACAAAAAAACAACCCAATTTTTAAAAAGGCATAAACTTGAATACATAGTCTCCAAAGAAGATATACAAATAGCCAACAAGCACATGAAAAGATATTCAAATCGAAGAAAAATACAAATCAAACCACAATGAGATACCACTTCACATCCATTAGGGTGGCTGTTACCAAAAAAAAAAAAAATGAAAGAAAGAAAGTAACAAGTGTTGGAGAGGATGTGCATTGAACCCTCGTGCATTGTTGGTAAAAATGTAACATGGCACACCGCTGTGGAGAACAGGATGACAATTCCTAAAAAATTAAACACAGAATTACTATATGACCCAGAAATCCACTTCTGGGTATGTACCCAAAAGAAACAAAAGCAGGGATTCCACAGCTATGTGCACTCCCGTGCTCACAGCAGCATGATTCACAATAGCCAAAAGGTAGGGACAGCCCAAGTGGCCAGGAACAAATGAGCAAATAAAACATGGTTTACACATACAGTGGACTACTACTCAGTCTTAAAACAGAAAACAATGGGGACACATGCTACCACATGAGGAGCCTGAGATGCTGAAAAAGTTCTGGAGATGGATGGTGGTGATGGTTGCACAAAAGTGTGAATAAATGAACTTAAGGTCACTGAATTGTATACTTAAAAAGGTAAATTTCATGTTGTGTGTATTTTATGTTTATTAAAAGTAGATCTGTGTTTATGCCCCTACCTTATCCAGAGAGGCAACTCAGGGGCCGAGCCCACCACCACACTCGTCTGCTGCTTGTTGGAAGACCTTCCCCTGCAGCCCTCTTCAATGGGCAGCCCCTCTGAGGCCCATGACAGCTGACCCCCACATGGCCCTCACCTCATTCTCCATCCCTCTGTGCAGTGTAGCAGTGGGACCTCACTAAGGACACTTCCCCTACTGAGTGTCTACTATGTGGCCAATGGAGAGCAATGGGGCAGATGACTTTTCTCCATAAGTTTAGCAGAAAATTAAATATTAATAATAGATTTGCCAATGCCTTTTCTTACTGAGCTTCTTCACCAAAAAAAAGAAAAAAAAGAAAAAAAATTAAACAAAGCAGGCTCCAACAAGTACCATTTTTGTTTGTATACATGCACAGAGAAATTTCTGGATGTGCACACAGTGTTAATGCCAGCTACCTCTGGGAAGTGGGTTTTATTTTCATTTGTCCTTTCCAAGTTTTTTGCACTAAGCATATTACTTTGGTAATGATGAAATGAAACAATATTATTTTAAAATACAAAGGCCTGTGATCTGTGGGAGAGGGAGCAGCCTTCCGCCCAAAGGTCCCTGTCCTCATCACAGAGGAGTCAGTCATCACCTACCTGGGATGACGTGTCCACCCTCAGGATTCAGCTTCACTGGGGGGTAGGCCAGTGTGACAGGTGTCAAGTAAGCCTTTACAGATTTTTACAGAAATGAAATTTTTGTTTTCAAATATACTCTTCTTTAAACAGATGTCCAATTAGTAGATGCCAAGTGGAATGTTCAGAGAGAAGAATAATTTGTAACAATTTCTTATTGCTAAACAGAGAGGGTCAGGGTTTAAAAACAGCTGTAGACAATAGGGAGTCCATCTCCGCCCTTGACCCCATCACTGCACCCCCCCATCCTCCAACTCAGCAACCTCTTTGCACTCCTACCTCGCCTGCACACGCATACACATGCATACACGGGCACACACATGCACACACACACACATACACACACACACACACACACACACACACACACACACACACACACACACAGTGTATTCCTGCCAGCCAGAATGATCATGGAATCTTTATTAAAGAGGTCCAAATTACCAAGGTTTTACTACACTACTAAAAATAGTCATGCTTACTTAGCCTTACTTAGTGTTTAATAAGCACACCATTCCTAATTTTTCTGCCTGAGTAAACTGAAACATCATTCCAGAAATACATTTTTACCAAAACGAGAAGGCTTGGTTTTTTCCTCTTCCTGCATGCTCTTTTCTCCCTCTCCCCCCCGTCTCCCCGCTCCCCTCCTCTCTCCATCTCCTGTGTCCCCAGCCACTCTCCACCCCCACCCTTTTCTAAATTTCAAAACACAAAGGGGAAAGTAACAGTAATTTGGGACTTGGCTTTCACACAGAATGGACCAATTTTTTTAAGTGTTGGTAATTTGTCCTGAAAATGGATATAGGGAGTTGGGCTGGAAGGGCTTTGAAGAGTGGGGTTTTATGAGTGGAAAATGAGGCCTGAGAGTGTGGGAGTGTGTGCTGCACCTCCCCTCCGTGCCTGGAACAGTGCGGGCACGTGCGAGAATCACAGCTAATAGCACCATTATTGCCATTATCACATTACATGATTATTATGCATCAGAATCAGACAAAGCATATTAACCCATTTAATTGGACCAAGGGCTTAACATCCCAGTGACTTCACAGGAAGTGTCTGGCAAACCCTCCACGACACTGCAGCCATAAAGCACCGGCCACTCTGCCGCTTGCCAGGCCGGGGCAGGGCAGGCGAGGGTTCCCCCAAACTGTCCTGCGGCCTCCCTGGGCATGTTCCTGTACATACTGGGATGAATGCTTATTCCCACCCGTACTGCAGCCTTTTCATGCACACACCTCTCTCCCCCTTTGGGTAAATCCAATATAATAAAGGATGCATTTAAACAAAAGACACACAGGACCTAAGCTGGCACTTCTGTTGCATCACCGAGGCTGGTACTGAATACCGACATCCACAATTCATGGTGAACCCCTGGCTTCTCCTGAGCTTAGTGCCCACTCCTCCAAAGCTTCTTGACTCTCCCACAGTTCAGACCCCCAGATAGGGACATTGAGGCCACTCCTGGCAGCCCCCTGGGGCTCGGGGAGGTGCCCTGGGCTGAGCTCTCCCTGGGGCACAGCCTGCCCTCCCAGAGTCTGAGTTTCCCCTGTCAGAAGGGCACTGCACCCACCTGCCTGCCCTCAGGGCTTGCTGTCAGGGTTTGAAGGGACCCTGGAAGTGACCAGTACATAAGGTGGGCAGTTGCTTCAGAGATACAAAACTGTCTGTGACAATCTCACTGATCTCCTGTTGTTGGAGAAGCCCTGAGTGGGGAAGCTCTTGCTTGCTCGATGTGCTCCTGCTGGCTGGTCCCACGGGGAAACATCTCACTTTATCTCCTTGGGGATAACGGTACTCCTGAGGCCTCCCCAGGGATGCTGCACTGCCCATGATCCTCCACAGGGCCAGGAGCTACTACTTGAGTGAGATGGCATCAACTTCGCACCCTGAAGTCCATTTCCACTGGACCTGGGGCAGCAAGGCACAGGGAGGCCCAGCCTCAGACCCAGTTCAGCCATCGTGCAGAGGGTGAGTCTCTGAGACAAGGAGACCAACAGAGGTCAAGGGTATGGGCTCTGGAGTTAGAGTGACGTTCAACTTAACTTTGCTACCACTTAGTACCATGTAACCTCTCCAAGGCTCAGTTTCCTCATCTGTCAAACAGGGTCAAATGTGAAAATGTATGTACAGTGTTTGGCACTGTGCCTGTGATATAAGAGGCTCAAAAGAACTCCTGGGTCTGCCCACTCTCTCCCTCCCTGCTCAGGACTAGAGCTGGTATATCTCAGGCAGTCCATCACTGCCACCCAGGAGTAGGGCAAGACCTCTCAGTCCTCAGACCTCCCTAACTGGTGCTGGGAGAAGAAATATTTATAGGTAGAGGGATTAAGGTTCGATTTAAGGTCAGGTATGAAAGGTCGAGGGTGAGAGTATGGGAAGAAGAAATCAAGGCTTCCTGTTAGAGGGGGCCGGGTATGGAGCCTTGAAAAACAGGTAGGATTGGAATGGGTGTGCAGGGGTGGATGTAAGACTGAATCAGGCAAAGGAGAGTCCCAGGAGCTATGGGGAGAGGAAGGAGGAGACAGAATAGGGGAGCCTTAAGTGCTTGGAGAAGGAGCAGGAATCAAATCTGGCCAGGTTGCTGCTCTGCTTCTAAATGCCCAGTTAAGAGCTCAAGGTCCTAGGATCTGGCTCCAATCCACTTCCACAGTCCCCCCACACCCAACCCACAATGCAGGCCATAGCCACACCTTCTCAGCATTCTCTACACCCTTTGCAAGCTCCTTGCCCTCTTTCCTTGTGTATGTGTGGTTCCTTCTGTCTGGAATGCCTTTCCACCCACCCAGGTGTGGCACACACACACACACACACACACACACACACATACTCACACTGCTTAACATTTTTCAAGGTGAAAATTACAATGTTTTTCCTGATTATAAAATATGTATTCATTCTTAAAGTTCAAAAAGTTCAGAAAAGTGTGAGGACAAAAGTCAAAGCCACCAAACCACTGTTAATATGATTATCCTTGCAGACATCCCTCAGCATACATATATGTGTATGTACACATACATTATATATGCTCATTCACCATTGCATAAAGGGTGGCATTATCACTTGTTGCTCTAGAAGCCATTTTTTTTTCACTCACTATAATATCAAGAATGTCAATTCTTATAACAGATCACTATTTTTAAGTATGTACATTTATGGATGGATTCATAGTAATTTAACCAGTCTCCTCATCAATGGCCATTTAGGCTTTCTTTTGTCGTGTTCTGATTATAACAGGCCAAAATAAACATCCTTATCCAAGCATTGCTGTGCTTTGGTCATTTGGCTCCTTAGGATAATTTTAAAAAGCAGAACCACTGGGCCACAGGAACATACCTAAAATCTAATCCACGTTGCCTTGTGAAGGCCACACCTATTTGCACTGCCAAAGTAGACAAGGGTGCACATTCTCCAGACCTCAGCCAACATTAGGTTTTTGTCTATCATCTTTGCAACCTGAAAGAGAAAACACTCTCTCACTGCCATGCCACTTCATGTGTGGTTTTATTTATTTATTTACTTACTTACTTACTCACTGATTTTTTAATACATATGGTGTCGTTACGTACAGTTCTACACCTGGCTTTTTCCATCTGACAATTCTTTCACTTGTTTTCTGCTTGCTCATTCAAGGGTCAGGTAAAAAGTCATGTACTAAGGCAACAGCCTCCCAAAGCACCCCCTCTAGATGCCCACAGCTTCTGCCCTTACTGATGAGTTGCTAGTGGGTGCAGAAGTAGGCAGAGGGCCAGAAAGGACTATAATGTCACCACTTAAGAAGCCAACTTTCTGGGCACAGGGATGGCTGTGCACAGCACTGACAAGCCTGCCTCATGCTGCATATTCAGCATGTCCCACCTGCTGGCCAAGCCCCTACGTGGGCCTGCTTTACTGATATACAGGGAAGGGGGGCATCTACACTGAACCACGATTCTGCCCAGGCCGTAATTTCCTGATTAGGCACCACACTCACCACCTCATCTGCACACACTGATTGCTTCCTGCCATCCTCTCCATCCCTGGAGCTCCCAAGGCTCCCAGGGCCAAGCCACGAGCCACTGGGCCAGCAGACCTCACAGCCTCAACCAGCGAGAAGATGCCAGGGAGCTGGCAAACTGAGACTACCGCCCTTCTCCCAGAGCCAGGCCCTGCTCAGGATGGAATCACGGCTTGATTTTTAAAGTTCAAAAGATAGCTCCAATATGAAAAAACAAGGTTGCTGTGAGGCAGCAGAGCAGAGGGGCACATGTGTGGCCTGCTTTCAAATACTGACTCTGGCCTTTAATGACAATCTTGGCCCAGTAATATAGTGTGAGTGCCTGCCTATCCACCTATAAAATGGGAACAATTCCTTAGAAGATTGCTGCACAGCATTATAGCAGAGTGGTTAAAAAAAACAAACAAACAAAAAACCAGACATGGGGGTTCCCTGGTGGTGTAGTGGCTAGGCTTCTAGGTTCGATTCCCAGCCAGGGAACCAACTAAAAACAAAACAAAACAAAACAAAAAACAACCAGACATGCTTGATTGTGAATCCTGGTTTCCCCTTAGCTGTACACCATCTCTTTGAACCTCAGTTTTACCATCTGTTTAATGGGAATAATAAAAATGCCCAAGTATTGGTATGTGATTCAAATCACATAGGTGAAAGTTATCTTGTCAACAGACACTGACAGAGGAGAAGGCGTTATTTCCATGGTCAGCAAAGACAAGGGCTATACCTTTGGAGCCTGAGCCTGAACCCAGGTTGGAACACCTACTCCTCTTGTCCAGTGGCAAGTTTTGAAGAAGTCGTTTCATCTCAGGCTCAACTGCAGGCATCAAGGTCCCACCAGGGAAGAGGGGTGTCAAAGGCCAATTTTGCTCCTAGGATGCTGAACTGGGGGATAGTGAGGTGCCTCTGCTGTGAGAATGTCACTGTCCCCTCACCAGCTTACAAGGTTTGGGGCCAATCCCCAGTTTCCCAAGGGTTTCAGAACAGACATTTCACCTGCTCTGGCCTCTTCCACACCTCCTTTTGAGATTTCAGTTTTATTTTGCAAAAAGCTGGTCACACGTGGTGCCCCCACCCTCTGTGGTACTTCCCCTTGAGGCCTCCATTCCAGCTTGGGACTCAGTCGGTGGTCTCTGAAGCCCTCTTAATGTTTACCAATTTTAGCCTGAGAGGTCTCTCTTACACAGGGTGGTCTTTATGTCACCCAAATATAATCCAGACTCCATGTGGTCAAATATATTCATGGGGTTCCATTTTTAAAAGGTACAGTTCAACAACCAAAACTTATGTATAAACAATTCCAGTTATTATTTCCCTCTCTCAAAGAACATCAGTCGGGATCCAGGACCTACCCCACAAGGACAATCGTCCCCATTTCTTCCCCTTCCTGGTCTCACACTCCAGCCGCGTCAGAGCCTCTGTCCAAATGTCTCTGACTCCAGCCCTCAGCTTTTACTTCCTTCTTCCGCCTTGTCCCAGCTTCTTACTGTGGAGATCCAGCTAGCCTCACTGGTTTTCTCTTTCTTTTGCCCATTACCCTGATTCTCCACCATGGAGAACCCAGGAGCTGACCAAGGCACAAGCGCTCCCTCTGCTTCCAGATCTCCAGCCCTGGCTCTCCCTGCATGCACCTGGTGCTGCACTACTCCAAGTTGAAAGCAAAATCAAAGCTAGAACCTGGGGAAGCGGAGGCATGTGGCCCATCCAGTGCAGACAGACCCTTGGTGGCAGTGTGGGGAAGGGTGGGCACTCCTGTGCTGATAGATCTCTCTCCATCCCATCTACCTCCTTTCTCCCCGTCTCACACCCCCATGACTAGAAGCAGTGACAATTACTCTTCTGAGTAACCTAGTTAGGAATTCAGGGCCATCTTCTCTCTGTAGAGCTTGCAGGACAATGAAGCAGGCTCAGGCAGTTTGGGACCAGGGCCAGAGACTAAAACAGGGAGAGATACCACTGAGAGCAAAGCCCCATCTGGTGAAGGGCAGTCTGTTTTAGCAATTGTCCTGTCTCACCCACAGCTGGAGAAAACAGGAATTGTGCAGTTTCTAGCATCTCAGTATTGGCCTTCCAGGGGCTGCTGGAATAAATAGGAGAGCTTATACTCTCAGCCACTGCCTGGATCTCCATAACATAGGGACTGCTTCCTGCTGGTGGAATCGACAGCAGTTTAAAAAAAAAAAAAAAATCCAGCCACCTTCCAAACACCTCCAGCCTTGGATTCCAGATCCCTCCCACAAGAGCTGGAGGAGGACCTGGTTGTAACCAGAAGACTCAGGCCCAGGTCCCCTGTGTCCCACTGCAGCCCCCAAACCACCAGGCTGGCAGAATGGAGATGAACAAGCCATTTGGAGACAGTTCTGCTGGATCCAGGGCTGGAGGTAGAGAGGAAGGTCCGGCTTCAACCACCAGGCCTGGGCAAGCAGTCATTTCTGCCCCAAGCAAATCAATTGAAAGCCTTGGCCAAGCCCGTTTGCATTGGTGAGGGCCCAAGTGGGAATTCCAATCTGCCAGTGTTTGCACTATAGGCAAATAGAGCCAAATATCCATTTGGCTGGTTCTGCCAGCAGTACTGGGCCAGCCCTCTGCTTCTCATGCTCTCCCAGTTCTCTCTGCTCTGTGACAGCCTTCTGCTCGTGCCATTAAAGGCAGCTTGCCCTTCCACACCACAGCCCAGTGGGCCATGCCCAGGGCTTCCCTGCTGGGCCTGGGACCCAGCCTTTGCAGGTCACCTTGTGGTCTGCCTACCCTGCACCAGTTCCATCTAGAGACTCAATCACAGCCCTCACTCCCCCACACCCCCTCAGTTCCTGACCTCTACCCGCAGCTCCTAGCTCCATACTTTCCTCCTCTACCTTGACTTTGGCCCAGTCCCTCTCAGCCAGACTGGCAAAGCCCTCTGCAGCTGGCCACCCATCAGAGGTAAAGCTGACAGCCAGAAAGCACAAACCACAAGTTGTCTACATCAGAGCTGGGCAAGACGTTGATCATGGTCCACCAGTGGACCACCAAGCAGTTTTGGGGTGACCATCTGAATTAAGAAAAAAAGTGTCGTAGTGGACACCTCATTATACCAGGGCCAAGCAGCCTGACAGCTAAATGTAAAAGAAACACATTTTTCGCACGTACACACACAGCTGCTAGAGGCCAGAATCGGCACTTCACGATCAAGGCGGCTGTATGTACTTGAGCAAAAGAAAATAAACAGCTACTGGCCCACGCCACTTGGAGAAAATTAGAAGTAGCTCTTGCCCTGAGAGTCTGCCCAGGCCTGGTCTAGATCTTTTTTTCACACTCTCACTAGCATTTTATTTGTTCCTTATAGCTGGTCAGTTTTATCAGCCCATTTTTCAGAGGAGATAGCTGAGGCTTCAAAGACCAGACACCTGGCCAAGGTCATCAGATTAAGGAGTCCAGGTCTCTTAACTCTAAAACCATGGTGCATATTTTCTAACTCGCCTCCCTGAGGCAAGTTTTTAAATCTTTTCTTCACTCCTTGACGCCTGGGGCAATTCCCAGGATTCCTGGTGGGAGCAGGTAGATATGTTTTCATATCCCCCTGAGCAGAACGTTGGCACACCCAGTATGTGTGCTGGCAATGTCTAGCTTGCCCCAGCCCTGAATCAAGGCATTGCCTGAGGCCTGCCTGCGCTGCTGACTGGGTTGCACCCATGCTTCCAGAGCACCCCTGGAAGATCTTAGCCTTCATGGTTAGACACTGGACGCATAAAGTATTGAGAGTCTCCCCTGCCACAAAGGACACAGACACCCCACTTACTTCAGGCCCAACTCCCAGGGCATTGGCACCAAGTCCTCTATACCCCAGGAAGCAGCAAGGCTACATTGCCTGCCCTCAGGGGGCTCCCCCTCAGCAAGCAATGGGTCTCACACTCCAGAGCAATCCTTGGCACATTTCCTCATGCAACTGCGAGCACCCAGAAGGCCAGGGCTAGCACAGGTTTCTCATCACAGCTCAGTGAATAGCAACCAATGTATGAACATAACCACAAATATGGGCTTCCAACTGCCATTGTCTTATGGCCTCAGGGTATGCCGTCACCCAGGCCTGGAGCCCATGGGGTCCACCTCTGGGACTCTTGTGCAGCTACGCTCAAACCCTACCTCTCATGTGTTCTGCTGACCTGACTCCCCAGTGTGGGTCTGGGGCCTTCCTGCACTCAGCTCTAGGTGTTCATCTGCCCCCCAGCCCCAGCTCTACCCAGAACTTGCCCCTCCCACTGACTGAGATGGCACTGCCAAGGTGACAGGCCTCAAGAACACTCCCCAGTAGTGGAGCAGAGGGGGCACTGCTGGGCCTCTAGCTAGACAACTTAGGAGCAAGGGGTATCAGCCACTTTGTCCTATCTGGGCCTTTGGACAGCTCCATCATGGCTGGACCAGGGTGGTACCAGGACCTGGCAGTCATTTGGCCAGGAATGTCACAAAAAACCCCACCTTTTCAGTGAAGAGTCCTGACCATTCACAAGAGGGGGAAGCAGCCCAAATCACCTGATGTGGCCACTCCTCTGGCACTTTATGAGGTGCCCCAGTGTTGCCCGTAGGCCACTCCCCAAGGGCAGCCCACCCAGAGCCCCATGCCTACATAACAGTCCTACCAGCCATGGTGGCATTCCCTTGGAGTTTCATGGGCACTGTGAGCCAAGAGGAAAGCAGAACAGACTTCCAAAGAGGGATCCTCCCGGCAGTGGGCCCACAGAGGGAGAGAGCTCCGCCAAGAGTGGGGCACCCCCTAGATGAGCTCAGCAGACGTTCCAAGAGGTTCGACACCCACTCAAAGGAGCCAAACACTCTCATGGGGCTGTCAGAGGCCCTTCCAGGTCTGGGGTCCTCAGGCAGCTTCCTTAGGAGCACAGTGGGTATATGCTGTTAGGGTCAAAGGAGAAAGCCAGTGTGACCTCTGAATATGGCCTCTGTCCAGGGCACATCTTGAGCCTCCCTCTCCCGACTCCCAAGGTCTAGTTGTGTCTCTCTGTGTGTGGGTGTGGCAGGGGTAGAGGGGATTTGGGGAATCAGCATTCAGAGGCACGTACCCAAACCCAACCCCCAAAGGTAGGGAAACACCATGATCACAGCAACTATAAAGAGGCTAATTCAAAAAGCCTGTGTTTAATGGGGGGCCTCTCACAGCCTCTGAGGCCATCAGTGCTTGGGTCCCCGTGCCCAGCTATGTCTCGTCGACCTTGTCTGAGGAGTGGAACTGCTTCTTCTGGGGCAGGTCTTCCAGCATCAGGTTCAGCACGTGCACGATCTCGTAGTACAGCTCTTGAAGCCTGCAAGTGGGGTAGGGGAGGGGCCTGAGCTCAGGTGGGCTCTGTGCCGTGCAGGCCCTGCCCACTGCACACTTCCATCTATACATACACCATACCTGGCAGGAGTGGGGTCAGGGAAGAGCAAGGACTTCAGAGCCTGATCAGGCTGAGGTAGACTCTGGGTCTGCCACTCTACCTGTGGCCCCTGGAGTAAGTTATTTCACCACATGAGTCAACAAACTCCTGGGCTCTGAGCATGGTGACTGTGTGAAGATACAACCAGACACTGCCGGACCCACTCTGGGGCCAGTCTGAGTGCTCTCTGGTCCCTCCTTTTAGGTCCCCTAGTCCATGAGGGCTTCCAGGGAGCTTCAGTCAAAAAGCCAGGCTAATCGTGTCCTTACTTGATCAAGAGCCCACCATGGCTCCCATGTGCCCATGCCCTACCAGTTCTCACAGTGAAGGTCAGTTAAAGCCCCAGCTAACTTACATTGAGCACAGTCCTGGGCCAGGCCAAGCACACACTGTTTTTAGAATCAGCCCAGCAGCTGCTCACGTGACAGGTGGAAAAGGGACAGAGACTTGCCCAGAGTCACAGAGGAAGGTAGTGGCAGAACCAGGCCAGGAATCTCAGCTCTTTATCTGAGGAGGGGCCTAGAAAGTTGAAGGAGCCAACACTGAAATACAGGTCAGGGTGGGCTGGGGAGGGTGAGGGAAACAGAGTCCCCCCCAGCCATGGGCCTGTCCACATGGGACATACATGGAATCCTGCCACTCCAAGTAGGGCCTTGCTCCACCCACCCTGCACATTGGCCATCTCTCCCCATGCTCTCCCAGGGGACCTGATATGGCCTTGCCTTCAAGGAAGTATGGGGACAGGAAAGGCCAGGATTGGCGGGGCTGGGACTAACTTGTAGATCGTAGTGTCCTGGTTGTCCAGAGTGGACAAGTAGATGTCGAGGAAGGGTAGGCTAGTGCCAAAATCATCCAAGACCATGGGGTCAGTGTGTCGCAGGGTCTTCTTAAAGTTCTCCACCAGCTCATTGAAACTTTTGTAGTCAACATTTTTCTAGAGAGGGAAGCATAAAGAGATCGATGACAAGGAGGAGGTGATACTCAGGAGGAGTCCTGGAGACCTTCCACAAGGGGCCCAGGCACAGGGCTGAACCTGGCCCCAAGGGGAGTCCCGAGCCTAATCACAGGTTCACCCCAGCCCCTTCTAAGCCTGGATACCCCCTCCCCCATGTCCTTGAACTAAGGCAGCCTTGTAAGCCACTATCATTGACACTGGACAGATGACACAGGAAGGAACCAGTAAGAGCCTAAGTGTGGCCCAGTGTGGCCTCACCTGCCCTGGACAACACCATGGGGAGCTAAGAGCATGTAGGCAGAAAAGAGGAGATGACCAGCCCTTCACAGCTGTATCATGCCTGACAGAAAACCTCTAGCTCGTCGTGTTCATTCTTACTCCAGTTTAGAAAATACAGGGTTAATAACACCTGTCAGGGCCTCCATGGCCTGACCCACTCAGGGGATGGGGGCCATGCCTGCCTGGCAACACTGAGCAGTAACAAGAGCACTCCAAGCAAAGGGTCCAGGAGGGCAGCTCTACCCGTGAAGGAGGGAGATGATATAGTCCTAGCTCTCAACACCCTAAGAGGTCCAGAGAAATACAGCAAAGCAGAGAATAAAGCCTGACTGTAGAAAACACAGTGGGTAGGTACCTGCCTTACCTAAGGCCACTGATGCCTGAGGCCACCTGCCCTCTTCCTGACCATTCCTTCAGCCCTGATTGTCCTTCTGTCTGTCCACCTGCCTGTGCAGATCACCTACCTGTGTCTGCATTAGCCTGTTGATCTCCTCCTGCTGCCGCTTTACAATCACCTGCTTCTCTTCCATGAGGATCATGTGCCTCTCCAGCCTCAGCTCCTCCTCAAACTTTTTAATGGAGTCCTGGAGAGTGGGGGATGAGGCAAGGTGAGGGTTCTCGCAGCATATCTGCCTGTCTTTCTTCTTCCCTAGCCTTGCACTGCTGCTCAGGCCCCTCAGCAGGAGGACCCCCTCCACAAAGGACCAGCCCCCAGCTCAAGCTGCCAATGTAGCTGCTGGGATTCCCCAACCCCCTGGCCTGATGGCCACCATCATAAGGCAGGGAGATTCACCAGCTCAGAGGAACCCACCCCAGCCCACCCTTAAGAGGGAGACCATTCAGGGTCCTCCCTGGGGACTTGCCCCACAGTCCTGCCTGCCACACCTAAGCCAACCCCTGACCCTTACACGCAGAGCCTCACCTCAGTGTGGATGATCATAACACCCACAAACATGCTGAGGAAGATGAATGAGGCAAGCAAGATGAAAATGATGGTGAAAGCCCGGCTCAGAACAAAATTCTGGTTGTCCAGATGCTCCTGCAGGTCTGTCCAGCCATCAACCTGCTCAGACAAGGGAGAGTGTACTGCATGCCACGGCCCAGCGGGAGAGGCTCCTGCTCACCTGAGGAGGCTGGCTCTGGTCCTCGCAGCACCACACCCCACCCCACCCCAGGCCACTAACGCCAGCGCATATGCGGAGGCCTGGGGAGTCAGGGCACCCCTTGGGAGAGTACTGCTGGACAAGGTACCCTGAGGGCTCTTCTCCAGAAGGCCTCCTGTCCTATGCAAAAGGATACTGTCTCTCTGCCAAGTCCTCCTTTGAAAAACCCCCATCTTTCCAGAGTCCAACATCGTACAGACTTCTGGGCTTGGGCTTTGCAGGCTTATCCTGGGCAGATTTGTGATAGTCTGCTCCAAAAAGGGCTATGTGATACCATGGGTTTCATACCAATGAATTCTCTCTTGAGAACGCTCTGGAAGTTGTACAACCCTGTGAGACAAATGGGAATGCTCTAGGGACTCACAAGATTAGACACAGGGATGGACCCCTGGCCAGGGCACTGGCCTCTCTTAGTCCTGGGAGGCCAGCCTAAGCTTCCCCAGCCAGCTAAGCCCTCGAACGGGAAAAGCCTCATGGGAAGTCCACCAGCCTCCTTCTCAAGACCCCTTCCCCAACCACTGTGCCCAAACACAGTACCGTGGCCAAGCTGAAGAGTGTAAAGAAGGCCTCAGCCAGGTTCCTCCAGTTGTTCAGGTCACCCTGGTCTGGACCTCCAAATAGGCAGAAGCCCAGGACAGCAAAGATGTACATCAGGATGAAGAACAGGATGAGCACAGAGGCCACGGAGTAGGCTGTCTGCCCCATGGCACTGATAAGCGTCTGCAAGGCAGAGGCACCAAGACTAGGCAAGGCTGCAGACAGGGTGAGGCTCAGGCAGAGCTCCTATTTGCCTAGACCACAGCTGTCCCCAGCACGCAGGGCTATGCCTGGTATGCAGTAGATGCTCAATAAATGACTGCATGAAGGGAGGGAGGGGGGAACTCTGCTCAGATTGAGGGCTGGGCCAGTCTAACGATTACCAATGCCTGGCCTCCTGTACCCTCCCTCACCTACGGGCAGATCATGCAAGCTGCTCTGGTTCGGGGCAGGAGGGGAATCTCCTCAGCACCACTAACCACTCCACTTGAACCCTTGCCTGGCTTGGTGGTCATCCCAAGGTGTCGTGTTCCAGCTTCTTACTGAGGGCCAACTCTGAGTGCTCTTCCAGGCCCAGAAGGAGTAGGGGAGCCACTCTGGGAGTGAGAATGAAGAGGGCCGAGGGGAGCACGGCTTGCCATTCTTTCTGGACCGTTTCACAGGCAGGTATTTATCCTGTGGCCACAGTCTGCCCCTAGGAAGTAATTTCCAGAGCTCTCCTAGACTCTGAGTCAAGCCGCAGCTGCCCTCCTGGCCCTGGGGCATCTGGGCACGGAGAACACCTCCAGGCAGGCTACGTGCAAATGCGCTCAGCCCCAGCCACTCTAATGTGTGGAAGTGACAAGCCCCAAGGAGGCGGCAGAGGGGAAGGCTAGGCTGGAGCTTTCACTACAGCCCGGCTTCGGAAGCTTATTCTTCAGGAGGAGACACAGGTGAACGGGGACAGCGTGGCCCTCGGATGCCCAGCTAACAGAACTTTTCTGTGTGTGAAGTAACAAGGAACTATTTCCTCATGGTGCAGGTTTATTGTCATGATGTGGACGGCAGATTGTCATTTTAATTCATCAGGGGACAAAAGTCAAGAATGTTCCAGAATGCCAGCTCTGGGCACAGACACTGTGGTTCTGTTAAAGCCTCTAGACTCCAATAAATATAAATTAGCACAGAGGTGTAGGTCCCCATCTTTGGCACCTGCAGTTCCCCCTGGCCAGCTAACCAGGCCAGTGTACAGGGGGTGCATAATCCAGAGTCACTTCTGGTCCCATGATACCTCAAAGGCCACAGAAAGGCCATAGCCAGGGGACCTGGTGGTCCCCAGAGAACAACTTTTGGATATAAGACTCTGCTTAATGACAGAAAAGCTGAGGTCAAACATGGGCTGTACGTGAGCATGCACGTTGTACCTGCACATGCACACATCTCTGTGCAGGTCTACAAGGGCCAAGCTGAACTCTGGGGTAGACCTTGGCCAGTGGAGAGGGCCATGCTCTCTACACTGGGCAGGAAGGATGGGCTGTCCCTACCAGTCCTAAGCCCTAGGCACCCTCAGGCCTTCTCCTGTGACCAGGCTGCCAAAGACCAAGACAATGTGCTCAGCAGACAGCTCGCACCCTCAGCCTCACCAGGTGTCAATCTGGATCACTGCCCCGCCCCCACCCCTAAGACAGAAGCACCTCCTGCCACCGTCCCTCCCATTTCACTCCTTCCTGTGCAGGCCTGGGTCTCCTTTCCCTCAGTCCACTGCCATCACCTCCTTCCTCATGTGACTTGGCAGGTCTCTGACACCTTCACTGCAGAGTGATCCCTCTCCTGGCCTCACCTGAAAATTCTCTCTTGCCTGAGGACACCACTCCTCCCTCTGGAGGGAGGTGGTCTATCCCCTCATGACCTGATTCAGGAGGCCACCCTGTCCCTTATCCTCAGAGTCCCTGACTCCATGGGCAAAGCCCCTGCTTCCAGGCAGGGCCACCCTTGCCAGCTTCCCACTCTGCCTCATGTCTCAGACCCTCGGCCCCCATGCTCCCCTCCACCCTGCTGTCACCTGGGGGCCTTCAACATCACTGTGCAATACCCACCATCCCCAAGGCCTCTCTGTCCCCTGACTTCCTCATCTCCAACAACTGCTGCACGGCTTTAGACCCCTGTTCCCTTGGGGCCCTACACCTGAAAAATCCCAGTGTCTGATCACTCCCTCATTCTGACGTGACCACCACCTGGCACTTAACTCCCAGGAACCTCCAGTCTTCTTTCCTGTCCACTTGTACTCTTGCCCCTACCTGACATTTACTTCAATGCCCAGCACCTTACGTACACTCCTCCCCCCCGTGTAGGTCACATTACAGGATCTGGCTCTAGCCTCCAAACAAGGGGAGCCATGCTCAGGTTTGAACGGAAGGGAGCCATGGTTTGATAGACACTTTGAGATTCCCCCATAGCTGCTGGGACGTTTCTGCTTCAGTGCTCTCAGGAGTACGGAAAGCCTTTCAGGAAGCCAGGTAAAGGAGGATGGTGATGGAAAAAAGACAAGGCCTGTGTGGGGGTAAAAACATGGTCCGTCAGTAACTACTTAGGGTGCCAGGCAACAGGGCTTTGGGAGAAAGGAGGCAAAGCTAACACTCAAACTTATGACTTGGCAGTAGAATTGGGGAGGAAGGGAACCTTTCACCAAAAGACAAAACTACGGGAGGAGCCAGGGTTTGGGGATTTGAGGGTGAGGATGGGGGAAGCGTGATGACTTCCAGTTTAGACATGTTGAGTTTGATGGGCATGTCAGATGTCCAGGAGGCAGTTTGGTCTGAATGTCAAAGAAGCAGGTGTGGGCAGGTGAAGATTCTCGAAAAGTGTCATGTGCAGAGACTATGCAAAGAGGAGCAAACGACTCTTACGGGCCAGGCGAAGAAAACAAGTGCCAGAGAAGTTATGCCCAAGAGGTGGGAGGAAAGCCAAGAGAAGGCAGTGACATGGATGCCAAGGGAAACGGCCAGTGGACCTGGTGACAAGTAGGCTCCTTACTTTGGAGTGGAAGGAAGAAGCCAGGGCATAAATGACAGATAAGGTAGTGGGGGCTGGGAGTACAGACACCTCTTTCCAAAAGCCTCACCATGAAGAGGAGGAGGGCTGACCTACTTTATTTGGGAGGGGACACACGCACGTATGTGACTAGGAGAGCAAGAAATGAATTAACACGGTTCTGTAGCAGGGGGAGCTCCCTTGTCCTTTCCACTGAGGACGGGGGCTCCCTCAGTGTCAGGCGTAGGCCCTAGGCGGACAGCCAAGCCAGGCTGGGCTAGAAGCAATGTCTCAGCAGAACAGGCTGACACACTCTAACTGGTCAGAGGTCCAAACCAGCCCCAGCATGGACATTGTGAACATCCAGTGTCCTGGCTGAATACCTAAGGGCATGGTTGGGTTAGCTCTGAGATTTGTTCTGAAACCTTCTGAGCCAAGGAAAGGCTAGTCACCCTGTGACTTCTCAGCATGAGCAGCATTTCCAGAACTGCCTGAACAAAGTAATGAGACCATTCCCATTAAAAGCAGCAGCAGGTTTTAGTTATTTGGAGAAAGCAGTGAGTGACCGGGACCACCAAAAAGCTGGAAACACTGGGGCATGTAGTTCGAAGAGTCTCTGCCGTAAGAAGAGGGCACACTTTACAGCATGGGAGAGAAGAAGTTTCGATGGCCTCTAGAATTAGACACAACTTTCAAATCTCAACTCCAGAATCTAACTGCTGAGTGACCTTGGGCCTCAATTCCTTCCTCTGTAAAATGGAGTAAATATATCTTTCCTACAATTGTTTTAAGACTATATGAGATAATATAAGATCAACCTGCCACACAGTAGGACTCAATAATTATTTCCTTAGGAGTCGATGGGCACATGAGCTCTGTCTCCTGCACCCCCAGATCACTCACCCGAATGCCACGGCTATAGGTGATAAGCTTGAGGATGCGCAGGGACTGCAGGCCATCGACAATGTTGAGGTAGGGGTAGTGCTTGCCCTTGACCTTGCGGAGACTGTAGGGGATCATAAGAATGAAAATAACCGTCATATCTAGCAGGTTGTAACCATTCTTCCAGAAGTCAATGGCGTCCACATAGAGCTTCATGTAGAACTCAGCACCATACATGGCCACAAAGTATCTCTCCGAGACCTGCAGGGGTGGCAAGGTTTGGAGGGTCAGAACAAGTTGCAGAGCCCTATAGTGCAGGCCCTCTCCCTGCATGGGCCACCTAATCAGGTGTGAGATGGCCAGGGCATGGGGGTTCCTATGTCACACACGAGAGAGAAATCCAGGCAGAGACCCTGGCTCACAGGGCACATACAATGTGCCTGGTTCCCTTCTACTTCTGTGTCTTCCCTCTCCACCGCCCTAAGCCTGGGGCTAGGTTTATTTAATACCCAAGTACCCTGACCCACAGGCTGAATGACTAGACAGGTCCCAGTATAAGGCAACTCAACATGTCAGGCAACCTGAGTGTCAGGTTCCCCAGAGACAAGATCCCAAGAGTTTTCTGGCCAACCCGAATATCCAAACTTTTAGGAGTACTATATTTTCTTTAATTAACTACACATACGTAAAAGTCTTAGTTAACTAATTCGTTTCTAAAGAATATTCTGCATTTTTCCACATTTATACCTTATGAAGACAATCTTATTCAAATTCTTCTCGGGCATCTACAACTCCAGTGGCTTTGCTTTTACCAAAAGGCACTTTCTGAGTCATCTCGGTTTTTCTTTATCATCAATGCATTCATTCATTGAAGAAGGTTTGACTGAGTATCTCATATGTGCCAAGCAGGCACCATTTTAGGCACTGGGAAATGCAATAATGAGTAAGACAGGAACTATCCAGCCCCCGGGAAGCTTACAGTCTAGTAGGGGAGACAGAAATAAATGCTTAAACAAATGTAAATATAACAGCAGACTGGAAGGAAAATGAAATACCCAGGGGGGATAGAGGGATATGTTGGATGGGGGAGGGGCAGTTGTAGCAGCTTGTTTAAAAAAGGTGGTGAGTGGAGACCCCACTGAAGCCAGGAATGGATCCATAACACAAACCAAGAGAAGGCTTCCCAATGGGAAGCACTGGGGCCCTAAAGGCAAGGAAGGGGTTGCTGAAGGAACAGCAAAGTCAGCATGGCTAGAATAGAAAGGGGAGAGCAGGGCAGGAGATGCAGGCCGTGGAGGGAGGGACTTATAGGCCTGGTGAGGGCTCTGAATTTTAATCTCAGTCATGGAAGATTCTGAGCAAGGAAGTGATGTGAAGTGATTTACATTTTCAAGAGATCCTTGAGGAAAAGAGACTGTGGGTGAGCTGTCAAGCATGGCGACTGGGAGATGGGTTAGGGAAGAGGAGATAGAAATCATTTCTAACAAAGGAACAGATTTGGTTGGATTTAATTGGAGGGTAGTGTGGAGTTAGAGGACAGATTCTGCCTATATTTTGCAGGCAGCACGATGGGACATTTCTGAGAGATGCCACCTTTTAAACGTATGTCACAAGCTGTCACTAGAAACTGTAACCCAAGCCACAACCATCCATTTGGATAGCATTGGTTTGTTCTTCTTTTTCTAATTCTTTAAGGCGTAAAGTTAGGTTATTAATTTGAGATTTCTTCTTTTCTAATGCAGGCATTTAGAGGTATAAATTCCCCCTCTGAACACAGCTTCTGCTGCATCCTGTAAGTTTCATTATGTTGTATTTTCATTTTCATTTGTCTTAAAATGTTTTCTAATCTCTCTTGTGATTTCTTCTTTGACCTACTGGCTATTTAAGAGAATACTCTTTAATTTCCATATCTTTAAAATTTTTCCAGTTTTGATTTCTAGTTTCATTCCATTGTTGTCAAAGAAGGTACTTTGTATAATTTCAATATCTTTTCATTTATTGAGATTTATTTTGTGGCCTAATACATGGTCTGTCTATACTGAAGAATGTCCCACATATACTTGAGTAAAACTTGTATCTTCTTGATGAATTGATCCTTTTATCAATATAATGACCTTTATCTCTTGTAACAGTGTTTCCCTTAATGTCTATTTTGTCTGATATTAGTATAGCCAACCCAGCTCTTGTTTGGTTTCTATATGCACGGAATATCTTTATCATCTTTCACTTTCAATCTATTTGTATCTTTTGATCTCAAGTGAATTTCTTATAGACAGCACATATTTGGGTGTTTTGATAACCCATTGTGTTTTAATTGGAAAGTTTAATTCATTTACATTTAAGGTAATTATTGGTAAGGAAGAAAATACTTCTCCCATTTTGCTGTTTGTTTTATGTGTTACATCTTTTTTGTTCCTCAATTCTTCTGTTACAGCTTTCTTTTGTGTTTGATTATTCTGCAGTGTACCATTTTGATTACTTTCTCATTCATTTTTCCTGTATATTTTTAGTTATTTTCTTGGTGGTTACCCTTAGGATTACAATTAACCTCTTAAATTTATAACAATCTATTTAACTAATACACCCTTAGCTTCAATAGTATATAATGATTCTATTCCTATACAGCTTCATCCCCCATTTATGTTTTTGTTCTCACAGAATACACCTTTATAATTGTGTTCCCATTAACTATCTATAACTATTGTCTTATGCATTTGTATTTTAAACCCTGTAGAAAAAAAAAGGAGTTACAAACCAAAAATACAATAATAATGGCTTTCATATTTACTTACGTAGCTTTCTTTATCAGTGTTCTTTATTTCTTCATATGGCTTAAGTTACTGTCTAGTTTCATTTCCACATAAAGGAGACTATCTTTAGCATTTTTGTAAAATAGGTGTACAAGCAACCAACTCCCTCAGCTTTTGTTTATGTAGGAATGTCTTAATTTTTCCTTAATTTTTTGAAGGATAGTTTTTCAGGATATAAAATTCTTGGTTGACAATAATTTTCCTTTAGTATAAGAAATATGTTCTTTCACTGCCTTCTGTCCTCCAAAGTTTCTGAGGAGAAATCAGCTATTAATCTTATTGAGATTCCTTGTGACAGGTTGCTTCTCTCTTACTGCTTTCTCTCCCGGAAAGACTAATACAATACAGTTGTGGCTCTTGGTAAAAAAACCTTATTAACTAATTTTTATATAAATGCTGCCTGTGGGTTTCTGGTTTTGCTGTCTAGTTGCTCTATCTTTTTTTAAGAGGGGATTCAGAGAAATTTTAAAAACCATGTCACCACTGCTACTGCTGCCCAGATTTTAGAGTACATTTTAAAAGCACTTACAATTTTTCCACAGAAAAGTATCTCTTTAAAAAATACCTTAAAAATCATGTAACATTTTCAGAATTAAAACAAGTGAAACAGAAAAAAAAGTATCTGTTTTGTCCGCTTACCTCAAAAAGTCTGAACAAGTTGTATCTTATTTTATAATCAGTCTCCAGGACCATCAAAAAGGCATTGATCAAAATAGTGCTAATCATCATTTTCGTGAAGAAATTACTCGTTATGACTCTTTTCACAAACGCCTGACACTGAGTATCTTTCCTCCTGTCAAAAAGTTAAATAAGAGGTATGATTATCTTACAACAGTGCTAGATCAGTAAACAGTGCACACATTTTCTTGTAAGGACTAGGGTTTGCTTTCTCTCTTTCTTCTGTGAATATAAGTTTACATGTACTTTAAAACTGCAATGAAATGCTGACTGAATAACCACTGAAATACGTCTGGTTATCACTGAGTGGGTCTGTCCCTACTTAGTTTCTCAGTTCTTTCTCTCTAGACCTCTGAAACAGAACATTTACCACTCCTTCTCAAGCAAAACAAAGCATACCTTCATTTACTCATTCAAAAAATTTTTATTGTGTGACTACTAAACTCATTCATTACTCATTCAACAAGTTTTTATTCAGAGATAACTACATGCCAGGCATTGTGGTGGGCACTGGAGATATAATGTAAGCAAAACTAAATATTGTCAGTCTAGTAAAGAAAATGGATAATAATCAAATAATCCCCCAGACAAGTGCTTACAAATAAAAACTGAACACTCTAAGAAAAAAAAGTGTTTTTACAGTCAACTCATGAAAGAAATACAAATGGCAGTGAACTTCCTCCAAAATGTGCAGTAGCACCACTAATCAAGGAAATGGGAATGTCCCAAGTGTCTTTATCCCAGCATTATTTACAGTAATGAGAACTTGGAAACAATTTAAAAGTCTAACAAAAAAGACTGGTTAAGTAAATTATAGCATATCCATTTCATGGACTACTATTCAGACACTAAAAAACATCTACAGAATTTTCATGATTTGGAAAAATGTTTATGATAGCAAAACACAAAAACCAAACAAGATATAAAATTCTTTATTCGAAGTTATTTCAATTGTGCAAAAACAGGTTAAAAAAAAATACCTGGCAGAAAATATGCCAAAATGTTGATAGTGGTGAGATTACAGGTGATTTTTTCCCCCATTTCTTTATATTTATCTGTGCTTGGCAATTATTCTCAAAGAAGGAGTATTACTTTTTTCCCATTATACATAACAAATGAACATATTCTCGTAAAATAGAAAAATAAAGAATGTATATACTTTTATAAACTATAAAAATAAGATGGGTATTTGCATTATTTAATTTGTTCTATTATTTTTTAAAAAGGCTTAAAATTATCTAACACAGTCACAAAAACAGGACAAAATGAAGTTGAACTAGTCATTTAGTCTATAGGTCAAATAAGAGTGTGACTCAATGTTTGACTGAGCCAGTCAGTCATGATATTAAAACCAAAGAAGCAAAATGTTTGGCTCTGCCTTCAACACCCTATCAGAGAAATCAGATTAGCAAGGACATGCACCTCAGCTGGGAAGTGGATGAATGAATGCCTGGGAAGAGACTGACAGCACAGGCACCCTGATCCCATACTGCCATTTGCACATTTCTTTTGTTTGTTTGTTTGTTTGTTTGTTTTTGTTTGTTTTTTGTTTTTGTTATGTGGGTAGTTCCCTGGCTGGGGATCGAACCCAGGCCACAGCGCTGAGAGCGCCGAAGCCTAGCCACTACACCACCAGGGAACCCTCTTGCACATTTCTTAACAAGCAATAGAAACATAGATTACTTACCGAAATGTCCAGAATCGCTCACAGAACATCGATGATCCACTACCCAACAAGCGAACTAAAAATGACTCTTGTGCAGGTCTGGTGATAAAAGTGTTGAGGCACTTTCCAAATTTTTAATTTTTATTCCTTTCTTTTATCGTTCAACAGAAAATCTCTGCTTAGGGATTTCCTCAACATCTAGATTCCAGAGACCACAGAGAAGGGTCCATGAGGGCAATGCCTGCTTTATGAGGTCACTTGTGTGCATTCCATTAAGAGCCTGCAGGCCCCTGGAGGGTAGAGGTCCCTAGCTGATCTATGCGCAGATCCTCTTCCCAAGGAGAAGGAGCACCTCAGTTCCGAAAAAGGGGTTACAAGCACCCATGATTGTGAAGCTCTAAAAATGGGAAACATTCAAAATAGGCCAGATGAAAGGTCCTCTTTCTTCAAGAAGTGTCTTCATCTGACAAAGGCCCTAATAATATGTTACAATAAGGGTCATAGAAGAGGGGGAAAGCAAAGTTGTCTGGGGTTCTAAGAGCAAGAGCACACACCCAGGGCATAGCATTGGAAACACCTGAAAGGACAAGGAAAGGTTTTGATGGGCTCAGAGCTAGAACACAAAAAACAGAAGGAGCAGAAGTTACTCATACCCAACACTGAATAATTGGGGACATGGAATGCGCAATATGAACCCCCTAAATAGAGTGTAAGGGATGAACCTGTGGGGTAGAGATCCTTTAGAGACTACAGAAATTGGGATTTTTTTACTCTGAGTAATTCTTGGGATTAATATATTCCCAAGAATTTTGTTCTTCTTCTAACCACTTTGGCTTTCAAGGCAAATTGAGACAGAGGGATCTGAATAACACTGTGTTGTACTAAATCTTCAGTGGCTAAATTGGTCAAATTCCTGGAAACCTAAGTGCTTGGGATGTAAGAAAAAGATATAACCACCCACCACCACTGCTCTCCAGGTGTTCTAAAACAATTATATATGGCCACTGCTGGTAGGAAAATATTCTTGCAGGCAACCAATATACTGACCTGGAAAATAACATCTTAGTTACTCAATTTCTCCATTTAAAATCATGAACAGCCTAGCTTTAAGAATCACTTTGAATAGTCCCCAAGATTCAAACTTTAGTCTCTTCTCACTCTACATTCTCTCCCTCAGGGATCAACTCCTCCTATATACTCCCTACTGCCTCCTTCGGTCACATGACCCCCACCAACACTTCTGGGCTCCTGCCCTATATCCCCACAGTGGCCTCCTGGAGCAGCTGCTCGGAGAAAGTTTCAATCACTTCTCCATCTCTGTTTCCACTTACTCCAAAACAGCGACATGCCTATCTTGCTGCGGGCACAGAGAAAGTCCTCAGTAACTGTGTGCTATAGGAATACGAGGTCTGACAATTTTGTGAACTCATCCTAGAAAAAGTGCTACATATCTCCCTGCTGAATATCACTACGGTCACCTTTGAAGCACTCCCCTTGGAAAGCTATGCACCAATGCCAGTGCCTACTTCATGCTTCAAAGAGATTTTGGAACTCTTTCTCTAGAATAACCATCAGAGCTGTCATCATACCCCAAATCTGACAATTAAGTTCGTGAACTTGCCACCATGCACTTACACTGGCAGCACTGTACAAAGAACTCAGTAATGTGTCATAACCTTGGTAAGGTTATGAGGTACAGTTTGTACAGCACTGCCAACATAAAGCAAGGTGGAAAGTTCACGGACTTAATTGTCAGATTTTGAGTACAATGACAGCTCTGATGGCCACTCCAGAAAAAGTTTCAAAATTGCTTTGAAGGGTGGACTAGATGCTGGTGTGAGTGCACAGCTTCCCTAGGGGTGTACTTTGAAGGTGACCGTAGTGATACTCAGCAGTGAGGCATGCAGCACTTTTTCTAGGATGAGTTCGTGAAAATAACTGTCTGACCTTGTACAGGCACCAAGAATCCTTATGCTGACTCCACTAGGTGAGCATCGTGGGATTCCATCTCCAGGAACCTCAATGGTACACTTCCATGCCTTCCCTCTTTAAACACCAAGGTATGTTCTGGGGGAGAAATGAGAAGAGGTTAAGAATGTAAGGAATTCTCCATGATGCTTGGATGGGGGAAGAAAGATGGCCACTGAGAGCAGCAGAGAAGAGTCCAGTTGTTCCTTGTCATAGCTGACTGTGGTTTCTGAAGTCCCTGATGAAGACATCTAATCTGGGAGTGGCACTCTGGCTGGTGAGTAGAATCAGACATAATGAGCTTACCCGGGGCCTACTGAAGTCATTCACACCTTCTCCTGAAGAGGTGGGCATCCTGGGATGAGAACCTAAAGGGGCTCCTCTTCTGCCCTTCAGCAGCAACTCACATTCTGCCCAGCTTGGGCAGCACGACCTCAGCTGTGCACAGCCAGGAACGTCAGCAGTCAGCAGGTATGGCAGCTTGGGGACTCTTTCGGTCAAGTCATTCCTTTACTAGGCCCTAGTAACTGGCACTGAAACACAAAGCTCACATTTTATAGCCTATTATATAGCTCTTGCTATTTTGCAGGAAATTTTACAAAATTGAAAGTTAGAGAGTTCAACTAGCATATTTGTGAATCCTGAGTTAGAAAGTATAGAGACTGCTTCATACCAACACTGGTGTCTAATGCTTCAATACCCTAATGAAGGTCAGGTCTGTGTCCAAGTACAATATACATGCTGCGGCTTTCTGTCTGGAACAAAAGTAAAAACTGCTTATTCTATGTATCTAAAGATTTCCTAAATCTTACCCATGTCAGAAAGTAACCATTATTTTCATAACTTTCATTAACTCCATTTTAGAAAAGAATGCTGTCAAACATACTGGCACTGGTTTGTTATCTGGGGAGGTCATGCAAGGGGTCATAGGTCATGTCTATTTAACTCCTCTCTAGTCCAGTGAACATTTAGAAAGAAAATGGAGGGAAACCCAAGCTTACCGCATGAGATCACTGCCACCACACACAGATTTGGAACAGAGGGGAACCTGGGGCCTCCAACCTTAAGTTGAAATGTCAGTTACTCGTTCTGTTGGAATTTACTACAATGAGCATCTCCATGGACTTCTGGTATGGGACCTTCGATTCTCCATAGTAAAATTTGTGAGTTCCAACAGATGTAACACCCCTTAACATGGACCTTATGTCGAACCCTCATGTAAATACTAATTAGTAACTGCATTCTCAGGTCCCCATCATGGCAATTATAAGTCATATCCTGCTTTCTTTCTCTGCTGTGCTGTATGTGGTATATGAGAGGCCACCAAGTGTAGCCTCTCAAGCTTACATTCAATACAGGGGGCAAGGTTTCCATTCAGGGTACAGTGAAACAAGTTAAATGACACCACAAGGGAGCAAACAAATCCAGAAGGTGGAGTATTCAAAAGGCCCCAACACAGTAAGTCAGTGACAAGGGGGAAAGGGGACAAGGGGGAAGGGAGGAGAGCTTGCTCTAGACTGAAAGATTAGAAAGACACAATAACCACATGTAAAGGGTGGACTTCATGTGGATCCTGATTAGAACAAAATTACTGTCCAAACACAGTAATTATTGACCTTCAGGACAATTTGATTTCACCCAGGTACTAGGTAATACCAAGAAATCATGGTTTATTTTGTTAGGTATGATAACAGCATTCTGGTTTATACAAGAAAATGACCATATTTTATAGAGATGTGGATGTAGGGGTAAAATGAAATGCTATCAGGGATTTGCTTTTAAATATACTAGCCAAAAAGGAAATGGGGAATTATATGAAGTAACTGGGGTAAAACCTTTATAATTGCTACACCAGGTCTAATGTACTATGCACTCTACTTTAAAATATATTAAATTATTTTCATGTTTAAAAATTCATGTGAAAGATTGAAGCATTGAACTAAAAATCTTTGGTAATGAAGTGTATGAAAGTCCTTCCAAATCTATAATATAAGAAAGTTTGTTTTTTTGTTTTTTTGTTTTTTTTTATGTGGGCAGTTCAGTTCCTTGGCTGGGAATCGAACCCAGGCCGCAGCGTTGACAGCACCGAAGCCTTAGCCACTACACCACCAGGGAACTCCCAAGAAAGTTTATAAAAACACGCAGCTTTGCCTTTTCTTCTGTAAAACTTCTAAGCAGCACAAGTCCTGGTACCCAGGCCCTGGGTTTCCTGGCCTAGGTGGCTCTTCTTTCTCTTCCCTCCCTGCTTACCTCATACCCACAGGGCAAAATGACTCTACCCGCCTCTCCCAGCCGAACAGAACCAGAGCTCAGCCTCCTCGTTGCCATGCTCCCATAGGGTGTCTCAGATTGGAGGCTTGGGTTGAGGTATGGAGGGGAAGGTTTACTTGTTGTAACAGTGGTTTTTCTAGCCTCTGAAGTGAGGTGGGTTACAAAGATGATCCTATTAAATCCTACCACAGTAATGCTTCAGGGGATTAACACGTGTTCTTAGATGGATATATACATACGTTCTTTTAATCTACATTCTAAGCTCATTAATAAGTACATTCCTGAGTTCTTTCAAAAGATGCTGTTATTGCAGTTTTTAAATAATAGAGTACTTTATATTCCCTTTTACTCCTGTCCGTCACACACCGAGTAAATAGAGCTCATTACTGAATAACACCCAAGTAGCTTCTAGTTTAATGACTATAGACCTTCAGTTCAAGGGTCACAACATGCAAATGATGAAAAAAATGACCCCTGAATTCTCCCTAACTCAGTAAGTTAAATAATGACCTGGTGAGTTGGTTACTGTGACTGTGAATGCTGATATTGTCTCATCTTGCAGAAAGCCATGGACAAAACACCTGTCCTCTCCTTCCATTTCCTACCTGAAAAGTAAGAATAAAACACAAGTAGCTCTCCTAATTTCTGTAACTTTGTAATTTAATTAACTACTTATATAATAATAGCAGCTAAAATACAAATTATAAAAACAGCTTCATAAGAATTGTTATAGACAGTTAAAACCCTTTACCTACAGAGTTCATCATTCTTTTTCTACCTTGTAACTATTCTCCAACACAATGCATTTGTAAAGTCACCATAATCACTTGAATTTCTTGGTTATAAAATGTGTGAATCCTCCCCCATCCCAATTTCTGGTCTTTAAGAATGCTATTTCTCTTTTAGAATACTGTATTATTATCATAATTATCTGGGGTGGTTTGCCTTATACATGTGATTAGATATAAAGAAAAATACCTAAGGCTCAAATTTAAATCATTTTGTATTTAAGCACTGATTTTACAAAATGTGGTAAAAAGGTGAACTAAATTTACAACTGAATTTGTTCACATAAATCACCTTCAAAATACATTGCACCTAAGATGTGTTTAAGATTTTACATGCTTGGAAAACATCACATAGAAACAGCTACTTTTTCAATAAACTTGGCCAGTTTCACATCTCTTTTGGTCAGTCCACCACTGTCATGTGAGGTGAGAGTTATCTGGACCTTAAAAAAAAAAAAAAAAAAAAAAGCAGTTTTTAAAACCCTGAGAGTCTTGGTATTCTCCTTTACTGGTTCAGAAATCAATCCATTATTCAACATTCATATTTGAGAACTGGGGCGATTAAATGATTTAGAAAACACTGCATTATGAATAAGCACAGCATTTCCAAACCCAGTAAACTCCAGGGGCACCGTACGCATCAGGCTGGGCCCAGCAGCTGCCCAGGGATAAAAAGGTTCATAAGAAGGGCAATTCAGCAGCCAGAATCTCAAATCTTGTCTCTTGAAAAAAAAAAAAAGAGAGAGAGAGAGAGAGACTGAGGTTCCATTTGAACTCCCATTACTTTAATTACACCAACTGTTTTCAGGCCACTGAGAAAAACCAAGCTATCAAATATAGTATCTCAGCAATGTTAAAAAAGCCCATTTCCAAATAAGGCAACTGGGGTGGGGGTAGGGTAGAGGAATACTCTTGCTTCTTGACAAGTCAATTAAAAGGCAAAAGAGACTTATGGGCAAAGAAAGGCAACTACTACAAAAGAAAAGTTTATCCTGGTACCTGTATGCTCTGAGTTATTCCAGTCAATCATAAGAGTATCATGAAATTTTCTCATTATTCAAAGATGACTTTCAAAGAGAAAAAAGGATGCCACAGAAATCTAGATGATAAGACATTCCAAATTGCATGACCATAAAGGCAAGGACACATTTTTTTTTTGGGGGGGGGGATGATTCTTTCATTGAACCCCCTTAAAATTACTTGATGAAGTCTTTTTAGTTTGCTCTTTGTCTTAAGTAAGGTTAGTTCCCACTGAGAAGACAGCATTTAATAAATAGTTATTATTTAAACCAGTTCTCAAGCAAATTTAGCTCAATGACTTAAATAAAGCCATATCTTTCTTATTTGCTACCCCTTCTTTCAATGACTTATCTTAAGAAGGTTTAAAATTTTATCTTCATGGATAATAATTCAAGTTTAATTCAGGAGCCTAATATAACCCAATTTTCATATTAGTTGCAGTAGAAGACAAGCATGAAAATAAAGGTCTTAGTCACTGTTCTCTTGAGGAGACCTGAAATTTTGTGACTAATTTGCAATAACACACAGGATCCTGAGAGAAAAAAATGAAAAATACTTTCCTAAGCACAGTAACACTTAGCTGCACTGAATGACAAGGAAGCGAGAAAGAATTAAGTTTCTTAAACTCCACAATTAAGTGATCCCCAAAATAAGGCAAATTTGTTACCTTGTTGTACACATTGAACCATTCCGGGTGATGATTCATCTTTTCTGCTTGTAGGGCAACTCGAGACATAAAGCCAAATGCCTGCATAAGGTGAAGTTAAAAGTGATTACTAACACTGCCCTCTGCCCTGGACCTGAGAGACACACCAGAGCTATCCAACCAGATAAAAAGACAGGGGAGTCTGGAGAAATCAAATATGAAAAGGATTGCTCTCTACAGAGCTGGGATAACAGTGTAGCAGGACCGTGACCTTCTGCTCGATGGGGGAAAACAATCAGGCTCAAATAAACAAAACAGGAAATTGGTCTCACCCAGTGACCTGTCTGGACTGTTTAATTGTCCTCAAGACTAGACTCTCCAAAGCAGCATGGGAATAATTTCCCTTAAACTCAGTACCCTGGATCTCACTACCTGGCCCCAAATCTTGGGAGCCACTTTTCATTCAGCACTGCTTCGCTCTGTTTTTAGTGACTGGGTTGCTAATAAGGCATCAGATACAAGAATATGGAAGAATATCTTCTGAGTGTGTCTTAAGCCAAAACACTGCCAGAAATGAACTTCCCCATCCCATCTCTCAGGCAGGATAGGAGAAGAGGAAAGACTCTTTTAATTGACTTCTAGAGGGAAACAGAAAAGACTGGCTTGGCTGCTCTAGACCTTATTTCTGCCCAGCATTGCCGCCTCTGGGCAGAGGGCTGAACACCCAGCCACAGGTATAGGTGTGGACCTGCAGGGCCGCCTTCATAGCACAGGGAAAGTGCAACCCTAATTTTGTTGAGCAGAAGGCAAACATTCTGAGAGAAAAACAAAACTTTTTTCACTTGCTCTCAAATTTTTATGAGGGTAACTCCAATAATAGGAGAGTCTGTCTCTATTGTTCCCCAAAAGCAGAAATAGTTGGTAAGACCCTAAGGTAAGGGCACATTAATCACAAAGTTATAGTGGAAAAAAAAACAATAAATGTTCAAAAAAAAAAAGTTATAGTGGAATTCATAGAACTGTACACATCACAGTCACAGAAACAGATATTTAACTTCATTACCCCACCCAGAAAAAACAATCCAATGTTAATTACACTATGTTTTTTTGGATCATCAAATGACAAAAGAGCACATTTCCCAGTTAACAGTAAGAAATATAGAAGATGCGATTTTAAACAATTCCATGGCATTCATAGTGGTTCCTATCTCAGAATTTACTTTATTCAGGATAAAAATTTTCATTTTGACACTTAAGGTCTAAAGTTTTCCCCTGTTAGGAAAAGGAAGGAAATTCAAGCAAGTATATTGTTATAACTATTCTACTTTACTATTAGTTATTATTGTTAATCTCTTATTGTGCCAAATTTATAAATTAAACTTCATCAGAGGTGTGTATGTATAGGGAAAAAACTCACAGTATATACAGGGTGAAGTACTGTCCACAGTTTCAGACATCCACTGGGGGTCTTGGAATGTATTCCCCCACACATAAGGGGGGACTACTGTAATCTGATTCTCTACATTGAGAGGGGAAGGGAAAAGTCAAATGTGAAAGTCTTAATTATTCAAACACAGAGTTAACCTGTATTAAATGATGTATAATGAGAATTTTTACTCTGTGTATAATACCTTATTCTAGTTTAGCTTTAGAAGACTTACGAGACTAATCACCACTCAAGAGACAGTTATACAGTCATTAAATACTTGGGCTTTTGAGCCAGGGAGTCCTGGATTCAAATTCCAACCCTACTATTTAACTCTGAGCCTCAGTTTTCTTATCAGTAAAATGGGGATAATAATAAGAGCTCAGGTAATCATTCTACTAAAAAAATGAGATAGAGGCTCTAAAAGCACTTAGCACAGCAGTAGGCACAGAGTGAGAGATTAATAATGGCACACACTGCTGCTCCCACTAGTGCTCCTGGCCAAGGTGCATATGGTAAGCCTTACAAAATGTAATGATAGGTGAAAAGCAGTTCCACAGCCTTGAGAATGTAAGATTCCAGTTGCTGTCTCCCAGAAAAGTGGCCCTTTTCTTTTCCCATGTACCATGACTAGAGACTGACACACATATACCTGACAAATAGATAATATACTGTGGAGTAACACCATGATGCATACTAACTGGAGAAAACAGCTTAGCAACAAGAAAGCAGGTGGGCACAGTCAGTCACGATCCAAGTTCTTAAGCCCTGTGGCCACAATTTCTTTGAACCATGTTATCCTAAAATGTTCAGTGATAGTTAGAATCCCTTATCATTTCCCAAGAGCCAAATGGATCAAATGGATGATTTGAACGTGGTCAGAAGTGCTCCTCAAATCTTTGACCACCAGCATACTGTCAACATAGTAGCTGTATTCCATCAAAGAAATTACTTAAAAGAGAATACCCACATCCATTTTTCTTTGATGCTTGATCAAAGAAAAAGCATCTACTATATCTACATACAATATAAAAAGAAGGGGCACACCCAATGACCCCCTAATGTCTATTTTCCTCAGCTTTATATATTTCCCTTCAACAGCCACCTAATATATACATTTCATAAAATATCAAAGCCTGATAAGCCATTTACACAAGATTTACTCCTAATTCTTCCTTAGAGAAAGAAGGCAAACTGCTCTGGGAACAGGAGACAGTTCTATAATACTTCTTCCATACAACAGAACCAAATAATCCTCCAAATATTTATTTCTAAATTCACAAATTAAAAACATCCACAACAATATGCATTCAAATTAAAATAAAAGAATTTCTTTTTTTTTTTTCTTTTCTTTTCTTTTTTTTTTAATATGTGGGTAGTTCCCTGGCTGGGAATCAAACCCAGGCAGCAGCATTCACAGCACTGAAGCCTTAGCCACTACACCACCAGGGAACTCCCTGAGTTTCTTAAAGGAAATTCAATGAGTGGATAGGAGAGGAGAAAAGCAAAATCTCACAGGAGAATTCTGATTATCTGGAATATAATAAAGAAAGAATATGACTAAACAGCAAACTTGGCAGATGGTAAAAAGCATGTGTCCCTTCTTTCTAGGATTTCTTTTATAGCCCTTGCTACCTGTCCCCAGGATGCTGGCTGGAATCTAAAGGCCTTGGACTAGCTAAAGTACAGGCTTTCTAAAACCATTCCATCAAAGAAAGTTGCAAACAGCCCAAGGCAGAACAGACACCACTAACAACCCAGAAAGAAACTTAGAAAACAGGACTGAGAAAATGGGTAAAATAAAGTAGAAATCAACAAGAGTTAATCAGAATTAGAAAATAAATACAGAAGACAAAGTATATCTTACACATAGACAATTAATGTCAATAAGAGAACAGAAAAATAAAAAAAAAAAAAATAGAAATGCAATTCAAGAAAAATTACCAGAAATAAAAGATTCAAATCTATAGATGGTAAGAATTCAACCATAACTACACATCTAGTAAAGTCAGTGAACTTTGAAGAACAAAAAAATCCTTTTGGAATCTAGTCAAAAAGATTAATTTACCTATAAAGATGAAAAGATCTGACTGACTTCAAACTTCCACACAGAAACATTCAACAAAATCAGAGGAGCAATGCTTATAAAGAATTTAGGAAATGGAAGTACAAAATATTTTATACCTAGCTAAACTGTTAATATTAATGCAAGAAATGTATTTTTTTAATGCAATAACTCAAGGAATAACTCCCCTTTGTCCTTCTTGAGGTAACTTTTATTAAAGGATAAAATATAAGTAATTAGCAGGTGAAGAGAGAAAACTATACCAAAGGTATCAGCAGTAAGCAATAAATTTATTCACTCAGCTCTAGAAATACAATGAAAACAATTGTGAGGAGTATAGTCACAGAATGAAATACAAATGTTCTAAACTATTAAATGGGTTGAAGGAAGAGAAATGGGGAAGGTAAATGAAAGTTTAAAAAATTGTGAAAACTGGAAGATAAACTGTTAGAGATATCAAGTATATTTAAAGGTATAAAACATAAGCAGTAGAAATAAAAACTAATATAAACTAAAATTGTATGCTCAAGGGATAGAAGAAAGGAGAAGTATAATTTTGATTTTGCTTAGTGGGGATACCCACATATAGAGGAATGTTGTCTAAATGCTATCTAAAAAAATATAGGGCTAAATTTACTATATAAAATTATAGGTATAATAGTAGTCACAATAAGAACCAAAACAAAAACAGATATATTTACATTAAGTAAAGAAAAACACAATTAAAATGAAGCAAAGAAAATACAATGCATATGATGATTTAAATTAAGGGAGAAAAAAGTACACTGGTTTCATCATGTTTTATAAGACCAAACATCTTTCCAATCAATAAACTAAAGAGCCTAAATCCAGCCAATGAAGAGAAAACTTTACAATGCATCACAAAGCAAAACTCAACCACTGGAAATAAAAGGACACAAGCAAATGTAAAAAAAAATTTTTTAAGAAATTATAACAGTAATTTATAAAGTATATCCACAGTGAAGACTGAATAATTATGAATATCTATGTATACTACAAATAACACAGCATCAAAATCAATGAGGCAGAAATGATAAAAAATATAGGACAAATAAAAACATTTGTACTTAGACACTTTAATTCACAACTCTTAATTCATGGCATATTAAATGAACAAAAGTAAAGATACAGACTACTTAAGTGCATAATTTAAAAGGTAGATCTAATTGATATATATTAAACTCTAAAAACTGATACCATAGCTTTTAAAATATCAAACATTTACAGAAAGTAAACACAGATTAGCACACACACAAAAAAACTCTCAATAAATTCCAAAAAGTAAATAGTACCAACAACATTCTCTGATAAAATTAAAAATTAGGATACAAAAGTAGCAAAAAGGACCATATAGAAAAAATTTTAAATCCTTCTTTTAAAACTCGAGTTAAAAAAAAAATTGAAACTGAAATAGAAATTAATTATTTAATAAGCACTATACAGAGAATGCATCTAAAGCAATAATCAGAGTAAACACCTTTAAATATTTAAATTACCTTAAATCAATGAACTTCATAGAATAAAATGGATAAATGAAGCATCTAATCAAGAAGGTAAAAAAATAACAACAAAACAAACTTAGGAGAGCAGGATTTTATTGATAAGGAGAAAAGCAGATCTAAATGAATTAGGAAAGAGAAAAATGATATAATTAATAAATCCAAAAGCTGTATGTGAAAAAATTATAAAATAGAAAATTAGTTACTTCATCAAAAAAAAAAAAATAGGGAAAGTACAGATAAACAAAAGAGATAATGAGAATGAGGAAGTAACTACAAATAAAAGAGAAATTTTAAAACATAAAAAACATTTTTAAATAAATACAAAGTTTATACAAACAAATTTTTAAATATAGGTAAAAAGGTCTTTGAGAAATAAAAATGATCAGACCTGACTCCGGAAGAGAGAAAAAAAACTAAGTAATTAAATAACTATAAAAGAAAAATGTGTCTTAAACTGACACCTAAAAGTAACAGTTCCAAATCATTTCACAGGGGAATTCTACCAAACCTCTAAAGAATAGTTAATTCTAATACTAATTAAACCTCCAGAGCATAGAAAAAGAAGAACATTTCCAAATTATTTTTAGAAACTGTTATAACTGTCTCTAAATTCCCAGAGATAGCACATAATGAAACTATAAATTGATCTCATGTTAATTGAAATCTTAATATATTAACAAAATTTAGCAATACAATGAAAAAGCAAAATACGATGAGCATATAGGATGTATTTTAAGAATGCAAGGATGGTTCAATATTAGGGAATATATTAATATAACATAACTCACCATATTAATAAATCAAAAAGTCATATAATGACTGATATAAATTCTGAAAAGATATTTGATAAATCTAATATTTATTATGTATTACAACTCTTAATGAAATAAGAATATATTAATCCCTCCTTAAATAACAGAATATATTATTCTCAGTCCAAAAGGCAATATATCATTCTTAATAGGGAAAGACTAGAAGAACTTCCACTAAAGTCAAGAATAAAACAAATAAGCCAAAAAAAGGGCCAATAGCCTTTTTATACAAACAACAACTAATTAGAAAATATAATGGAAGAAAAGATCCCATCTAAAATCGCACCAAGAATTATCTAGGAGTAAACTTAAGAAATGTATAAATTCCGTATGCAGAAAACTTTAAACCACTACTAAAAAATAGGTAAGTCTGACTACATTAAAACCTTTTTCTGTATGACAATAAAAACCAACAAACAAAATTAACAGGCAAACAACAAACTGTATTTGTTATACATATTTCCTTAGCACATAAAGAACTCCTATAAATTAATAAGAAAAAGGCCAACCTCCCAAGTTTTTAAAATAGAAAAAGGACATAATAGGTAACAGAAAAAAGATCAAATGGTTCTTAAACATAAAAACTGCTTAATCTTATACATGGTAAGAGAAGCACAAATTAAAACTAAGTTATATGTCAAATATATCTCAGTAAAATTGGGGGGGGGCGAACTAAGTTAATCCCATCAGTTTGGCAAAAATCAAAAAGTTTAATAACCTTTTTATTACTGTTGGTGAAGATATAGGAGAAAAGCCATTCTCATACACCATTGGTGACTATAAACTGATAATAATCACTATGGAAGAGAACTTGACAATATCAATTAAGATTTTAAATGCCCATACCCTTAGAAAATAAATGCCCATGACTTTCTGCCAAACAATTCCACTTCTAGGAATCTGTCTGCAGATATACTCAAACATAAAACGAGAATGATCATTGCAGCATACCTGGCAACAGTCATGGAGTTGAGAGCACCAAATGTTTATCAGTAAGGACCTGATTAAATATATTATGGTACATTTACACACTGGAATACTATGCAGCCATTAAGAAGAAGGGGAAACTACGCTCTGACATGGAAATACCTCCAACATGCATTACTAAATGAAAAAACAATGTGTAACAATATGAATTGTATTGTCTATGAATAGTATAAAAAGGAAAGATAAGAAACTATATGCACTAATCGGTCCATAAGGAACAAGTAATAGTGAGTGATAGGTAGGTGGAGGAGGGAACTGGGTGGTTGAGAATCAGGAACAGGAAGAGACTTCTACACTCTTTGGTACCTTTTGAATTTTGTACCATGTAATAAACCTGATCTGTGTTTTAAAATTAATTTGGGAAAAAATGAAGAAGGCATGCAAATAAAGGTCTCACTGTAAAGGCAGCTGGGATCCTGCAATGTATGTAACCTGGTTCATATTAAAATATTTTGGCTCACGTTAACTTCTTAACATACCTGTTTAGGTGGGTTTTTAGTGCCAATTTACAGCATAGTTTGTCTACGAGCCATGTTCTGTTGAGCTCCGGCCATTTCAAACAAACATATGGCCAACAAATAACATATAATGGCTGATAATAGTTTCAGTCTTTCCTCTATTGCAAATTACAAACATTTTATGAACAACTCAATGAATGCATGATGAAGTATGACTTTTTAAGTCACTCTGCCATTTTAAGGAATGTAAGCATTACAATCACAGTAAATTGGGCCAATGAAGTTTGTCATTTGGAAATCTCCAAACCATCAGCAATTAAAAGATTTTTCCATGAACCCCAAATCAAGTATTCTTTGAGAACTTTAATTTTTCTTAAAGTTCCTTTTGTTTCATTTTATTCCATGAAAATATGAAAGACTATCAGATGCGCGAAACCAAAACAAAAATCCTGTATCAATCTGTGAAATGTTTAACAGCACCCTGAATTAAAACATAGCTTCAGCCAAATAACATGTATGATTTATTAAAGTTCTAAGACTTAACTCCTAGCGCATATTTACAATATGAATCTTTCATTACTCAGAGCAATCCTCTTTGATATATGTTCTTTAAATCAGCTGCCTTTTATATTTTGATTGTAGACTATTTTAATTATGCACTAAAAAAGAACATATCTCCCACTAAGAAAATGAGCACAGCAACTCCAAAGTAATTTCCCCAGTACAATCTCCATTAAGCCTCTAACTACTTCCTTTACTAATTCAATGAATTAGAACTCTATTGTTTATGAATCACCTTTATGTTTGTAGGCCTATAACCCTTCTTTTATAAAACACAATTGCTATAGAAGGAAATGATATTTATGTCTGATTATAAATGAAAACACTATTACACAAATCAGTTTGGGCATTTCTTCACGTTTTGAAACATGATCGGCAATTTAGTCTAATTGGTGATCAAGGAAACTATCTTGTGATCAATTAAAGTAATTACCAGATTCCGGCAACACAACCTACCTTAATTTCAGCTAGAGCCTGCACTTCTTCAACTTTAATTAAAAATAATGAAAATTATTAAGTAAAATGCACAGCAAGATCATTGCCAAGCACGTACATGTCACAGGACAGGACCTTCCCTGGGTGTTGGTGACTGATCAATCACATAAACATGACTTGGTGCACCAAGGAAAGGCTTCTCTGCCCCAGAATATGATTACATGTCTCACCATGACTTTCTCATGGAAAACACTGTTAACTGTTCTAGCCACTGCAAAGAGAACATAAGATCTTAATTTACAGGCAACAGAAGAATATTCTCAACTAACAACTTGAGTATTCTGAAGAACAGACTCAACCAAAGATGTAATTGATCTACGCTTTTTTTTTTCTCTCCTAACTGGCCCCAGTATTTTGAGGAGTGGTCAACTGCAAAGACTTTAGGGTCAGAGACCTAGGTTCGAGTCCTACCTCTGCTGTTCACGAGCTATGTGACCTCAGAGAAATTACTTAACATTTGAAATGAGTCTCAGTTTCCCCTTACGTAAAAAGGGGCTCATTCATGTAACATATTTTACAGTACACCGGGCATTCTATTGGGCACTCTGTTAATGCTAGTGATTATCAGCGGCAGCAGCAACAACACGCTACCATTATAGTGTCTATGGCCTACAGAGGAAGAGTTCCTTTACAAACCTAGTACAAGGACAATTGGAAGGCCAAAGAAATTCACTTTTGCAAGGCCGCGAAAACCAGAAACATGTTTAAAATCATTTCTCTAAATGGGTATCCTCATGGGAAGATTTTCAGTTGAACTGGCAATCTGTCGATGAGCATCCTAGCCAAGCAGGTGACTCAGGTCTCCCTGACTTGAGAGCTAATGGCTTCATGTGAGGACCATTCCCTAGGCAGTCCAGCATGTGTGCCTGGGGGCAGACACAACCCCCATCAACCCAAGGCCACTAGTCTACCTGCCTCCACCTGCCTTCTTGATCCACTGCAGAACACAATTTTTCCAATAACAACTCAGGCCAAGAATATCCAACTCTGAAATTAAAAACCGGCTTCCTGGGCACTTGAGACAATGTCCACAAGCTACTGAAAGAAAGAGCAGCCTGCTTCACTGTGTGCCCTAGGCTGAATCAGTGCTCCTTCAGCAGTACACCACCTATGAGAGAGCACTCACCTCTAAACTTCACCTTCAAAAGCTGTACTCACAGAACTGTAACATTTTAGAGCCTTAAAAAAAGTTCTTAAGTCACCATTCTTGGAAATTATCATAATATCCTAAATAGCCACTTGGAAAAATAAGGCAGCTCTTTTAGCTAATCACATAGTACCACCTTCAAGATACACTATTAAATGAAAAAAAGCATGGTGCAAAACAGTTTTCCTTTGCAAAATTAGTACTTCTAACTACATTAGTAACCTCCTCCTGAATTTCCAGGCTAGGAAGACTACCCTTTCAGAGAGGTCTACTAGTATAAATCTACTCTTGTCCAGACAGCAGTTTAACCAACATAAACACCTCTACACACAATTTTACCTAAAAGCTCTTCATTCCTGTTCCACTTTTAGTGAAAGTTCTCTAACTAGACAGATTTCATATTGCTGATGTGAGCCAAAAAGGCATTCTGAGAATATCTCTTCCCTGAAAAGATACTACTCATTTCCAAATTCCTCTGAATGTAAGTTTGAATTACATTTCTCCATATAGCAGCTACTATTGGGCAGAGCAACAGCTCTGTTTGATTAGCTCCTTCCAGGATTTCGTATAATCCTTCAGTTTTGCTTTCTTGATGAGCACATTTCACCGGTTTTCAATGCATCCTTTCCCCTAAAGCAGACCAAAATACTGGTTTCAAAATCACCCCAAAAGAAATCTACCAGAGAAGCCATTTGCCCAGAGTTCCCAAATGTCAAAATAACTTCTGATACCTCACTGTTCTCCAGGCTTTCATTCTTGCCAGTCAGGTGCCTCAGAAAAGTCCTGTTGGAATGTTTTCATTCCCAATCTGCTGATAATCCGTATTTATTGGCTTTCTGGAGTCTTCTGAGGTGAGAAGTATTGCAAAGACTACCAAAGATTTTGTTTTAGCAACCTTTTAAGAATTAGAATTTACACTCCTTGGTACTGTCATCATTATAAAATTTATAGAAATTCAAATTTATAGAAAAATCTTCGTGCATCCAAACCACAAAAATACATGCAGTTATCTGGCCAAATGCATTTTTAAAAGTCAAATAATATGCAAAACAGCGCTCTACTCCCTACATTTTCTTCTTTAGAACCAACTGACTCCTTTTAAGAGACGCAACTATAACACGATGTAATTCCAGTTTATATCGGACATGAGACTGTCTCGCCCTATTGCTGCAATAAATCTATATGTAGTTAATTTTAAAAAGAGAAAGAAAGGAAAAGGCAAAAGGGCTTCTGCTCAACTTGGGATATGTTAAATCAAACTGAGTATCAAGATCCTGCAACAATAACTAAAAGGGTGGAAGAAGAGAACAAGGGACTCGGGGCAGAAAGAATGTCCACTCCACCATGGGAGTGGGGGACACTCGAAAGTATTTTAAAGAAACAAACTGATCCCTAATTTGGCTTAATGATCCAGTAAATACACTTTCTACAAGCAGTATACATTCTGAGAAAGTCTCATCCCACTTCATATCACAAAACACCTGATGGTATGAAAAGGTCTGTACAACATCAACAAATCATACCTACCCTTTCCTTTACTTCTTTTTAAATGGAATCAATTCTACTTTTAAGAGTTTTTAAGTACAGTTTTGGCAACCAATGCCGATATTTCCTGTAAGAAAAATACATCACCCAAATAGGTGCATCGAGTGGACACCCTGACAGTTGCACAGAGGACCGCCAGTGACAGTCAGCCGCAATGCACACTGGAAGAAAATCCACTTCTCAGAAAACGGTGCCAATCCAGAAGAAGCCCAGTGAGGAAAGAGAATTTCGCATAAGTCGTCATATTTATTTATTTCAAAGTGTATACCCAGGCTGTGAACTTGGAAAGGTCCCTGAATCTGTCAGTCTTCAGACACTGAGCTGAAGCAAACCCCAATGTATTCATAACATACCCTCAGCCCGCTGTGATGAGGCGTAAGGAGAGATCTATTCCTCTCCTTACAGATTGAAACTAGGTACATTCTTGTTTTTGTTTTAAACAGTACTACTAAAGAATAAAGAAAACTCTCAGGGCTGGAGGCACATAGAGAGTAAAATAAGCTTAGCACTTACCCTGTGTTTTGGTGTCAAAAGACTCACAAGGTCTGGTGTGGTGTCACAGCATACTGAAAAGTTCTAATCCCAGCTCTGTCTCATTTCCATGCCTGAAGCGAATCCTAAACCTCTCCTAGGCTCTGTAAATTGGATACTCTGCTACTTCTTAGCTTTACAGTATGAGAAGGTCTCATGAAGACATACAGAGTGCTTTGCACAGAAAATGTGCTACTGTGGAATAATGAAAAGGTTCCCATTTGCCTGAATCCTACACAGGGTAAAATATTTATGCCAATATTTTAATCTGGAAAATTTACTCTGTTTGGCCAAATAAAGTTAGTTGCAGCCTGAATACAATGAAAAAATTATTAAGTCTGTGTGTTAAAAATTCACGAATAACTCGGAATATAGTAACAAATAGAGGAAACACTTAAAAGAATAAATGCTTAAGTCAATTTTTTTTTGTGTTTTTGCAATATGCCAATATAAATTACCTTAACTTGAGCTGATTAAGTAGGGATTTTTGAGTTTGGGTTGGTGTATTTTTAATAACTCAGAAAATCCTGAAAGAAAAATTTGTTTTCCTGAACGGATCTAAGTGGGAATGTTTGTTTTCTCCCCCTTAGAGCAGGCTCCCACTCAGTTCCACTCAGAGCCGTCGCCTTCGCTGTGCAGGTGAGGGCCGAGGGGCTGCAGCACACAGCAGAGCTGCATTTCTGCACTGTGACCCACACAGCTCGCCTACCATCATCCTGTCGGAGGCAAAGAACGAACACAACAGGCTCTAAAACACTGGGACAAAGAAAGCACACAGGTATCGATGGAGTGCAAGGGCTTGCCCATTTGATGCAATCGCTAAAGAGAAATTCTTTCCTTTTGTTTTTAAAAGTTTATTATTTCATACCTTATGCAAATCATACTTTATATACTAGGCAATAATATTTGAGAAATACTCAAGTCAAATTAAAGGCTTCAATAGCCTCGCCAAAAGCACTGTGATTTTCCTATAAAAAAATTATTCCAATTTGTTGATCTTACATAGGATGAAACATACTGTAACAATCTTCATAATTTATGTCCTGTTGGGACACAATGATTTAAAGTAACATAATACAGAGCCGCATCACCGCTAATCTAAACCACCTGACCAGATAAACACCAGCTTCCCTTCTCTCTTCAGCAAGGGCATTTCTGTTTATTGTCATATCATTTCCTCATTCTAGGAACATGCAGAATAAATGCAGCCAACCTGCATTTCAGTGGGAGACTGAGCTGGCCTTTCCCATGTCAGGAGGTTTGTGCGCACACAGGTACCAGTACAATGTCAAGGGCTTACAAGACAGAAAACAATCCAAGAATTCCACCCTCAAAATCATTTACAACGAAGCAAATATGGATTCATCTAGTACAATCTGGACCAGGTGTGGTGTTATAAACCACAATCTTTTGGAGATTTTTTTTTTAATGTCACTGAAGAGGTAATTCTTTAAAACAAATTATGGGGCTTACTATGAGCCAAATTTTTATAAATGCTTCAATCATGCCTCGTGCCATGGTCACAGGCGCTCATGATCTGATTAACCAAGCTGAAATACCCAAATTAACCAACATCTTTTGGGGTCAAGGAACCCTGTGGAAGAGAAAGACAGAGTCCATATGGCACTAACCATGGCCATTTCTGGGACACAACTCCATACGCAGATTTCAAATTGCAAGGTTTCTCCAGGGTCCAAATCCCTTCGCCTTCCTCATATGTGCTAACCTTACTGGACAGAGCGAGGATTTTTAGAGGGACTTAAGGGAATGGTTTAAAGTTTCAATCATGAAAGGAAAAGTGCAGAAACACATGTGCATTCAGCAGATAACAATTCACTGAAAATATTTTAAATCAAAACAAAATGCCTGTCTGACCAAATTTTTATATACTTGGTTGGGGAAGAGGAAAACAAACAATTGTTTAAGGGTGGTTTCAAATACTGCTTTCTGCTATTACTGAGAATTTTCAAAGCTCTTCATGCTCCATTGGAAATGGCTCTGCTTCACAAGCTGTTCTGGTCAGTCCTGCCAAAGAAATGGTCTGATACACTTTATTACAAGTTGATCGATCTGCTCACCCACGCAAATATATGTAATTATCTTTGCCCATAAAGACCAGTGTAAAACAGGATTCCTCCACTGAAAGCAATGCAGTTACTAACATACAACTGAGAGACAGGACTAGCAGATACTAGGCATTTGCAGCCCAACTCCAGACACCAAAGTCCCCACTGCTACATCCTAACTTATATCTACCAGACCCAGGTCACGTGCAGAACCTAAGCCAACATGACCTGCACCATTTTGCAGTCCCACAGGTATCTAGCTATACAGGAGTGGAGGCAGCAAGTATGTACATTGCTGTCACAACCTAGAGACTTTTGATTTGGGAAATTAAAGGAAAAAAAATACCATTTTCAAGTATTTTTTTCAGGCAATAGACATTCAGTAACTTGGGTCTGAACTTAATACTATGCACATTTGTAAAAATCAGATCATAAATCTCCAGTATTACTGGTGACATTCCAAGTTAGTGCTATCAACTGGCTAAGTTGTATTTCCATAATCTTTGCTCTTTATGTACACCTTCCCAGATTTCCAGAACCACTGAAAAAATCAGCTCATGCTGCTCTTAAGTCATGAGAGCTTAGTCACTCTGGCCTCATGCATGAGTAGGGAGACTCTGATGACAATGAGCCTTGTCATCACTGGGCTACAGGTGACAGTCCTCAAGCTCTGAATTTCTCATAATCCCAAACCTTCATTTTTCTATTAATCTGCACACAGAGGGTTTATCCCAGCAATTACATCTTTATATCTTAAAGAAACTCTCACACCTGTACACAAGGAGAACCAAGGATGCTTGTTACAGAACTGAAAGTAACAATGATCATCAGAAAGAATCTAGATGTCCATCAATGGGGAGACAGATAAACTGTGGTTAACTTAAATTTTTACTTGATTTGCAGAGGAACAGATCATTTTTAAAACACATCTAGTGTATCAGAAGCAGCATGATGGAATAGAAAGAATCAGTCTAGGACCCTAAAACCTGGGCTAAATGACTTCACTGGGTTGAGATTCCAGTGGGTACAAGGAGATGATGTGTACCAATCGCACAGCGCAGCGCCCTCACACACAGGAAGATTCAATAAAAGAGAGTACCAGCTAATAATAGCAGCAGCAATATCTAGTAGGCACAAGGGAAAAGATATCTCTGATTACTTTCTGATTATTTCAGCATTAGCCATAAATATTTTGTTATTTGTATGGAAACACCTGAGTAGACTCTTCTGATCAAATTGTACCTTCTGAACATAATTGATTCTTGTTGACCATGGATCATAGTGCATTGCAGGGCCTGATTCTCACTGTTTGGTTCTGTGGATGAAGAAGGAGAGGGGGGAATACAATGGGCATTTGTAAAATAACAAGTCCTGGCCAGGCACACACACCACCTCATGAATAGATTAATCATGCCTATTTTACAGAGTAGAGAACTAAGGCTCTGAGAGGGTAAGTCACGTGCCCAGAGTCACACACCTCATAAAAAGTGATGCTAGGATTTGAATTCAAGTATATCCAACTTCAGAGTCCCGTATGTGTTTAGGACAAATCCCTGGAGTCAAAATATACTTGTTCCATTTATTTCTTTTACCTAAGTGCTAATTATAGCAAAAATAAGTTCTCTATAATATTTATTTTAAACATTTGATTACAAGAGAAAAATAAAGCACTACAGAAGGTTTAGAAAGAAAAAGAAAATTATATATTTGGTTTTTATTTTTACCCTGTACCCTCTTTTCCACAACTATCATGATGATATTCATTTATTGTGTATCCTGAACCTTCTTATAACATTAAAACATCCTACTCATTTTTCATGTGGCTCCTGTGATACCAATGGATGGCTGTACTACTCTGAAATGATCTTACTTTTCAAAATTATAGTATTGGTAGAGTTTCATAATGAGGTCAAAGTCCCCACAACCCTCTTGGTCTGTCTAACCTTCCTCAAGCACTCATTGCAAACTTGGGAGCCATGTCCATCCTGTTGTTCTGAGATGTATTTTTCATTGCAACCTTGAGAATTATGACAAGTTGCAAATCTAGGGCTATAATAAAACAAAAAGTATTCTGAACTGTGAATACAGGGAGTGGGCACAAGGTCAGAAATAAATTGGGGGTGGTTCTGAAAGACATGGAAAATCCAAAGAGCCATGCTTCATGAGACCAACAGGGCTGGGAATGGCAGGGGTGGCAGCAGCTACCTGGCTCAAATCCCTGAGGTTTAGTTTGAATACATTTTTTAGTTTGAATACATTTTCTTTACAAAAGTGGTGTTCTGCCTTAACTTTAAATCTCTCTGGGCCCATGAAGGATGTTATGAAAAAGTGCCCAAAAAGTCCAATACAGAAAGACTGAGAAGGAAATGTGTGCGTTGGGGTACAGGCCTAGCACTCCCGCCTTGGGTAGTTACTCCTCTCTCAGCCTGGGCTTCCTCATGATAGTAGCATTCTTCCCTTGGTGTGACTCGATGAGTAGCATAGAGGTAAGTGCTATGTCCCCTGGTGATTTCAAGTAAATTCTTCCCATAGCACAGATGTGGGGTCTCCCTAAGCCAGCAATCGTATTGTTTGAAGCTGACGGTTTTGATTCTCATGGTAGTTAGGGAAGAATCTGGAGTTATCTGTCTGGCATGAATGACCTATTTGGGACCTCAGAGTGTTTTTACAAGGTCCAGTAAAACCTTAAGATAGTTAACTGTCCAATTTATTTTGGTTTCATATATTGCAAGAGCAGGCCCAAGTCACAAATGTCTGTCTCAGCCTTTCAGAATGAGCACTTGAACCTTCTTATGTGTTTCATCTGTTGCCTTCCTTAGCTAACATCAATGGCTTTAGGCCTGGAGATTGTGTCCACACGTTATGGACACTGCACAGGATTTTAGTAGTCTCTGCTTTTTGGCATAGACTTTTTCGGTAAAACCCCCTTCAATGACAATGAAGGTTCCTATGACCCGTAGATGCCCTATATATATGAGGTCAGACAATTTCATGAACTCATCCTAGAAAAAATGCTATATACCTCACTGCTGAGTATCACTAAAATCACCTTCAAAGTGCTCCCCTTGGGAAGCTATGCACCGATGCCAATGCCTAGTCCACCCTTCAAAGCAATTTTGGAACTCTTTTTCTGGAATGGCCATGAGAGCTGTCATCATGCCCAAAATCTGACAATTAAGTTCGTGAACTCACCACCGGGCGTGTACATTAGCAGCACTGTACAAACCACTCAGTAAGATGTCAAAACCTTCTTCTAAAAATCACCATCTTGCTAAGGTTATGACACCTTACCAAGTTAGTTGTTTGTATAATTGTTTGCCAACATAAGCTAACGGTGGCGAGTTTGTGAACTTAATTGTCAGATTTTAGGGAAGATGATAGCTCTTACGGCCATTCCAGAAAGAGTTCCAAAATTGCTCTGAAGGGTGGACTAGGTGCTGGCATCAGTGCACAGCTTCCCAAGGGAAGTCCTTTGAAGGTGATCATAGTGATATTCAGCAGTGAGGCATATAGCACTTTTTCTAGGATGAGTTCATGAAATTAATTGTCCAACCTTGTATTACATGGACATGACAGGTTATGGGTACAAAGTTTTAAAAATTTCAAAATCTCAAAAAATAACCCCCAAACAATAAAATCTGAATATAAGAAAATCAACCAATACATTAACATAAGCTTATAACAAAGGTACAAATTCTATCCAGCCACTTTCTGTTTGTGTACATTTTTCTAACAAGGCAAGGCAGTACTGAATAATGACAGCTAAAAGAAACTCACATATGCCTATTTTTAGAAGGTTCCAAGTTGGTGTTTTCTCTCAAATTTTTATTATTTTATTTTCTTTAAATATATTTCCTTTAAACAGTGAATACAGTCAAGCATATTATAAATAAAATACTATTAAAGACTAAAAACACACTTACAATAATGGAATTAGTTTTTTAAAAAAAATCTCACAAATCTGACAATAGAGAAAATGAAGGTTAAATTAATATGGCCAGTTATTTATATTATTCCATTTAAGTAAAGCCTTCGGATTTGAGAAGTATAGGTAAGCCCTAGTTTATTAAAAAGCTTAAAAAAATTATACCTAAATAAAGAGATTTTTCTCAGTATGGCACCTTTCTTTTACCCCTTGTAATTTTATGAGTTAATAATAAATGACTTCGGTTACGTCAAAATAAATGGGAAATGATTTAGATTTTAATGCAATTTTTTTAAAGGTGGCAATAAACTCCTTTAATAGCATTCTAAATATATACATATACTTAAAAGTAATTAAAATTTCTAAAATTAATGCTTAAATTTCAGAGAGCAAACATATTCCTTCCCCACTCCCAACACTACCTCTGCACCAGCCTCCCAGCCTCTCTCATTCAAAATTAAGTCAAAGGTTAATTTTCCATTCTAAGTCAAGCTCTAATCCAAACTCCAATCTTGTGCTCCCAAAGTACCCCACCCAACACACAAAACTACCACACAAACAGTCTCTTGGCCAAAGTGGGAGAGGGTTCAAAAAGGGTGATGTGACTCCACAGATAGGGAAAATCAGCTACAAAAATCAGAAGTTACGCTGATACCAACACTATTATCATAGGCACAAAATGGTTAGTTAGTGAAAATGCTATTTCACTGTATCTCAGCTGCCATTTCTTAGTGAGAAAATGACTTTTAAAAGCTAGTCAAAGAAACATGAAAAGCAAGGCTATCGAAGCCACTGCTGGGTTCATGTCTGGTGCCCAAAGTCGACGGCAATAGTGATGGATCCTGAGACATGCATAATGATCAGTACTGAAAAGCAGCGACATCATAGACATGAAGGCTACAGGAACTGCACACCAAGAATCAAAACCTTGAATCCCCACACTCACAAAGCTAAAACGTTTCCTTGTGTGAGAAACAGAACCACCACTAACAATTTTTGGAAATAATATTTGAATCTTGGCTCAGTTGGATAATTTTGTTCTGCACCAAAAACAATTCCATTCAAATTCTCAAAGTCTATGAGCGGATTCGTACTCATTTCAAGACACAGTTTCCTTCTAAATCCAATGAAATGAAAGGCAGATACCAGTAAAAGAAAAAAAAATTAAATAACATATATAAGATGGTTTGCCTTTTTATGAAAAACAAATGAAGAATTACACCCACATCACACTGATAAACTGAGAAGCTGCCAGTGGTTTTCAGGGCAGATGTAACATTTTAACAAATGTGATTGTTTGTGAACGAAATAATTCTGATCAAAAACTTAATTGCAGCCAAAGTGAGCCCTGGGCTGTGTCACCATAATCCATTCTGACAGGAAGCAGTGAGTGGAGATTCCTACTGTGAACGGAGCACATGTGAAAGGTCAGCTTTGGCCTGGAACTTCAAAACCGTTAACGTGTAAAACAGTGTGCATTAGAGCCCGGAACGGCTAACCACTGGATTAGCGGATGTCCGCTGCGTGGGTCTGATGTGCTTTTGGCAGGTAATGGTTAATTTGTAAACAGGCAACGTATCGTAACTTTCTTCTTTGACTCTTCTCAACATTTATCAGCAGAACCCATTCTTAATTATAGTCCCAGAATATTGCAATATTAGATTTATAACATGGTCTCATTATAATGAAATTTCTTATTTTTAAATAAAACTTATTTTGAATAATTTAGTAAAAGAAAAGTTGCATGTATTTAAAAAATAAATTTGTTAATATCATGAATGAAAAAATTTTTTCATCTAAAATTAATATATTTGTTCATCCAATAGTGACCATAGCCAAAACTTGCCAAATGAGAATTTCGTTAAAAGAAATATATATACATTTTACTCATATACCATAACCTAAAAAACCAATTACACAATACTATTTTGCATGGCTTATGACAAAATTCTAAATAAAAACACAGTTAATACCAGTTTTCATTTTTCAACATGATGTTATATATGAAAGAACCAAGCTAAATATTATCCTATAAGCTGATGCATGCAAAAGAACTTTATATAAATTTAGTGCTATAAAATTTGTCCATTTATCTTTAAATTAGCCATTTCTCCTATAGCTAAACCAAGGGCATTAATGAGTGATAAAAGCTGGCTCTGTGTACTTTAATTCACTGATTATTTTAGGGTGTAACTCATTACTGAGTTGAAGGGAAATAATACTTCTCTCTGAAATTAAGCAGATCTTCTAAAATACATTTTCTTTCTTTCTCAAAAATCAGCCTTCTGAGGTTGTCTTTGGCCATCAGACAGACGCAGCTCCTGGGCCCTGTGTAGACAAAATCCAGGAATCCTGAAGGTGGCTACCTGGCAAGGGTAGCCTCATCTCCAGCAAACTCGTGATTCCTATTTCTTTCATGTCAACTGACAGCTGTGGAAACAAAATCACAAATGTACTACCAACTGGAGTGGAAGACTGAGGAGAAAAAGAATTGTCAGCAAAACAAGTTATCCATTTCTTGTGTTTCTGCTTTCCATACAGGATCTGAAAATGTTAATGTTATTTGGAAGGTTCAGAATCTTCCTAACATTCTGCTCCTGAAAGTATGGGACACATTTACCAATCTGCTGCCTGCACCAAGCACCTTCTGGAGCTCCAGGCCCTGGGACACAGTCCCTGCTTCTCCAGGAGCTCACAGTGTGGTGGGAAAGGGCCGAAGGGTCAACCATGAAGACCAGGTAAGAAGTAAAGGAGGCAGAGGAGGATGCAATCAACAAAGGCCGCATGAGAGACTGGTGCTGGGCGCATCTATCTTGTATTTTCACCTCTCCTCTCCACAAAGTAGATACTGCAGCAGCAATCCAGATTCACAAGTAGGGCACCTAAGTTACCCTAGGAGTTAAATGGATCCTAGCACACAGATATAAAAGAGATGTTATAATTCACAAAAAAATATTTCTCTAAAGCTCCAAATCAGTCATTGAGATATTTTTCTTACACTGCTAAGAATTATACCTGGTAACACATTACATATATACACTGTAATTTTAGCCTCATAATCTCTTCTTTCATCACTACAACCTCTTGGCCACTGTTCTACTTCATGTTGGTGACTCTGGCTCAAAGAGGCTTACAAACTTATCCCCAGAAAGAGGTGATCAACAGCCTCCATACTGAGTTCCAACTTAAAGTGGGTATGCCCCTTCAGGGTTATGGGCCCTGTGCTGAGGTACCTGCTGCCCATCAGCGCCAGGGGCAAGGTTATTCCCAAGGCAATTACAACTACTGATTATGAAAAGGACACTGGCTCCTTCTTGATTGGCTTATATTCGTTTATATGTCTTAAGATACTAAATGTCTTAAAGGTTGAATTTATACTTTAATTCAGTTCTGGACTGTGAGTTACTTTCCACAAATGCAAAGAAATATGTCCCAGTTTTTTTTTTAAGGAGCCATGTTCAAATGGGAGGACACCAAAGATATTAATCATTCAATTCTTATTTGTAGGAACAGATTTTCTCTGTAACTTGTAAATTATCTTGATTTATGGTGAATCATTATTGTATTCATAAATGCTGGAAAGTTGGTGAACAACATGATATAATGACACCCCAAAATAATTTTATAACTGCAGGTGTGCAAATCATAACATGTGAGAGATGACTCAAAGGATAATAGGGAATAAAACTGTTTAGGAAGGGTCACAGAAAGGAGAGGAAGGGGCGAGGGCACATACCCCAATTTTCCAAGATATTTTTAAAACCAAGTTCGTGTTCATAGGCAGATACAGTGGAGCAGTCAGGCATGGGCAGCAGAGTCAACAGTTACATTTAAACAAGCAAGGCAAAATGCTCCATAATTTACAACAACCCAATCACATTGCTCATTCTTTTGAGGTTAAATGCTACTGACATAAGCTACACCTGAATCCAATCAGTGCAGAGACGTTGAGAAGATTCACACGAAAGGACTAAATTTGTCACAAATGGGTTGGTTTCCGATCTTAATGTAGCCAAGTTGCTTTACTCTGACCTCCATTGAACAAATCAACTTAATGGGCACTAGGAGTGCTATAAAACTTAACAATGGAGTGATTTTTAACTTTTAAAATATAGTTATGAAGCAAAATGTTGGATAGCTTCTACAATACTGGAAATCAAATTAAATCTAGATGTTTTTTAACAGTCTTGACAGATATAATCCTAGTTACCATGTAAATTTATGGTAAGCTGCTGTGATATTAGCCACAGGTGCTACTTTTAATATATGAGCCGCATCTGGCTGGGAATAGAATTTCTCAGAGGACTGAAAATGACCTCACTATCAGACAATGGAAAGGGAAAAAACAAGACCACTGTGGCATATAAAAAGCTGAAGATGTGGTCCACGACTAAATATTTCACATAAAATTCATTTTAACTCTGCAGTTGTAGGTTAAACGATATTATGCTTTCAATATTTAAGAGGCATAGATATATTTCAATCAAATATCCAAAAGATTAAGAATGTAAGACAGTTATGAATACCCTGGCTACGTATATAATACTAGTTTTCCGATCTTTGATCAAGGTCGAAAAAAAATGATGCACTAAGACTTGAAAAGAAAATGCTTTCCTGGTTCCCAAGCACACAACATGATTAGACACCACCAAGCATACCAAACCAAGATGTAACAGTTACTGATCTCTAAGCAGCAGCAGCAGCCTGGCCAACATCACTGGTTGTGGTTTTAAAGTTATTTGGAGTCATTCATCACGCCCAAGAAAACATTCTCACTGGGTGAAATTTTTTAAAAATCACAAGTAATTACCATTCTGAGTTTTAGAACCAGTAGTATCTTCCATAGACAAATACGAAGAGAAAACACAACTTTCTCTTACCTATCCAATTCAAAAATGAAAAGATGAATATGTATAAAACATAAAAGTATTTCCTTTTAAGAAACCCTTCCTGAACCATTTGAAAGCCATCATTTGCCAGAGAATTGGCAAGTGTGGAAATGTGACAGAGGATTTACAAAGATTAAATTTCCTATGAAATAACTCTTCCAGAATTAAAACAATCTTTCTTTATCTAAAAAAAATCTCAAAAAGAGAAACGTTTCTATGAAAATGTCCCCTACACCACTGCACTAAGCTGCGAGAACAGTAGCTACACAGCCCTATAACATAAAATTTTCCTTCTAACCTTCTCAAGTAACTTGAAGGGCTTGATGTCGTAGCTTCAACAAATCAATTCAATGTAGGCAATAATTTCTGTTTACTTTTTTTTTTAACAAGTAACTAGATCTATGTCTGATCTCAGTGGGTATCAATATCCTGAGTATCTTTAGCAAGAACAGCCTGGTATGAGTCCCTCTGTGATCAACTGACAGCATTTACGTGGAGCATTAAGAAAAGGGAGATTCACAAAGCTTCATCTGTGAAGGTGGTTAGTTACAGAAACATACTGGCTAAATTAAATATGGCCTTTCCAGTCAATGGAATTGTGTGTGTGTGTGTGTGTGTGTGTGTGTGTGTGTACACACATATATGAAATAAAATATTTTACTGACAGGGAAAAATGTTCACCCTACATTAAGTGAAAAAGCTATTGAGCAAAATAATCTACAATATGACCCCAAATACACACACACACACACACACACACACGCACACACTCACAAAATATAATCACGCATGATTGTTTTTTAAGCGGGTTGAAGTTCTTTGTACTTTTCTATGTTTTCCATATTATAAAACATATTATGCAATCAGAAAAAAAATGTGGCATTTACTAACAAGCTAAATATACTATATAAATGTAACATGGTGATATCACTCCTGTTAGATTGAGAGGACTGGCTGCTCTCTGTGGTGTATTGAGTAATCCATAAACGTTAGACCCGTCTACTTAAAGCTTGCAGTTTTAAACAAATAGGAAGAGACTCATTCTCAAGCTTACATAACAGAATCATACTTTAAGACACTCAGAATTACTACGGCCTTCTCTTCTACACTTCTGTACCCACAGCTGTAAGGTCAGCAACTCAGAAAGCTGGCTCTCTCAACACAGGACAAGTTTATCTCCTCTATGCAAGTTCTGTTTTGCCAAATAAAGTCTTCAACAGCTCTTTGCACACCTTCTATCGGGAAGTGACTTCTCCTTTAGAGAAAAATTGAACTCCAATCTGTAACCAACTTAGGACAAATAACTGATCAATCAAGTATCATAAACAGATGCTTTAACAGCAGGGCATGGGAAACCATGTAGCAACTTACAGGTCCAAGTCCTATCAGTAGCTGACTACACTTTTCTTCAAAATAGGCAAAAACACATAGCCCCCTTTAAGCCCTCCAAAATAAACATATGTTTCCTAAACAGAACAAAGAAACAGACCCAATTTTGAACAGAGGTGTTCATTCAAAAGTCTATGACTTTCCAAAACAGCACTGCAACCCACATCCTGAAGCATTTCACAGCCCTTCAGAATGGACCTGGGCTAGGGAAAAGCTGTGGCCTTCATGTAGGAAGCACACCCAGCCTTAGAAGGACAGTCACTGCCTGCTTCCTCTGTAAGTCTGAGCAGGTTCCTTAACTTCTCTTACTGCTTCCACCATTAGCAAAATGGAGCTATTGCATAGGTAAACTAACAATAAGATACTAATGCCTCAAAGACACTCAAAACACTCATTAGTTCATAAAATAAGTTGTGACTCTCCAAACTGTCACAAAGAAAGCAGGTTTGCTTGCACTGCAGGTAAATAATGCAACACCAAGAGTTACCTGTATACAGAATGACCTTAAAGCAGTTTTACCTAACAATTTCTAAAAGCAATTAAAAAAATGTATCCAATAAATTATTAAACTTTTCTATCTAGAATGCCACCAAGTTAGGATTAAAAAAGAACGATCAGCCAAGAGTGCTGGACCAGTAGTCACAGAAAAAGAAAAGGGAACAAAAGGCTCTGAGATGAAAAGAATTGTCCTGAAACAGAATGAGTATCTAATCGAAGGCCTGTGGCAGTCTCCCCCCGTGATACTTTGTGGAGTCTTGGTAGAATCTGCCATGGGGCCTCAGGACAAGATTCACAAAAGACTGGTGGTGGGTAGCTAAAGCTGTGGAGCCAAAAGTATTGAGTAAGTGCCAAGCTCAGTCTCTCATTTTTGGAGGCAATTTACCAGAGATGCCACAAGTGGCTCATTTCCTTCTCTGATACTTCAAAACTGCCTGCAGAACAAAGGCACAATCAATGCTGTTCTTCTGGGAAGTGTGCCATTGCACTACAGATCATCCCGTCATACACAGCGACTCAGCAGCCAAATAAGCTGGTCACCATTAGGAACCATCTGTGTCTGGGAGTAAGGAAATGAGGGAGAGGAAAAGTCCCTGGTGAGTAAGGGTTTTAGGTAATAGCCTGAGAAAGACAGACAGAAAGATGGAAAACACTGGTCCTCGGGCTAAGGACACTGACTAGGATCACCTGTGGTGAATGCAATCAAGGGAGTTCATGTACTAAAACGATGCTGGGGATCTGGGAGAGGGACACAAGCACAATCCAGGTGTCTGTCCTCCAGGTGCTTATATCTTAGCCGGTGAGAGATACAGGTGAGTAGTTACCATTTTCATTGCATGGTCAAGGTTGCACTTAGTCACATCCTAACTCTGCCACTGGTTCAATGTCAACTTGAGCAAACCACTTCACCCCTACACCTCGACTGCCACATCCTTTCTAGTTCTTAAGTCCACAAACAAGTTAGATAACCCAAGGGTTGAATTCTAAATGGAAAGAACAGACAACAGACTAATGTCTGTGGCTACCAGATCTGTAAAAGGCATGTGAGCTACACTTCCCCTCCACACTGGCCTGCACCCTACCCAAACCATCCTTGCCGTGGTCACTGATGACCTTCACGCTGCTTAATCCAGTGTTCATCCTTTGGTACTCATCTTACTTGGAGGCTCAGCAGCATCAATTACTCCCCTCTTTTTAAAACAACATCTTTTGGATTTTGTGATACAGCATTGGCCTGATTTTCCTCTAATGTCACTGTAAGTTTTCTTCCATCTTCTGCCAATAACTCCTTTTCTATACTAATGCCTAAATGGACAGAGTTCAGAGTCCTCTTCTCACACTACAATTTCTGATCTTATCTATTATCTTGGCTTTTATCATATACACCTATGACTCCCCAACTAGCTCCAACCCAGATCTCCACTGAGTTCCTAACTCAGACACAAAACTACCCTCTCGAAGTTCACACTTGGATGTCTCACAGCAATTCACACTTAGTACGCAAAACATCCAAATCAGAAATCTTTTTTTTTTTTTTTTTTTTTGCTTTTTGGTATGTGGGTAGCTCCCTGGCTGGGAATCGAACCCTGGCCACAGCGCTGACAGCGCCAGTGCTGAAGCCTTAAGCCACTACACCATCAGGGAACTCCTAAATCAGAAATCTTGATCCCTGCACCCCAAACCTGTTCCTCTCCCACAAGTCCCCAGGTCAGGAAATGTCACTTCCAAACACCCAGTTCCTCCAGGTCCTGAATCTGGGAGTCATTCTTCACAATCCCTGCTCTTCTTCACTCATCACCACTCCTCCCTAAAGAAGCTTGGGTTTTCTCCCAATGTTTGCATTTTCTATGGTTCCACTGGTTCCTGCTCATTGAAGTTCCAAAATATAGCTCCAACCTGTATACCTCCCAGCTTCCCCATCACTGTGCCAATTTACAATCTCCTGTGTGCCCACCCTAGTGAAGACGTCTCACCTGGACGAATGCAGTAGGCTCCTAACTATTCTCCCTATGAGACTTGTCCCCTCCACTGCACCCTCCAAGTCCTCTGCCTGGTCTTTTTAAGGAAAGGTCAGTCCTTCAGCTGCCTCCTTCCACAAGGCAGTCTTTTACTGCGGGTGGGGAGAGGCTGAAAGCCTAGCGACAGCCTGCCCACTTCCCATAACACCACATGCTCAGGCCTCCTGTCCTCTTTCCACCATCTTTCCATGCTGCCACAATGCTGCTTGCGCATGAATGAGCTGGCTGATGCTCTCTAGAGCATCAACAGTGCCGAAAAGGGGGGCAAACACCAGGCTCTTATTACACCACACTCCAAAGTCACTGTCTGGTTTCTAACTGTGATGATGGTTACACTGGCGAATTTGAAATCATGGACGATCACACAGCTGGGAAAGTTGTTGTGAACCTCATAAGCAGGTTAAACAAGTGTGGGGTGATCAGCCTCAGATTTGATGTGCAACTCAAAGATCTAGGGAAAACGGCAGAATCACTTGCTCCTATCCCTTGTACTGACAATCTCAGCTGGCATCATGGACCAGGAAGTAGCAAAGCAAAAACACATGGGACAGAAAATTCCGTGATTCTTTTGCTACAAATGTATTATATACATGCAAATAAAGTGCCCCAATGGAAAAAAAAATGCATCAGCTTATCACTTCCTTAGAGAAGTGACAACTCTCCTCACACTGAATTAGGTTATCACTCTCATGACACTCTTCTGTTGGAAGAGGTAGTATCCACGCTGGCAAAAGGAGGGATTGCCTGCAGTCAAATCCCCATTCCACCAATTACTAGCAGTGGGGCCTTGAGCAAGTCACTTAATCTAAGCCTTGGTTTCCTTATCTGTAAAATGAGGGAAATGTTATCTACCTCACAGGATTTTATGAGGATTAAATGAGTAAGTACAATATGTCTTTACAATATGCCCAGCCCACAGTTTAAGTGTTCATTAAACATTAGCTATTAGAATTTTCCTTCATGATACTTATCATAATTTGCAATTACATAATCATTATTTTCTTTGTTTATGCTCTCCCTACTCTACTATCCTGTAAGCTCCATGAAAACGGGGCAATATTTGCTTTGTTCATCACTGCAACCCCAGGGTCTAACGCAGTGCCTAGCCTACATACAGTACTATACAATAACTGTATAGTGGCAAGTGCAGAAGAGTCAGGAAAAACTTCCTAGAAGTGGACAGATAGGGGTAGGATAGGAGGGATGGAGCATAGGAAGGTGAAGAACAGCTTACATGAAGTAGAAAAGGACTGAACCAACATGTTGGGGGTCTTGGCTCCAGCTCCAGCATGGCCACTAAAGTTTTGTGCTCCCCCTGCCTAAGCCTCATTTCTCCACTTGTTCAGTGAGGGGAAGGACTAGGTGACCTCTCAGGTATCTTACAGTTCTAATCTCTAATAGAGTAAAGAAGCCCCCTGTAGAGAAGTACTAAGAATAGGATTAGGGCCAGATTTCCCCTGCAACTTTGAAAACCTCTGAGAAGATATAAGATAAAGTAAAAAGGAGCTGGGATTTTGTGAACAGAGACCAATTTGGTCATAGAGAGGCTTGCAGGCTCTGGAGGCAGACAGGGCTTAAGAGGTAAAAGGAAGCTTCTACAGTATCTCCAAGGGGAGGGAAAGTACATCCCACCAGAAGCAGAGTCTGGTGAAAGACACTAAAGAAAGACCGACCAGTTCTTGGTGACCAAGATATTCTTCAGTTTCAGGTCTGGGTGCCTGACAGGACGGTGGTACGGCTGGGGTAAGCAAGGAAGTTGGAGGAACAGAAAAATAAGAACTGGCTTTTGAATACTCTAAACCTATGGGCAACACTAAACCCAGGGACAGAACACAAGGACCCTTCCTGCCAATTTCAGCCCAGCTCACTGAACCAATCTGAGGGCTCTCACCTCCCTAAGGCATTACAAATCTGATGTCCTTCTTCCTCCCTGTCCTTGACCTGTGGCACCTGCTGACCCCTCCCTCCCTTAGCTCCTTTCCTCAAAAAAACCTATCAGACTTTGTGGACCAAGTCAAAACTCCCCTTTCTCCAGGCAGCCATCCTGGCATACACCTCCTTCAGCTTATTACTACTTCACATTTTAGTGTCTGGTCAATATGGTAATTTTAAAAATCAACTATCTTGTACAATTCAGATGTGCTGCCTCCCCAACAAAAATGGGAGTTTTGCTGAGCACAAACTAAATCATATACTTCTTTTGCATCTTCCTGCTCTGTCGCCTTAGGCCCAAAGCAGTGCTAGCCCCTCAGTGGTTGCAACTCAAGGGCCTCACTACACTACTAATCCCAACAGAGCTAGAGCCACTGGCTTCTAGTGGAGAGACCACGTGGCATGAAGCCCAGTGCTGATAGTGTCTGCTCCAGGCACCTGGTGCACATCCACAGCCAGGGCTGCAATGGCAAGGACAGGGCACGTGAAGTCAGTATGATGAATGATAGGGGAGAAGGCTCTAGTCCTGCCTTGCTGGCCAAGAGCACAGAAGCAAACGGATTCGTAAGCAGTGTTTGCTGTTTGGATGGGATTGATTTTAATGATACAATTAAATGACCTCTGATTGCTCAACAGTGATACCTAGGTTACTCCTAGACAAGTACACCTTTGTTTGTTTCAGCTGGTGAATACCTTTCTCAGGGAAGTATGGTCAAACCTATTTAAAGTAGAAATAAACTATCCCCTAGGAATAAATAAATAAATAAATAAAAGCAAAAATACCCTTCTGCACCACAATAGGATCTAAAAATGTTGCTTCAGGAACCAGAAATGTGAGTCTGGCACCTACAAACTGTGGCATGGCCCAGTGTGACCACAAGCAATTCCATCTCGGCCTGGCTCAGTGTCCTTCTGTAAAATTCAGTGAATGAGTTCAAATGGCCCATTCCAGCCTAGATCAGAAGGGCCATATGATGGTAAGTTATCTGCAAAACAGGGGAGAGGATGTACTGCTTTGTTTTGTCTAAAAGGATGTAGAAGAAAGAGCAGAACAGACAGTTCAGAGCCAGGGAAGAGGACCCTCATCCACCTGTCCACGCTGGTGGGCTGAATTCCTCCTAAAGACGGAAGGCAACCAGTCACCCCCCAGCCACAGAAACGTGCGTGCAGCGTTGTATTTGCTGCTAGGAAGAGGTGACTAGAAGATAAAGCCATTCCATCAGGCATCCAATGTCTGATATTTTAAAACAGCTGAATACAAGTTTCTGTGTCATGGCCCTAATGTACCAAAACTCTACCGACAAAACTTGTTGTGCAAACCTGAACACTATTGATAATGGCTGTATTGAAGCAATGGGCTGGCATACCAAAAGAAAGAAAAACAGAAACAGAACAGAAAAGAACAAGACCAAAATACTTTTAAGTTATTATATTATTTAAGGTCTCCTTTAAATTATTTTCTGTAATTACTGAGCCAGCAGTCCATTGTTATTAATTCACATTCAACCTATTTAAGCAGTATCAGCAATGCAGGCTGAAAACAAATGCCTCAGTAATTTCCTAATTTTTGAGTGTTATTTTCTTGTCAGTTAAATTTAAAGCAACCCATTTGTGACCACATTATACCAAGTTAATCTCATCTAAAGTGCTTCACAAACCCTAACAACAACACTAAGGTTTTATACTAATGAAGGCAATTTACATAAGTGAAATTTATGTCAATGCATTTCATGACAAATTTTTTATTTTATAATGATTATAGTACTTATAAGATAACATCTGTTGATAGTCACAGTCTAAACCTGGCAAAGATTTAGAACCCACAACATTTTCCATGCATCATGTACATTATCTGTGAAAAGCAATAAAAAAAGCAACAAATGCATTAATCATACCAATATCATCTGCAAAGCATAAATCTGAAATACCTTTCACGTCAACTCAAACTGCTTTTTATTTTTTACGCACCTGATTTTATGCCATCTGTAAAAGGGCAAGACAAAGACTGTTAAGGAAATTATATTTCTTGGCTGTTTGACTTTTACAAAATACTCAGGCTAAGTTCTGTAAACAGAAGATTTACTATACTACTAAGAAAAAATAATGCAGTTAAAAGTCCATTTTTATTAAAGGATGGTGCAATGACCACAGCATTTTCATACGGCCATGTGGTGTCATATTTGCATTTTGACACCTGTTTTACATTTCCCCTCATCTATCTGTTGCATGTGTTTTTACAAATACACATCGGGTCTAAACTTATTGTATAAATGAATTAAAAAAAAAAAAAGAAAAGAAAAAGAAAAGAAGGACTGAGAGAGATCCCCAAGATAGAAATGCAGTGATTAGAGACAAATTGGAAAGAGAACACACATGACTAGAAGCTATGGAGACAGAGGAAAGGGAACTAGAAAGAGACTGAAATAAGATCCAGAAATAGAGGTAGAGAAAAAAAACCCATGTCAGCACTTTCCCATACAAAACGTTGGGAAACTTTGTCTTCAATATAATCAAACATGTTGCATTTCCAGTGGGCTATGTCAGAGCCTTGAATGTTAGCTCTGACAGGACTGGGGAGAGCATCTTTTTGGATGAGGCATTGACAGGCCATGTGTAGTAGGTTCAGACCTCAGCTCTGTGTTTGACCTGCTATATGACCTTGGAAAAGATCACATGAGCACATAGACCATCCGTTTCTCCTTTTTCAAATAGGAAATAAATAATAAGACTTACCTACTAACATTGTTGTAAGGTTTAAATGACTAAACACACCTTAAGGGTTTGTGTTCATGTTTGCCCCATAATAAAGGCTCATTCAACATCAAAAAAATAAATAAATAAATAAACTTATTGTGTAACGTAAGAGGCAGAAGCATGACTCCAAATGATAGCATTTTGGACTCTACTTTCCCAGCCTGGTAGACACCAACACAGATGTCCCGGTCACCACCTCACAGGATCAGCACGGGCCTGCCTAGGACGCCCTGTAACTCTAGAATAACTCCAGAGGGAACACCAACATAAATATACTACCCAGATATTTTTAATAGCTTCTCAAATCTTAGGTGAAGTTCGCTAAAATGTGAGTGTCTTTACTCTCCATGACAATGACAACTGAGGACACTTCCTCAGGTTTCTAGGTGGCTGTGGGCACATGCTAAGTACAAGCCACCATGTGTGATAATCATACAAGTTCACTTTTCCTGGCTCCCAGACACACAGATATCAGCCTATACTTTAAAAGCAAAATGACACTTTCTAACCTACGAGGTGTGATAAAAAAATATGTTGAATGTTTAAATTTCAAAAAGGTTATTACAATAAAAGACACATTGCTATTAATCTCCCTCAAAACACTCCCCCTCACTTCAAACACATATCCCATCGTCCTTGCCACTTTCTGAAGCAGTTCTGGAAGTCCTCTTTCGTCTTTAGTTGCGCTGTCGTGGCTGCCTCAATGTCCTGAATCGATTCAAAACATTTACCTTTCATGGTCATTTTGACTCTTGAGGAAGAGCCAGAAGTCACATGCTGCCAGATTCAATGAATAAGGTGGATGAGGACACACCATAATGTTTTTACATGACAGAAATTGCTGTGCCAGAAGAGATGTGTGACCTGAATCGATTCAGGACATCAAGGCAGCCACGACAGCACAACTAAAGACACTCAAGAAAGAGAATTTCCAGAAAGTGGCAAGAATGATGGGATAAGTGTGTTTGAAGAAAGGGGGAGTATTTTGAAGGGGATTAATGGCACTGTGTCCTTTACTGTAATACATTTTTTTATTTAAACATTCACCATATTTTTTATCACATCTCATATATGATGCGCACGTCTTAGGACCATCCTCTCTGAGAGTGCTTCCCTACACTAACCAGGCAGACGGAGTATTCGCTTTCAAGAGTGTTCAGATGTGACGTTTATATTATTGTACTACTGATTCATAACTTTGATGTGCATCCAATTTTGGCACGTAACAATGAACAATAAAACCTGAATGAATTTTTTCACAATTAATGCTGAGACCTCTACCCACATCCTGCAGAGGACTACAAAGATTTTCACTGACACTTGTCTTTCTTCTGTTATTATCAAGCCTTTGACTTTACTAAGTGTTTCAAAATGTTAATCATAGCCTATTAGCAAATTTCTCAATAAAACACTTTTATGAAGCAAGTCAGCAACAGTAACTTTCAACTGCTCTAGAGCCAAAGTTCTGGACACAGAAAGAAAAATACTTTACAACCCCAAACTCATATATGGTACTACTGTTACCAGATGCACAGAACCACCCCACTACCATTACCATCACCACCATGGCTGAGGCCATTCAGAAGGCCCCTTCCCACTCTAGCTCCAAAAATCTCTTAATGGCAGCAGTTACAATAACAAAAATGTGACTAACAAGATATGGAACAAATCAAGCTTGGACCTTATTCTGCAACAGATCCTACCCTTTGATACCCAGCAGACTGAACCATGTAAAACTGCCATTTCTGTAGCTATGATTCAGTCTAACAAAACCGAATGCCCTGCAGGCAGACCCACCTAAGATAGTGAAGACTAGATAGGTACAGGAGCTACCCCAGGAAGGTGACAAGTTATAAAACTCAGTCCCTTTCTCCTGAATCAAAGGCATTTGTCATTCTTAATTGGAAACTCCTTATATCCACCACCCAGAATTCTTCTTGCACCTACCAGGGTAGGTGCCCCACCATCGCTGCTTACCTATTCCTGACACTAAACTTGTTTCCATGCTGAAAAAGGTGGCCCCAGAATCCAGGAGTGAGAGAATGGGGACTGCTGCCGCCTGGCCAGTCTGGGCGCCTGTCCTGGAGGGCGCCACCTGCTGGCACCTGGAGTAGCTGTTTCCTGGGTTCCAAAGATTCCCCCCTTCTGCACCTACTCATATAGCTTAACATTTCCTCTAATTTTGTAAGGTTCCTGCTTGGTCCCATATGTGACAACGCATAACAACATTTGTCTTTATGGGACACTCACACTCACATTTCTAACTGACAATTTGTTCTTTCAATGCAGACGCCCCGTCGTTGCCAAACACCTAAGAATAAATCTGTGTCACTTAGAGACCTCTCCCTCCTTATGTCCACATGAAAAAAAAAAAAAAAAAAAAAGGCAAAATAAATGCCAACCTCACCCAGAGTCCAAGCACTCCAAGTACGGAACTTCCTGCCTCAAGTCCTGGCACTGCCATGCTCTGATCACTGTCACCATCGCACCGCCCACCAACCCAGATGTCCTGCAGGTGCACGGCCACTAAAGGAGAGATGGTGGGCTAACAGCAACTGAAACCTATGGTCACTTCACCGACCTACACTACTAGAATCGCTTAGGAATTTTCATATTTATAATCTCTAAGTATTTGCACCCATCTGAGCTATCAAATGCATGTAGGCTGTTTGGAACTAATCATATCCTGGAATGAAACCTCTAAGAGAAAAAAAGTTCAAATGTATTTTGCTGGCTATTTATTATTACAGTAAAACTAGAATAACCCAAAGCTTTGAGAAATAGCTTTTTCATCCAGGGTCACTGAAAATGTCTCAACAATGTAGGGTTCACTTTCTACAGAAACAAAAGCAATGAATTCTAAAGCAAACTTGTTATGCCATTTTACACACACTGCATGAGCAAACCATTTAAAAACTGTAACACTTATCCAAGTATAATCTTACTCCTGAAGATTTACTGTAGGTAAAATGAGAAGACTACATAAAGAACTGAAAAATGTTCATAACCTACTGAACAAACGAAACAACGTATTTTTTACCTTTATGTTCAGTAAAGGTTAAAAAATATATAGACTAAAACCCAGTGTGGGCTGAACTCTCTTAGAAGAGAGGGGACCAGTTCTGACGGTGACACCCTCATTTACAGAGTTGAGGCCAAAAGAGGTGCTGCTACAGCCACGAGCAAAGAAAGCACAGTGTACTGCCCTGACCTCCTGCCAAGGGCAGGTTTGCAGTGAGGGAGACGGTGTACACGTACACATGGAAATGCCTGCTCCCAATAAAAGATTACAGGCCCACAGAGCTATAATGGACAACCTCACATATCCATTTTACATCCATGTAAGACTATATCTAGAAGATAAATTTCTATATTAGGACCATAGGTATTTTAAAAGCTGACAGACATTGCACCATTGTCTTCCAAAAAGATTATATTAAATGACAGTCCCACTTCTTCTCTATCCATCTCCATCCACATCACAGCCACACTGCCCTCCTCACCAGCTTAGACTCCATGGTCCAATGTTTTAATCTCTCTTGCCCCTCTGTTCCTCCACTGCACTCATTTGGCAAAAGTTCAGCTCTTGTTAAGCCCAATTCTGCACCTACTCCAAGCCTGGGTCCAAACAGCTGAACATGGCTGGATAAACACACAATATTCACTTTATATGTTTGAATGTACAACTCACTCTAGTAACACTGAAACTATCCTGAAACTGACCACATTTCCCTAGTTAGTTCACTATCACAGTCTCCATCTCCAAGATGATTATTCTACTCTTTTTCCTATCTTCCCAGATCTCCCACACTCCTTTCCCTCTCACCCCTGCTTGTTCCCCGCTGATGACCTCACAAAAAAAAAAATAGGATCAGAAGAGAATTATTTCTTCTCCCCAGAACAAATGTAGCAACCTACCTGCATCTAAACACAAATACTCTGCCTTCTTTCTTATTCCAATGGACATACCAGACCCTGCGCCTCCACGTACCCATTCCATCCTGTCCTCCCTTGCTGACAGAGAACTGTGCTCTCACAACTATCCTGATGCTCAAACTGATCTCTCCGACCTGCATTCCAACCTCATATATCCAACTGCTGACCTGACTGCCACTTGGGTGACTAATAAGTATCTCAAACCTGGCATGTACAAAACAGGATTCTTACTTAATTACCAACCCTGCCCTCCACATCATCTTCTCCAGCTCAGTAAATGACACCAATGGTACCACCCTTCACCCTATAGCTTGAACTAAAACCTTGGGATCACCCTTAACCCTCCCCTTCCCCCATATCCAATCTAACAGCAAATCTTGATTGCTCTATCTTCAAAATATATGAGGAATCTTGCATTTCTGTCCATTGCACAGCTACCTCTAGTCTCCCACCATCTCCTGCCTGGCCTAATGCCATGGCAACCCATACAGTCTGTCTGCTTCCACTCTTGCCCTCATATTGTCCATTCTCAGCAGAACAGCCAGAGGGATCTTTTTCGAACATAAACCAAATCATGGCACTTCTGTGCCTGAAATCCTCCAAAAGCTTTCCTTCACAGAATATAATCCAAACTTATCACGTTGACAAGGCTCCAGGGCTCCCACCCCGCCCTCTCTTCAGCCTCATCTCCTTCTTAGTCTAGTCTCCTGTCTGTCCATTAGACACTAGCCTCCTGGCTCTCCCTCAATCATGCCAAGATCCCTCCTGCTTCAGAAGCTGTGTTGTTGCTGTTCTCTCCATTCGTGATCACTCCCTCTGGGTCTTGACATGCTGAGCTCTTTCACATTATTCCGGACTCAGATGTCCCCTCCCCAAAGAGGCCTTTCCAGACCACTCCATCTTAAACAGTGCACTCACCCCTCCATCACTCCCTCTTCCAATATCCTACTTTACTCTTCTTCACAGCACTTAGCACTACCTGAAATCATGTCATATATTCTTTTGTTTATTGTCTATCTTTCCCACTAGAATGGGAGCTATCTACATGAGTTTATAGTGCCTGACACAGAGAAAAGGTTAAATAAATAATTGTTGAGTTAATGAACATTATTTCTACAATAAAATTAAACTAATTACAAATTTTTGACTGCATATACAACTGCCACATTGTGAATAAAGCTACACCCATGGAGAAAAATTAGGAAAGAATAGAAAAACAGATTTACAATGTATTTACAAAGTATTTACAAGGGGAAATTTTTTTTAATTTACATCAACCTATTTTGATGTTTTATGTTATTGTTTCATTTTAAATAGATTTTCTCTCCTAAATGAAACGTGAGGATCTGGCAGTGCCACAAGGTCACCACTCTAAGCATCAATTGTGAGAAAGAGAAGAGCAGCCCTGACAGCTGGAAGCTGGCCTGGGACTGCCCCCTAGGCCTTGGTGTTGCTAGGAGCTGGCCTGGACTCACAGCTAGGCCTTGGTGTTGAACAAAAACATCAATGTCAGGCAGTGCTTGCACCCACCTCTCCTGGAGGCCATCAGGACCCAGCAGATGCCCTCAGAGAACACTGCAGGAGTTCTGGATTGGGGCCTTGGGCCACGTGTCATCACCAATCTTTACTTTAACCTGATCAAATCTTGTGCTGCACTTGAGGTGACCAGGTGGACTCTAGGAAATTAAGACACAACTAAGACCACTCTGTAAAGGTATCTGAATACAGAGAAATCATGAACAAAATACCAAACATCCCTCTCTCCCAGCTAATGAGTGACTATTGCTTTTTATTACCGATGTCTACTTTAGTCTTTCTCCCTATTGGTAAGATTTATTAAAATAATGAATTAAATGTATACCTGAAATTAATATAACTAATACAGTATTATATACCAACTATACTTAAATAAAAAATATTTTTTAGGGAGTTCCCTGGTGGCGTAGTGGCTGGGCTATGGCGCTGTCAGTGGTGCGGCCTGGGTTCAATTCCCAGCCAGGGAGCTACCCGCATACCAAAAAAAACATTAAATAAATAAAAAATAAAATAAAAAATATATATATATATATTTTTTTAAATAACTTCAACTTTAAAAAAATACTGAATTATAGAATTACCCATTCTCTGACAGCACCCACTCCAGAGCAAAGCCCTAATTCATTAAAAATGCTCCCAAATCACTAACACAAGTCCAAATGCTGTAATAAGTGTACCACCGTCCTCCTCAGATGGTGTATGTTCTCCCTTGCTTCAACAAGCAGTAAGCCCAACTGTTCAACTGCTGGTGTGTTTCTGGTGGTCCTGGCTGGTGGGCACTGATAGTTGTCATGACACTGGCTGCCGTTACAGGCCACTGCACAAGCAGAAGTCACAGGAGCCTGGCTGGAACACTGACTCCAGGATATAACCTCAGTTCTGGTTCTCTGAATACAGTCCCTGACATCAGCTGATTTTCTTGTCACCTGCCTCTTTCTCCTAAAAGCCGAACGAAGGGGGCGAAAAGTCTAGTTAATTAAATGTCCTGGTGAATAATGTTATAATTAATCAAGGATGCCCTGGACAGCTTCCCTTCCCTCCCATTTCCGGCACAAGGCTAGAGTGAGGCTGGACGACTGACTCATGGGCAGAGCCTGAGGCAACACTACTCAAGTACTTTAAGCCACATGTTCAAGCCCAATAAATTAGCCAGGCTTAAAGAAGTCAAGCTGTACACATGTAAGAATTTTAATAAGCTTGGAAAATGCTACCTAGAGCTTATGCACAAGCTTACTGTACCAATGGGATTCCCTGCCACCAGCCACGGAGTGCTAAGCCCCTGACAAGAGCTTTTGAGCACATGGGGCAGCAGGGATGGGCAGTCAGCTTGGTCTCAGTTTCCTCAGGAGTTGGAGGCTCACAGCAGAAGACTGGCAGCCAGATGGATGGAGAGCAGAACAGGGCATGCAGCTTGGTGGAGCCAACAGCACTTACTAGGAAAACATGTAGAAGCTTTCTTTGGTAGAAATCTGGTCCTCACACACCCTTCCAGAAACTAGCAAACACTGTAATCAATGTCTGCATTTATCAAATGCCTGTTTGTATCCAGAACTGTGTTACGTACAATAGTTATTTAAGCAAACATGGTCTCTGCCTCCTAGATGCTGACACCTAATATAAATAAAAAAAATAAATCTGTCCAGAGGATTACCAAACTAACTGAACAAACATGAAATAGTCCAAACCACTGACCTTATTAAATGCAATGGAGTAAGAATTGAAGGGAAAGTCACGGGAGACAACTCTCTAAACAGGGTGGGGCCCTAATGGAACAGTTAGTTACCTGTTAAGGCTGAGTCTCCACAGGGAGGTAAGTTTTTAAGAAAAGCTTCAAGGGCTGGCTACTGGATTTGGGGAAAATGAGCCAATCAGAGAAGAGGGTGTAGTCTGGGAGATGATTTAGAAATAGAAATACAACTACAAGGAGAAAGAAAACTTGACAATCCTCCAGGAAAATCAGTCAAGCTGGTGCATTTTTAACCATTTTTATTCATTCCCCCTTCTACTAAACATAAACACTCTCTTATCATGTTGTTTAAAATCTGAAAGAAAACTAAATCTCCTAAGCAATACCAAATTAAAGCAATAGTGGTTTCAGAATTTGATTTTTCAAATGACACAAACCACCCTCTTCCCCTAGAGCTGAGAATCAACGTCAACAAGGATGGAGTTGTATCACTGAATTCTCAAGGAAGAGAGGATCTAGACCCTGGATCCACAGGGGAACCAGACAACCCGCAGTATTAGAAAAAATTACAGGGAGTTCCCTGGTGGTGTAGTGGCTAGGCTTCGGCGCTGTCAACGCTGTGGTCTGGGTTCGATTCCCAGCCAGGGAGCTACCCACATTAAAAAAAAAAAAAAAAAAAAAAGAATTACAGCCTAAGGTGACAAAAACAGAGCATGGCACTAGCAAGAATATGCAATAATTACCTGATTAAAATTTTTGAAGGAGAACTCTTTGTAGATGGCATCTCTCTCACTTAATTCCAACCATCCTGCTGCTTTAAGGTCAAGCATGACTTGTTTCCTCTCCTCTGCTGACAACCGGTGGGCATCTGCTGACTGAAAAGAACACATATGATATCTGAAATGTAGAGGTTAACCTCAAATAACCTTATAGTTCTTTTCCTTATGTAGAGATGTAGAAAAAAGTTGTAAGGACAATTTCTAGCCATCTTCGGTTCCTTTGTTCTCGAAATACAAAGTTCTCAAAATGTAGACTGAAACAAGCTAGCTCTGTACAACATAAGCTGCCTCCATGGCATGGTGTCTCACCGTTCCTTACTGCTGCCTCAACGTCACAATTCAGCTTCTCTTTATTGCAGATACAACTGAGACTGACCATTACTGATGGCCATCTTATCAATGACCATTACCGATGGCCAGCATTCCAGGACTTTGGAAAACGAGGTAAACACATCCACCCAAGAAAACTCTGTAAGTCCACTGGCAGGACCAGGATTTGAATTCAGGACTCTAAACTCCTGATCTACACCCCTTTATATGGTCCCACACCACTTCAGTAGCCTTCACTGCTTCCACACATGGGTCTTAACTACCTGGGTTCACTATTCTCTTTCAGAACAGATGAAAACCAATCCCACAGGGGAAAAAACAAAAGCACATGTACATAGGATTTTGTATAATAACTTCTGGGGGTCCACAGACCCCCTGGACAGTAGGTATAAAGCCCTTTGCTCTAGTGGAGTGAGATCACCAGTAAGACAAACTCCTTGCAGTCTGGCCAGAGCACTGCCCAGTCCAAAGCACTTCCGTGTATTGTCCACCTTGTTCCTACTCACCCTAGGGATGAAATAACCCAGAATTCTGTCGGTTATCAGGCCTACACTCCCCATACTATTTGTTTTTTAACTGAAAAAAAATCTAAACATCATAGTCAGAGAGAGAAGAGAAGGGCACTCCAATAGAAGTCAGAAGAGCTTTGTTCTCCTCCTGACATAAGTGTCAACCAATACTACCCACCTTACATATTTATAGGGCTATTGCTCACGTGGGAAAGGGACTGTCACTCACATAGACTGGGTTCCTCATCAAAGGGTAACGAGAGGCTGAGCTAGGTCCTCCACCATAAAACTGCAACTCATTACCCCTTCAGAAATCCTAAAATCTTTTATCACTGAGATTAGTATAATAAAGAGAGCAAAGCCTATGAAGAATAAAAAAGGATGCTAATGAACCAATTTTCTAGTTTCTTTTCCTTGCTAGGTCAGCTAACAAAAGAGAAAAATGAAAATACCTCTTAATTGGATAAAAACATGCAGAGGCTTGTTATCAAAAAACATTTACTATTAAGAATCAAAATATCTATTTATTCCTTTTAAAAATGACAGTTCCTGAATTTTTTCACACCAAGACCCACAGGAAATCATCTACACTTGTTTTATTAAACATGTGGAGTTCCCTGGTGGTGCAGTGTCTTAAGACTTCGGCGCTGGCGCTGTCAATGCTGCGGCCTGGGTTCGATTCCCAGCCAAAGAACTACCCACATACAAAAAAAAAAAAAAAAAAAAAAAAAAAAAATTTAAACATTTTAAATCAACTCAAGAGTTTTTTAGAAAAGAAACGGAATTGGCTGTGTCCACATTGAGTAGCTGCAAAGAAAACTATCAACCATGTTGTAGACAGCGCAGCACAGTCTCTGAACTGTTTGTTGTCCACCATCCACTTCCCCAATAAGGTCAATAGTTTGCACTCTGTGGTCACCACAGATGTCTGCTCAAGAACAGGGATCATGTCCAGGACTGAAATGGAGCCACTTCATCTACATAACACGAATGGCCCACTTGGGGACATACCTTCTGCAGAATCCTTTGTGGTGGGCTTAATTTTTCTTCCGTGGGAGGGGAGGGGAGGGACAGGGAAAGGCATAGGACTTTAAAACATAAACTTGATTCAAGGTCTACCTTTGTTACTTTTAGCTGTAGGACACTGAACAAAAATCACTTAGCCTCTCTAAATACAGTATCCTCCTGTCTGTAGTGGGGCATATTACAATATCTACCTGCTGAGATTTTTGTAAGGCTTAAATTAAAGCGATCTTGACTGTGCAGGCACCCAGCATAGAGCCTAGCATGTGGCAGCCACTCAAACCATGTCTGTTAATTCATTGCTCCCTGAACACCCTAATTTTACTTAATCACCAGCACCTTGGTCAGAGGCATATCCAGAGAATGCCTAGGTGGCAGTAAGCACTCAACCAGTTTTCTCACCTTCATGGCCACGAAGCCGGGTGCTTATCTTCCTCCATCTCGAGATATTTTTAACTTCTTGTATGAAAAAATTTCGCACTGCCCAATGGGCTCTATTGTAACAAAGCAACTTAAGAAAATGAAATGGTGAGTTTAATGCAACATTTTCCCACTAGGTGGTGCTGCATGTTAAAACTTTCCCTCAAGTTCCTTTACCCACAACAGATTAATTTCTAAAGCAGGAAACCTGACCGACGCCCCTCAGAAGAGAAAGAAGACTCTATGTGTCACCAAAAAGATAATTTATTAACAACTCTTCCAAAACATAGCACCAAAACAAATGAATGAATTCAACATTCGGTCACCCCCTTTACAGCGAGGGCGCCGTGACGTAGACAGTGCCTGCTCCCACCAAGCTTACAACCTAGAGGACCGAACAGTACCTTTAGTCACATCAAGTGACCCCAACCATCAAATATTTTTACAATTACTTTCATATATTTTTAAAATAAAAGTTGTCCTTGTCCCCGGTTGGCAATTTCGTTAGAGTACGACAGGATTTAAGCCAAGGAGAAACTGGCGGAGCCTCGCTTGCCTCGACCAGCGCGCCGGGCAGGTGCCCCGTCCGTACCCAAACGTGGGTGCCCCGAGTCCGTGCCCGAAAGCCGTGCCCACTTTGGGGCCTGGCCAGGTCCCTCCCGCCTCTCAGCCAGTGCTACGGGGCCTCGCCCTCCTCCCGCCCCGCGGGCCCTTAGCACTCACAGTGGCCGCGAGGCGTACAGTCCGACCCCGCAGCGTCGCCAGCAAGCGCCGGGTCGGCCCCCGCGTCCCCAGAGCCGCCGCCATAGCCCCTGGCCGAGGGCTGCCCGGCGCACTGCCTGCCCACCGCCCACAGGCCCGGCCACCCGTCTGCGGTCGACTCCCAGCTGCTGCCCAGGCCGCCCCGCACAGCCCGGCTCCGCCGCGCAGGCCCAGGCGCTGCCCGGCTCGGGAAGGCCTCCAGGAGCTTAAATGCCAACTCCGCTGGCGGCCGGCGGACGCGACGCGGCAGGTCCCCGCAGGCCCCCGCGCTCTCCCATCCCGCTCTGCGCACACATCCGCGTCTTCCCTGCCCCGGTGCCGGACTTCACGCCGGTGCGGGTGAGGTGGGCAGCTGGCGCGACGCTGTGTTGGTTCCTTCTGGTTCTGCTCTTCCGTGACCGGCCTCGGGTCGCCGCACCCTCGCGAACGGTCTGGCCGTGCTGGGCTCCCTCCTGGGCGGTGGGGCGAACAGTTGGCGCCGGCGGGAGGATGTCCCGGGCTCGGGCAGAAAAGGGGAGCTGCAGGTGGGTGCTCAGCGAACCACAGCGATTCAAGGACTGTAGCGATTTAAAGACTGTAGCGATTCAGGGCAGGGAGCCGTAGGTTCGAATCTAAGCTCGGCTTTGTGGTTCCTTCCCAGTGAAGGCTCTGGTAGGCTGGCTCATCTGTATTTGTCTAGGACCTAGGTAAAATAACCTTGGTATTTTTTAGGTTATTTATTTTCTAGGTAAAATAACCTAGAAAACCTAGCTCACAGTGCTGTCTAAAACGTCCCACAAGCGAAGCACGCCTAGGCACTCTGGAGATCCACACTGACAAATTTAAATACACTTTTTTTTGAAAAGTAGTATTCTTTCTTTTACATATGTGTATTAATATTTTATTCTCATCATTCTTTTACCTTTTATCTTTTTGAAATGTAATTCACATAAAATTCAGCCTTTAAAGTACGCAGTTCAGTGGTTTTTGGTCCATTCACTTGTATCTTTATTTTACTAAATAAGCGAATTACTAATATAAGGAATTTTGCACTTGAGGATTTTTTTAAAAGGATGAATCCATTTAAGTTCAACTTAGCAATTACTAGCAGTTTTACTCCCCGTATGGACTTGGAAGAAGTAAAGCCTTCTGCCTCAAAATAGCCTAAAATTCAGACTTAAGGCCCAACCCAGCTTCTTCACTTTTGCCCACGGAATGAAAACTAAGGGAAGAATCTTACTGGAGACCCTAACCAAAAGTCACTGGCCTTAAAGCATTGATCTAAGACACTCTGGTGTCTTTGCATGATGCCTGAGGTGGACAGAAACTAGGGGTGGAATTTAAAGGTATTTCCAGTATTTACTTTGGATGTTTGGGATCATGAAAAAATGCTCCACAAACTTGCTCATTAAAGCAACAACTGAAAAATGAATGGTAGGTGTAAGGTAACAAGTTAGAACCCTGTGATATGATTTATAATAATACATATTTGGTCTTCACTAAGTGTTGAGAGTGGCAAAAGTGTCTTTGTTATGTTAATGAGTTGATTTTGGAAAGCACCTAAGGATGAGGGCTAGTGGTGGATGGAGCCAAGCACTGATTAGGGTTGTAACTTTCAGTCCCCACCCCTACTTCTGTGGAGGGAAGAAGGGCTTGGGGTTGAATTGATTGCCAAAGGCCAATAACTCAATCGTGATTATGTAATGAAGCCTCTATAAAAACCCCAAAGGACGGCTCATCACCTTATCTGGAGTTTCCACGCTAGGGAACCAGAATGTTTTGTTTCCCTGTGCAACCATGGCGAGCCCCAAGCTCCCCTCTCTCTTCATCTGGCTGTTGATTCACATCCTTTAATATCATTTATAATAAACTTGTAATCTAGTAAGTAAACAGGTTTTCCTGAGTTCTGTGATCCATTCCAGCAAATTAATCAAACCCAACAAGGGTGTTGTGAGAATCTCTGATTTCTAGCCAGTCTCTCAGATGCACAGATAACAACCTGGGCTTGTGACTGGAGTCTAAAGGGAGGTGGTGAGGGACAACTTTGTGGGACTGAGCCCATAACCTGTGGATCCTGATGCTGTATCTCTGGGTGGACTGTCAGAACTGAGTTGAATTATTGGATACCATACTGGTATGAGTGAATTGTTTGTTGGTGAGGGAAACCCCAGCCTCACTACATCAGAAGTCAGGCCTGGGAACCCCTTCGAAGTCCCCTCCTCACTTTCAGTAAGCTTAATCATTTTCCTTTCTTAACACATACTGTATGAGACTAGTGTCTCAGCTGTAGTCACGAAAGCAGCACCCAGAGTACGTGATCACCACCCACAGGTGAATGAATGCTCTGCCCTCATGAAGCTCTCCAATGAATAGGATTTAAGTCCCTTAGTAAAGACTTCCTGGGCACAACCTCTGTAATAGATACGTTGGGAAAGGCAGTCTCTTGTCTTTCACCCTCTGCTAGGCTACAGAAGAATGGGCATTAGGCCTGGAACACCTCCTTACCAATAGATAAAGAGCCTGCACACGCTGAGCCAGGCTTATCACGTGTGTAGGAACATCCTGCCCTGTTTCAGACTCAATGAGTGGCCTTTATTCTGCTTAAGTATGTATGTCAGTGGCCCGGGGTATGCCCCCAGTGTTCAGTATTTCAGATTCCATGGGGGAGGGGAAAGGGTCCTTCTATTGTGGCACCTCAAGGGCATGCAATAGTAGGCAGTTGGCTGCTCGGGCACCTGCTAACCATGCGGGTCTGAGGCACACTATTGCAGCTGATCTTGCTCTGTTTCTTTCTGTGTAAAAACTTTGTTCCATCCCCTCAACACCAGCACTTCCTGGCTGACCCTCTCTACACTTGAACCTCTCTCCTCCAAGGAACAGTCCTGTTCCACATTTCCCTCTGGGGGAACTCCATGTAACTTGTCTCAACTAGGTATCAGAAGCAAAGCCATGGATCTGTTGGTCATCTTAGGAGACTTTTCACCTAGACTAAAAGTAAGGCCCCATTACTTATCAAAAGACATGAAAATTCCTGTATCTTTAATAGGATAATTCCCATTCTGGGAATCTTCCCCAAGGGAAATGACTATACAATCATAAATCCAGCAAAAGAAGAGTTAAGTAATGCTGAATCTACTCAAAGGCCTATTATGTAGCCATGGCTAGGAAAACAGCAACAGTGAACTATATAAATTTGGTAAGCCAAAAATAGAAAAACCACCACCACATACAAGGTGCTAAATTATAGCTTCATTATGACTATAACTATGGGAAACACACATAAGAGAAAGATTAGAGGAAACATGATCGCTTAGGCCATGGCTTAGAGGCAGGATACCATCCACATATGCTTAGGTCTAAAGCTGGGTCCCATCACTGGAAGTTGCATGACCAAGACCAAGTTATTTGAGGCCTCATTTACTCTTCTGTAAAATGAGGATACTAACTAGTAGTGCCTATCTGAATTGAAGGGATCTTTCAGAAACATCTTTTCAAAAAATTTATGTAAATTATACGTTGTCTCTTTTCCACGTGGGTCCTGAAACTAGGCTAGAATCAACTTGCAGGCAAGAACAGTGTTTTGTATTTCTTTTGGATCTCACTAAAATGCTAGGAACATTTTAAGGTTCAATTAATGCATGCTGATTAGATAATTATCACTAAAATTTAAGTTATGCTTTAGCAAAGAACTGAAAATAAAAAAGAGGCTTTAGTTATTATAATACTTTCTCCTGTGTCTGCTTCACCCAGAAACAACTCCTTAAACCACTTCAAATTCTTTCAGTGAAATTAGAGATCAAAACACCAAGGTATTTGACGCTTTTATTTTTCCATAAGTTGCTACTTGTAAGATCACTCATATCAATTCTAGTTATTTGTCCCACAACACTTCCCTGCTTACAACTCTGAGAAACTGCAAATCAATAGAAAACCAATCTTTTTAGACATATCTAAGGAATCAAGTTTTCTAAAACTATAATCTGAAAGTCCTATTTCTGCCTTCTATACATACAGTAAGCATACTGTCATTCTACTCACTCTTCCACCAGAACACACCTTCATATTTCAAACTGGATTACTCCCCTAAAATATTTTATTCAAGTAGTAAACACAAGAGTGGTAAATTCTGTTGAGTATTTTTGTATTTGCTTATTGCAATACTAGTTAAAACACCAGTTTATAAATGTTTTTATATATTCCACAGTCCAGCAAATGTGCATGATTCTTTTAATCTGACTGAAGTTGTAAGTCAACATTTCACTGGAGAAAATACATGAAATTGCAGCATTTCTGAAATGAAGGATTGAAATTCCTCTTTCCAACTTATTTCAGTCCATCCCTACTCCACATGTTCCTGCTCTTGTCCTGGAATTAGCCACCGAATGCTCTCAGTTCGAATAGTAGCATACATAATAAAACTAATTAAAAAGAATAAAGAAAAGACAAGCAACCAGTCCACGCTTTTTATCAAAGTGCTGGGAAGAGGGCCTATTTGGTCAGCTTGAGTTACCACCACATTTTTCTTGGCTTCTATACCTGAAAGAGAAATCAATTGTTTCAAATCAGATAGAAAACACACCCACTACAGATCTTTCTGAAGTGTTTTGCATGGTATGCAAAATGACATGCAGTCTTAACACCACTGCTAACATATCTTGGATAGGCTTCCTTTACCTGTCGGTGTAATTTGTAACTTGCCTTTCCCCCAACTACATCAAAGGAACAGGGATCCACGCAGCTGTTCAAAGCTCAAACACTGGAATTTCTGTGAACTCCTTAGAGGGGGTCTTAGTGCATTGTAAGAGTTGTTCTTTGTTCTCTTTTGAGACCAAAGTTTAACAAGTAACCAGTAAAGCTACTCTCAGGAGTTTATGGGATGTTTTCACCGGCTAAGTAATGCTAAATCCAAATGCTTTTAAATAAATTTACTAAAAAAGTTGTTAGAACAACTAACATCTCTGGGATCAATGATGACTAAAGGTGAAGTCACTCCTAGAGTTCATTTGCATCCTAGGTTTTCTTAGCACATTAAACAAAATGGCTCCTCTCTGCATGTCAGCCTGAATGACGAGTCTTGGTATAACTAATCACTCTTTTACTCCTATGAAGTAACTCAGCTCTTTCTTCTTCAGTGTTAGGTATAGGTGATTATATACAACTTAACATATATAGAAAGTATGTTACAATTTGTATTTCAAGTGAATTAGGAAGAGGAAGCGTGCTCATAATTGAGGTGTTAAAGCTTTTGAGGAATGGACTTTTCCAATGAAGGACAGTTCTTCAATATACAGTGCTCAAACTTTTCAAGAGTAAAAATAAGGCCATCTGGTGTGGCAAATATTAAGGAATTAAAATAGCATCTACAAATGGATCCATAAATGGAATACTATACAGCAACAAAAAACAACCGTACGCAAAAAAATGCCGATGAGTCCCACAGATAATGATGAGTGAAATAAGCCAGACACAAACAATCCATACTTTGTCTCCATTAATATGAAGTCTAAAAAGAGGTAACACTAGTCTATGGTGTTAGGAGTCAGTGGTTCTCCTTGGGGACGACAGGAGCAGGTGCTGAAGTAGGGCTGGCAATCTTCTCTTTCTGGACCTGAGAACTGGTTATCCAAGGTGTTCACTTTGTAAAAATTCATCACCCAGTTCACTAATGACTGATGCATATTTTTGCGTAAATATTACACTTAGGTAAAAAAAAATATGTAAAAAGGTATTTACAGGCGTATGGTATGTGAATAATATCTCAAAAAGCTGCCTTCTTTAAAAAAAAGAAAAAGTACCTTTAATCATATTAAAATGACCTATTTGTACTATGCTTGCTACTAACTGGGAGACATTTAACATGCTCATAACAGTTCATAAGAAAACAAGTTTTACATCTCGAAGCCATCTTGAATCCTTCATTTAAGGATAATAGCATATGGGAACTCACAGGAGGCACATACCGCCCAGCAATAAAATGTCCTCTTCTACAGTGTATTATTTCTACATACCTGTCTGGTTAAAAATGAAGATTTTCAGCGTTTCCAGTGTTCGGTCTGTATGATTAAATCTAGCCATTGGTTTAGCTCCTTGAAATAACAAGATGTTAGGAACAGCTACAGTGCCAAACCTGGTAGAAAGGCTACAAAAGAAAGTCAGAAAACCTGAGTTAACAGTGGGCTTTCTCACACAATTACCGTATCAGAATGGATGGCAATAAAAGAAAAAGGATCTGTTTTGTGTGACCTATGGAGGTTCCTGATATACCTGACATTGAAACTGCAGACTTGTAGTTGTTTCTGATCTCCCTCCTATGGGTCATGGTTGGGGGCATTCCTGTTCTGTTGAGTTGCTTTCTATTACACCATGGGACTACACATAACACAACTATTCTACTATTTTAAGTTCCTAACTACCAAAATAGATCAAACCAGAAAAGTCTGACTCATGGACAAAGCACACTGTGTCAATTTACTTGACAGAAAACATTTCAAACTCTCTAGAATGTGTATCTCCATCCCTCATTTAAAAAATCAACTTATGGTAAGCACTTAGTTTGGTGAGTTGGCACAAAGGAGTCTGTGATCTAACAAACATACCAGGAAGTTCACAGTTAGGGCAGGACGATTTGGAAGTAATACGACCTGAGCAGTTTTGTTTCACCTTGACATAACACAGAGCAGTGGTATACGAATAAGCTCCGAGTCAGAACACTCTGGGTTCACCTGTGCACCCCAGCCCAAAGGGCCTGAGACCCAGCAAACAGACCCCACTGGTCATCCACCTTGGGCTAGCTCTTGGCGCTCGCCTATACTATATACCTCACTCACTGGGCAGTATGCACTGAGTGTCACCTTGTGGCAGTTTGTTTCCAATAAAAGTTTCTGTGACTTGCAACAACAACAAAAAAAACCACTCTGGGTTCAATCCCCAGTTCTGCCACTGAACCAGCTGTGTGACCTTTGAGCATATTTACTTAACCACCTGAAGCCTCAGTTTCCCCCATCAGTGAATGATGATGACAATAATCAGGATTTTTTCTTTTGTAAACATGCTATAAATTAAGTATTAACATATGAGGTAAACACATGTCCCATGCCATATAATAAGAACAAGTATCCTCTATTCTCCATAACTGAGGTACTATAACCAGGCACTGAGAAGGATGCATGGAACAAAGCAGATGATAAAAGCCTACAGGGAATGGCGGGTAGGAGTGAGGGCAACAGGACCAGACCCAAAAGCAAAGAGCACTGAGTAGGTGTTGGGAGCCAGTCCTGTGGTTTGGGGGCAGTGCAGGGCCTGGTCAAAGCTGGACATTGACCTACTTGGATCAGGCACTTAGACATTTCTCTTGTGAGAACTACTAATTTGTAGGGCAATGTCTTTCTTCATAAACAAGTTTCAGGTAAATACTGGCAATTACCTTACCCACACTAAAAATCAGGGGAGCACAAATTAGTAAAGTTTTACTCAACTCGATTTTTTATCACCAACTTGACCATCGTCCAGACTTTCAAAACTCATTCACACACAATACCTTGTTGTGACCTGCTAAGGGGCATTTGACTAGAAGAGGAGGAGGGCACACAGTTTATAAGCAGGCACAGTCACAGCACTTAGGGAAAATATCTAACATCCAAACAAAGTTCTCAGTAACCTTTCTTATTGAACATTTAAAAAAGAAAAAAGCCCACTAAATAGTATAAAGAAAACATAAACAAGGGTAAATGTCATTTTAAATGGCGAATTTCATATGTTGAAATTATTAAATGTCTACCTCGGAATATTCATGCAAGAATAAATGTAAGAAAGAAGAAAAGAGGGAAAAGAAATAAAAATAAGTAAAAGAAATCCTAAGTAGACAGTGAAAGGGGGATGCTGAGTATTAGGCCACCAGGGATGGGGACCTAGACGTAGGGGTGGGGACCTAGACTGCAGATGAAAGACACAAAGGTCTGATCTGTGATGCTAATTTTGCCAAGAACCTAGGAAGTTCTCTGGCCCCTCCCCTGCCATCAGGCACTGCCACATTTAAATCCCACCACACAGAGAACAGTCCTCTCTTTTCTTAAGGGGCCTCCCAAAAGTGAGCTATGAGCTTCCTCAGGCGTTGGTCACACCACTACACACACCTGCCTTTCCCTTCCTTCAATCCCTGTGCAAAACTCAAGCCCAACTCTTCCGCTTTTCTCTTAACAAATTAAGACCTCCAAATAACTGCCACCATCATCCCAAAAGATGAGATGAAAACTCCACAAAGGGAAGATACCTGCTGTGCTGAGATGCATCCAATGCCAAAAAATGAAGAGCTGGAAATGCTCGGGGCAAAGAATTAAAATGAGGGGCCAAACTGGCAGAGAATCGGCACCACGGAGTATAAAACAGGACTAGCGTGCAGTCACTACCATTGGGGTTTAGAAAGTCCATAAGGTCCTGTGGTAAGAGAAACAAGTGTTAACGTCAGTAGTAAGTGTACATTTTTCTGGAAGGATATCCAAAAAATAGGAAACACCTCTGCCTCTAGGAAGAGGAGGTGGGGCAAGGTTCAGAGGGAGACTGTAGTATATCCCCTTAGGAACCTTTTGGATTTTGAACTATATGAATCCATCAATCAGCAGAAAAGTACTATCAAATAACAAGTTATAAACCTTCCTCTAAGCTTTCTTAATACTACTATTGAGCAATTTTCACATTTTTCATAATTTATCCACTCAAATACTAGGTATTCACAGGGTACAGGCCACTGTCCCAACCTTTGAATTGTGCATCTCACAAAATCTAATGGCATCATTAAGGCACAGTGATCTCAGGCCCAAACTATCATCTCAGTAATAGATCCAAGTCTGTACTAAGCAGTCAGATCAAGGTATTTGGCCAAAGGTTAGTTCAAGTCGAAGGTTCACCAATCCTGCTACCACCCTAACTCAAATTGCTCTCTCCTGGTCATGTGTGCAACAATTGTGAGACAGGTCCTGAGAGCTGAGGCACAGTATTTACCAGGCACTGAGGGGACAGTATGAGGCCAATGCTGACCCTGCATGTACCATCTGTGCCCTCATTTAAAAAAAGCAATCACAGCTCTTAGACTTCAGATTTCTTCTCTTACATAGTAAGTACCCTGCATTCATCTTGCTATCTGGCTTAACAAGCCCACAGAAACTGTAGTCGTTATCCCAATATTCTCTTTGGAATCGCCATTTACCAATTAGCTGAAAAAGCATGGCTGGGTTTGGGACAAGTGTCTCAGTCGTCACTCCAGAGTAAACACTGGATTTCTTTCCTCTTTGGAGGAAAGAAACTTTATATCAATATAACATACTTCCCAAGGGTATTACTAGTCTAAACAATGCTAAATTACAATTTTAGTAAATCAGATATTTTTTAACTTTATTTTTTATTGGTTTCATGTGTACAAGAGAACATAATGCTTAGACATTTACAGTCCTTATGTAGTGATAACCCCAACAGGTCTATTTCCTATTTGATCCCTTACATAGCTGTTACAATACCATTGACTATATTCCCTGTGCTGTACTCTACATCCCATGACTATATATATATATATAAAATCGTTGACATTCAACATTAATTTGTATTATTTTCAGGTGTACAACACAGTGGGTAGGCATCTATGTAATTTATGAAGTGTTCCCTCCATGGGTCCATTGTCCACCTGACACCTGCATAGATTTTTCAACATAAATCAGAGATTTTTAAGTAGCTTCTGGTATGATTTTGATGCCAAGCATCCATCTGTCCACTGGGATTTTTATGACAAGGCTTGGCAAGATTATAGCAAGGACTATTAAGTAGAAGCTGCCCAAAAAGCATAATGGACACTAGTTGTATCTCCTTTCCCTACAAACACCACAGAGAGTAAAGTTCATTTTCACTGAAGCAGACATTGAACACTATCTCACAATATGATCAAGATTACAACCCTCCATTTGAAAGCTGAGAGAGTATTAAATCGTAAAATCAATGTGCTGGAAAGGAGAAAAGTATTAACTCATTTTGTTCTTACCTGTGACATATTTAAAATTTTCAGGGTGAAATTTTCTAGTCCTGTGACATTTCTCTCCTCGCAGTTCACTTTAGGGGATTTCTGACTGTCGGTGTGATTGGAGTCCTCGGTGGGGACCGGGTCGGATTCTGCCACTTCTGGTTCTGTGTAATCCTCCTCTTCTCTATCCCGGAAGTTTGTTCCAGTGCTGTCCAGAGAGAAGAGGCTCTCTCCCAGGTCGATGTCACACCGCGAGTCCTCGTCCCCTCCAGCTCTGCAGGTGCCACTGCTGGGCTCTGAGCTCAGTTTGTCCTCAGCTTCCCCCGGAATCACAGACAACATCACCATGTGGTCACCTTCGGTGTCCAGCCCCAGCACTGCATCGGCCTCTTCTGCTGACCTGTCCTGGCCCATCGGGCCATGTGAAGGTTCCTTTTCACTCACGAACACAGCATCCACCTGGACAGGATGAGCAGGCTGCTCCCCTGACCAGAGGTTACCACTTTCCTCTGCAACTAAAACATGCCAGCATGTTCACAGTCATATCTGACTTCCAAATAAATGAACACCAAAGAATTACAGCTCTTTTCAATTATGAAATTTTCCCCTACAGAGGACAATGTTATCCCTCCCATTAAACTATCAGAGAGCCAACCACAATTTTCCAGGTCATAAAGAAGGTCACAAAGAGATACTAAATTAATGAATGCCAATTAAATAAGTAGATAAATACATAGCTTCAACCAAAACCTGTTGCTTGCCTTGTGGATTATAAGCAAAAACATTCCCATGCAGACATTCAATTGAGAAAATACAATATAAACATTTAACATTTTCCCTTGTTTGATGAGCATACCCAAGGAAATGATGGCTTTATGGAAGATTTTACTATGGCAAGCATCTCTGCACACATATTAACAGTTCTGTGAGATGGACAGGACAAGGGTTATCACTCCCTCTTAATAGATGACCAAGCTGAGGCACAGAGAGGTTCAGCATAATGCCCAATGACACACAGCCAGCAAGCAGCAGAGCCAGGTCTAGAAGTGCAAAGAAGTGTAGAAGCCAAAGCAGGTAGAAAAGAAGGACTCTCTCCCAACTTTGGAGTCACTATTTAGGGCTTGAGCAAAATGCTCAGATAAGGGAAGAGTCCTGGGTAGTCTCATATGTCCATTTAGCAACCTCCATTCACCTCTGTAACAAAGACTCCTGCCCTCCAACTCTCATTAATTCAACAACAGCTGTCAGTCTGTATGTGCCAGGCACTGACTAGGGGAAACAAATGAGCCCAGCTGCACTCACACAAGCTCACCATGTGGCTGGGGAACAGCTGGTTAATGAGCTCTGCCAAGTCACCAGTATGTCACCAGAGCATGAATGACCAACTAGCTCCAGAATTGAGGAGGGGCCTGAGAGCTTCAGAAGGTAAATACATTCACATAAGGTCTCAAAAAATATGCCCATAGAGATCTGTGGATTCATTCAGCAGTTCAAAAACTTCCTCTGGGAATTCTGCTTCTGGCTAAAATAGAATAACAGGGGCCAGGTTTGCCCTCCATCCTAAAACAAGCCAAAAGACAGCCAAATATGGGAAACAATAGATTTCAGAGACTAGCTATCAGGCAACGAAGGACAGTGATCCCTGAGAAACAGGAAGCGAATGAAGGGAGCTCTACAATTGCTCTAGCTTACTGACAGAGGTGTTCCCACTGTGGAGGGGAGGGGAAACCCAGGCAGAGCCCAGCAGACTCAATGAGTTGAGGAGATGGAGCTGAGGGTTCAGGGAGATCAAGGAAGCTAGAGTTTGCAGGACAGAATACAAGAGATGGAAGAGCTGCAGAGCAAGGAATCCAGAGTATAACAGTCAGCACATGCATGTGAATAAACTACCCAAAGTCAGAGAAAGAACTACCCAAAAGGATTAGGGGCAATGGTATCCAACAGTACCTGCTCACACAGAGGTGAGAATAGTACCTGTTCCCACCGGCCAGACTGAAAAACCTCGTATTTCACAGGGCACTGGGTGGAGTACCCAAAAAGAACTTGCCTCAGTAACAGGGCACAATTAACCCTGGAGTAAGTACAGCTCTGCTCCCATCTAGCAAAACTTAAAAGGAAAAATTAAATTGTTTTCAGCAGATGTTGAACTTAAATGTATCTCAAAACAAAGTTCAAGACTATGTACCTACAGAAATACTAAAATATCCAGCAGTAATCAAGGTAAAATTCATGTCTGGCATCCAACGTTCTCCAGGCATGCAAAGAAGCAGGAAAATATGACCCATAGCGAGGAGAATAATCAACTAATTGAAACTGAGAAGAACTTGCCCAAATGTCAGAATTATTAAACAAGGATATTAAAATAGTAATTATAACTATAATATCATGTTCAGAAACTTAAGTAAATATAGGAACATATATTTTTAAAAGACCCAAACTGTACTTCTAGTGATGAAAACTACAATGTCTGAAATGAAAATTGCACTGGATGAAGTTAATGGCAGATTAAACAGTACAGAAGGAAAGGGTTATGAACTTGAAGGTACAGCAATAGAACCCCAAATGAAACATACAATGAAAAAAATGTATCCAAAAAAAAATTAAGAGTGTTCCCCGGTGGTGTAGTGGCTAGCATTTGGTGCTCTCAACGCTGCAGCCTGGGTTCGATCCCTATGCAGGGAACCAACAACAAAAAAACAAAAACAAACAAAAAAAAAAAAATTAAGAGCATCAGTGAGCTATGGGACAATTTCAAGTGGCATAATGTACAGATAGTTGGAATATCCAAAAGAATAAAGGGTTGGGGGGCAGAAAAAGTATTTGAATAAACAAAAACTTCCCAAATTTGATGAAATCCATAGATCCAAGGAGCTCAAAAAAAATCCCAAGCTCAACAAAGTATACCACTGCACATCAGAATCAAATCACTCAAAAGCAGTGACAAAAAGAAAATCTTAAAAGCAGCCAGAGAGAAAAGACAACCTATATACAGAGGAACAAAGATAAGGATGACAGCAAATTTCTTGCAGGAAACAATGAAAGCAAAAACAGCAACATCTTTAAAGTAGAAGGGAAAAAACTATAAATCTAGAATTCTATACCCAGCCAAACCATCTTTCAAAAAACAATGGCAAAATAGATGCTTTTTTAGACACACAAAAGCTGAAAGAATTCAGCAGCAGCAGACCCACAGATGAGAATTTTGAAGGAACTCCTTAGGCCAAAGAAAAATGATACCAGATGGAAATATGGATCCACATGAAAGAATGAAGAGGACCAGAAATGATAATAACTACATGGATAAATATACAGAGGTCTTTCTGAAAGTCTATGAAAAAGACAACAAAGATGGGGCACTCATAAGGGAGATTTCTGTTTTGGTTTTTAGGACATAGGATATGGAAAGCAGATAAAGAGGGAGAAGTGACAATATATGTTAGATCTGGCAGAGTACAGGGCTTGGGCAGCAAGCTGCATCCTTTAACAGAAGTGAGTCAAGCACTTCTGTAACTCTGACCTAGAGAAGGGACTGGGTGCCTGGGCAGAGAGCTCAGCCAATTTGATGGGGGTGGGAATACATTGGAGGTCTTTCTGTAGCCTTTGGTTGATGAGCATGTACTGCTTGAGTAATCAGAAGAAAAAACAAACAAGTATGTTTCCTGGGTCATACTCAAGACAGAGCAGAAAATGAAGCCAGAGAGGCTACAAGTCTGGAGAACAACAAAGGGTGCGAGGTTTGGGAGCCAATCCTAGACCCAAATGCCCCAGTCCACAGATGCTCTCTCTGAACCTAAGGAACATTGTAGGGCCAGTCAGTAAATGGAGAATGCCAATATCCTAGAAGATTCTCAAAAGAAAAAAAAAAAAACAAACAAAAAAAAACAGGGCACATATTGGAATCTGGTTCTCCCTGATCACCCTCATGTGAAAATGAATAGATGTTCCCTCCCCCCCAAAAAAAAAATCAAAAGGGAGTTTGACTAATGCAGAGAGCTGGTATTAAGTTCAGGAGTATAGTTTTTCACTCCTGTGAAAATAATTAAGTAGACAGTACAGATTAAGAAAAAAAGTTTCATATGGCCTCAGGTAACACTGTTTTCATTTAGGTATTGGGAAGAAAGAAAACATTGAATTATCCCACACTAAGAATGAAATGACCTACCATGTGAGCCATTGATCCCTCCCATGGTAATGCACATTTTAAGAGATTGCTTCTTAACCTAAACAAATTGATTATAGCTTGGCCATGCATAAAGTGGAAATTACTGCAGCAAGATGTTTGGAGAACAGGGTGGGAGCCCCATGCCAATTCCACCATGGAGCCCTGGCCTAGGTCAGCTCCTTCACACTATTCCAGTTTTTCTCAGAAGGCTACCAGCCACAGGTGTTTTTCACAATGGCTTCTGTGATAGGGGAGCCAAATGCAGGAGGACCAAAAAACACCTAGGGGCTGAAGGGGCAGTAACTCACACGTTCCATAGGAAACACGAGGTCATCTAACAAGTGGAGAAAATATGACTGAAATGCAGAAATTCACAGGTCTACTGTGTAGATTAAATGAGAAAAGATGTCTATGGTCCCTGCCACATAGAAGCATTCCACAGATGGCTACAGTGATGGTGATGATGATGATGATGATGATATGACAGTTGTTTATAATTCAAAGACATGGACAGGCACCACAACTAAGTTCTAATCATTCCTTGCTAAATATATTCTGGATCCATACACTTCTCCCATCCCCACTCATAATCTTCAGCCCAGGCCACAGTCATCTCTGACCTGGACAACTTTGTAGCCACCTAATTCATCTCCCTGGTTAGCCCTCTATTTCCACCCCCCGACCTTACTCCTCACAGCAACCCAAGTGGAACTAAAAGTTAAAGGCAAATCTGATCATTTGCTAAAACCCATTCAATGGCTTCCCCCTCCCCTATGCATGAGTCTGCATTCTGCAGCATGGATACCAGGCCCCTCATGAAGTGGTCTCTATCCATACTCTCAGATGTTGCCACCAGACATTTCTGGTCCCTGATCATTCATACTCTTTTCCACCTACCTCAGAGCTATCCTGAGGGCTGTTTCTCTTCCCTCCACCCCCTCTTCTTCTCCTAATCCAACTCATCCTTCAGATCTCACCCTACACTTCACATCTATAAGGTGAACTTCACCTTCTCTGACCCTCAGACTGGAGAGGGCTCCCATTAGAGCACCCAGTAGTGCCCTGAACTCTCCCTGAAGCATTTTCCACTCTTGTAATTAATTATTTGTAGCCATTAAACACCTGCTTTCCCCCTCAGACAGGAAAGCTGGCCTGTTTCTCCGTCTGGCTCACCACTGTACCATCAGAGCCCAGCACAGTGTACGGTGTACCATGGACACTCAGTATGAATCTGCTAGTTGACTGGTTGACGAGGATGGGCATGGGGGTATTGAAGCCAGGAGTTGGCTCCTGTGTCATGACACCTGGACAGCTCCAGTTGCTAATCTGCCACTGGTGTCCTCTGCAGAAAGAAAAGCCTTGGATTTTCAGTCACCCTGAAAAAGGTGAAGGCTGGTGAAGGTTCCTCTGTCCTCGCCCCATTCATGGCCTGGCCATGATGACCAGTGACCCACCCTTTGGCTAGTGTCATGCTTAAGTCTGCATGAATGTGACCCTGACTGTCAGGTGTACTCACACTGACTGCAACCAGTCAGTCTCTTGAATCAGCCAGAAGGAGAGAGCACATTCAACTTGAGCAATTTGAAGAGAGCTTAATAAAGGGACCAGCAACATGTGAGCTAGATGTAGAGAAAACAAAAGCAATTGTAAGGCACGCCAGGGACAGTAACAGCAGAGGGTGAGCCAATTACCACTCATAGACCTTAAGAGACCAGAGGCAGAAACAATCACAGTTCCTTGAAACAGATAGTGCAGTCTCCTAATAGCTGTGACTTTCAATGGAGGAACAGAGCCAACCTGTGATAAGCCCTGAGGGAGGGAGCTGAGAGAATCAATATCCTGACCTCACTCTCCCCTCATTCTAACCCACAGGAAACCAGAGGCAGGAGAGCTCATCACTAGGCCATTTAAGACAGCCACTTAGGGCACAGCAGGGTAGAGATTTGAGAATGATCTGGGAGACAAACAGAATATATCCAGCACATGCTGTCCCCTCTCTGAGGCTGGTGGTTAAGTGTAGGACAGAAGTGGAGTACAGAAGTTTCACTGTGAAAGCAGACAGACAAGGGCTTGAATCATGGCTACTCAAATTCTGGCTGTTTGACATTGGCCAAAGACTTTGATGCTGAGTCTCAGTTTACTCATCCATAAAAACGGTGATGATAACATCTACTTAATAAGCACTTAAAGATTAAATAAGATGATGCTCATAAAGCATTAAGCACAGCACCTGGCACACAGTGAGTGCTTTCATCAATGATAATTGTGTTCCTATTCCTTAGCCTTCTCCCTGCTCAGAAGACCTGACTTCCTTACAGGACACCCAGCGAAAGGAAAGCCCTGCCTATCCCAGTTCTGAATGACAAGCAAGACCAAAAGGTGTGGATTTAATGGGGCTGTGGGGTGTGGAGTGAAGGAGCAATGAGAATAAGGCCATCACTCCCGGACCCGGCCATGCCTCCGGAGTTGCTGCCTTCGCCGCCTGCGGTGGGTGGTTCTGAGAGCATGCCCTGGCCAGCAGCGGGTTACCCAGGGAGCCTCCTGTTTTTCTCATCTGTCTTACATACAGGCATGTGAGCAAGAAGAGCCGTCATAAGAAAGTGGTCCATCATGGTGCAAAGTAAAGCCTGGGCTTTGCTGTCAGAGAAACAGTCTCTGCCATTTTCCAGAAGTGCAAACTGGGGCGAATTACTTAGCCTCTCTGAACTCAGCATCTTCATCTGTAAAATGGAGATACTAATGGAACCTACCTCATAGGACTGGTGGGAGGACTAAATGAGATAAAGATGGAAAGCGCTACCTACAGTTCCTGGCTGCTAATCAGGGCAGCACAAGTGTCGGCTATTCGTTATAATTATTATCATTAATAAAAAAGTGCTCACCACAACAGCCAAGTGCCTCAGCAAGCACTAATACACGGTCACTCCCGTCTGACAATCCGCCTGCTGAGGGGCCCTGACAGTGGCCGGGTCCCATCCGGGGCTCCCCAACCCGCCGCGCCTCCCCCCCACCACCGCGGACCACGAACCGGGATCACCAGGGGAAGAGGTCAGAATAGCGCGGAGAGAGGCGCCAGCAAGAGGCGCGGGCCTTGGCGGAGGTAAAAGCGTTACCCGGTGGACGTGCACGTCGCCCCATCATTTCGCGCACCGCCGCCCGCCGCCCCCCGCCCCCCGCCCCCAGCCACGGCCCCTGCCCGCACTCACCCTCCAGGCCGCGGGCCGGAGGCCCCAGCACCCACAGCAGTACCTGCCACCAGCCGAGGAGCCACATAGTGCGGGGCAGCGGGCGGGCGGGACCACCACCGAAGCCCAAAAGGAACCGGCGCACGGCGACGCGAGTCGCGCTCCCAGCCAGAGGAAGACCGGGAGAAGACAGTCCAGGAGCGCGGGCGCGGCCCCGCGTCGCCATCTTGGCTGCTGGCAGCCGCCGCGAGCGCCATCTTGGAGCCGGGCAGACTGTCTCTGGCCTGATACCCTGCGCTGTAGTTTCCGGGTTCTTTTATTAGCCCAGCGCCAGGTATTTCAAATAATGTTTAATTTTCCTGACACCCTAAATCTTGGGCGGAGTTCCAGCCAAGAACCATGACCCTCTTTCTTCACGCGCGATTCAGGGACTGGCTGCTGGCAGCATACACTGTGCCCGGCAGACGCTTCATTCCCGGGCCAGAAAGGCCCAGAAGCCTCTTCCTTCCAGTGTCCCAGTCGAGGTGCAGATCTTCGAGGCTCCTGCCTTACATGCTGCGCTAAATGAAAATCAGGATGTCCAGTTAAATTTCAGTTTCACAAGAACAATGAATAGGTTTTTACTCCTAAGAGATAACCAAAATTCGAATGTAATTGAGTGCCCTGTAATTTTATTTGGTGCATCTGGCAGTCCTAATCCTACTCAGGGCAGGTGGTGTTGGTTGGTTGGTTTTAACTAACCTTCAGAGCAATCTCTCCTTAAAACCACCCCCCCAAGGCCGGGTCTGGGAGGAGGTAAAACCACCTGGAGCATAAAGCTAGGAAAGGACCTAGAATGGAGACAGCGTGGAGGGGAAGGGGAAGCGGGGGATGTGCAGCTGTGGAACAGGGCTCTGCATTTCAGAGAGGTAGGAATCTAAGAATATTCTGAGGGAATGATAAGGATGACCGTCCTTGTAAGCAGTTAGAGGGGAGGACCTTCTAAGTTTTGAGCAGCCACTAATGCTAAATCAGTGTAGAGAATGCAGCTTTCAAACTCAAAGGTTGAAAAAATATATATTTCAAAGATCTTTACATCAAGCCATTGGTAAATAAAGCAACATTAAGAGCTTTTTGGCAATGTGGTAAATCCTGGCTCCAGCACTTATAATAGTATATGGTCAGTCAGGTTATGTAACTTTTCTTAAAATTCAGTTTCTTCATTTGTAAAATGGGGATATAGAATTATATAGTTATCTGGATTAAAAGAGATATAAAGTGATGAGTACCGTTTTGCAAATAAACCACCTGGAACACTTCAAAGTGGTAGTCATCTGGATATGATTCTAGTGGACCACCCATAGTCCCCTTGTGCCCATCACAGATTGTTAGACTAGAAAGAAGAACCATCAATCTGACCACATGGATGGTTCTTATATTCTACATAGGCTGCTGTGATTTTGCTATTTAAATTCTCAAGCAAATCCAGAAGGATCTGAAACATGGGTGAAAGAGTCCACAGTTCTAGAGTTGATCACTACAGTCATTTGGCCAACTACCGCCCTCACCCCTGTGATAAGCAAACCTTTCCTTCTTTAACTTCTTTCCCCATACCCTCCATACACGATTTGAAGATGCATGAAAAGCCAAAAGAATAGAGAACAGGGGATTTAGTAATAATGAAGAGGAGGCTGATTTGACTCATCTAGATTCTCCACAACACAGATGCCCTGTGCTTACTACTCCTTCCTTTTTATTATGTCCTCCATGTGTTTGTGCTTTAGCTGGCTGTTTGGAGAGATACACTTACTAATGTGAGAATCATTTTTTGATAAATACTATAAATTCTATCTAATGACAATTCAATAAATGCAGTCAACAGGATATAATATACATTTGACTGTCTCACCACCAGGTGGCACATGCACTTATTTTCCGTGAGAAAATTGCCTCAGGTTTGTCTTGAAACTGATTTCATTTGGGTAGGTGGTGGAGTTGACATCCTCTTCCTTTGCTGAAATGAACTCTATACCAACACTGTGAGGCCTGGGATTGTTTATACAAGAGTCTAATAATAACTGGAATTGTTATGCACAGATATATACCTGCACTCCTGGTATTTAGTTTGTCCCTCATGATAGGTTTGCCTAGATCAGGGCTGGCTGGGCAAGGCATTGGATCATGGTCCACCGGTGGACCACCATGCAAATTTGGGGTGACCACCTGAATTAAGAAAAATGTGTCGTAGCAGACACCACATTACCCCAGAGCATAGTGGCTAGGCTGCTAAATGTAAAAGAAACACATTTTTCTGCACATACACACACAGCTGCTGGAGGCGAGAATTGGTTCTTCACAATTGAGGTGATTCTGTGTACTGGAGCAAGTGAAAATAGCTAGTGGACCACGACACTTATAGAAAATTGTTAGTAGCTCTTGCCCTGAATGTCTGCCCAGGCCTGGTCTAGATTATGTCAATATGATGAGTCACAAGGACCTCTCTTCTCTTTCTCTCCCTCTCCCCAAGAGACAAGCTTTTACTTTTCTTTCTCATTTCTTCTATCTTCCCTTTCAGCTTTTACTTTTGTACCAATCACTGTGGCAAAGTGTATTTTCCCAAGATTGCTAAAATAATACGCCCCATCCTGCATGCCATTCTACAGGTAATTCTGATACTGTCCCCTCAAGAGGTAGAATCCAATTCCCTTCTCCTGGATGGACCTGTGGTTCAAAAATAACCAACACAATGTAGCAATGTATGAAGTGATTCTGTTTGACTTCTGAGGCTACACAGCTTTATCCTTTTTTTGCTGGAAAATCTGCACTGGAGCCGAGACACAAAGTAGCTGAACTGTGCTGAGGTTGCAATGCTCTGAGGAAATCAAACTAGTTTGCAGAAAGCAGCTTTACACTTTGATATACTTGAACTTGAGAAGCTACCTGGTATAATCACAAACATAAATCTCAACTGTAATAGAAGGGCACCTCTGCATTTCTAATCTGGGAACTAAGCAGTAGCATTTATGTTTTTACTCAGATGGTTTTCTCCCAAAGATACCATTTGTATTTGACTCAGGAAAGTGAAACACCAGAAAATGGCTGTGTCACATGGGGAATTTCTGACAGAGCTGAGGCTAGAATACCAATCTGTATTTGAGGCTTTTTATTGCAGTCAGTAACACATTTCAAATGCTACTGCACTGTTAATACTTCTGTTAATAGCTTGTGCAAATAAATGTTACATTTAAGTTAAGTTGATTGTATTTAAAAGCTAATGAGAAGGATCCTGTTGGGAGAGGTTTACAATACAAGAGAGAGGATAACCTCTAAGAAAGTGGGGAAAGGGCAAGAGAGAGAAACTTCAGACACAGAATACCTCCACTGGAATAGAAGGAAAGGATGAATGTAGGTAAGATATTTTCTGTCAGGAAAACAGGTGGTCTGCTGAGGGAGCCTGTGGTAGTACTTAAGTATCTGTGGAGATTGGAAATCTGAAATAAACTAAATTAGGGATATCCAATCTTTTGACTTCCCTGGGCCATATTGGAAGAAAAATTGTCTTGCACCACACATAAAATACACTAGCTATATAGCTGATGAGCTAAAAAGGAAAAAAAAAAAATCACAAAAAATGAACCTCATTTTAAGACAGTTTACAAATTTATGTTGGGCTGCATTCAAAACCATCCTGGGCCACAGGTTGGATAAGCTTGACCTGAATGAACAATGACTCAAGAGCCAAGAAAACAAAATTATTTATTCATAGTGTTGGGGATCCAGCTATGGTTCAAAGCAATTTATAGTGGCAAATGGCACAGTTAAGAATTTTTCTCCAATAGAATTTAGCAGCCCAGGAGTTAATGGTAGCCTAAATTAGCCCCAAGTTAGTGTTTTGCCAGGCTTGTGTGATGGAAAGACCAAGGGGCAAGTTAGTTGAAAATAATTGCGAATGTCTTTATCAGAATAGCTGAGTGTTAACATTATTTTGACAGGTAAATTTCATGAGCTGGCCATTTCTTAGGTAAATGAGTACTTAGTATAACCTAAAAATTAATAGTTATTTATTGCTGCATAACAAATTACCCCAAAACTGTGTCTGAAAACAGTAATCATTTATTCTCTTGTCATTTATGTGGGTCAGGAATTCAGGAGTGCTTGTCTAGATGGTTCTGGCTCAGGATCTCTCATGAGATTACAATCAAGATGTTGGCTGGGGCTAGAAGATCTGCTTCCAAGATGGCAAGCTGACACTGACTGTTGGCAGCAGTGCTTAGTTCTTAACCATGCGGGTCTCTCCCTAGGACTGTCTGCTGTGTTCTCATGACTCAACAGATGGCTTTCCCAGACCAAGTGATCCAAGAGAACAATGCTAATGCTGCAGTATCTTATGGCCTTACCTCAGAAATCAGACATCATTTCTGCAATATCCACTGGTTACACAGATCACCATGTACAATGAAGGAGGGGACTCCCAAGGACATAGGATCATAGAAGCCATATTGGAGGCTGGCTTACCATAACTGAATAATAAAATTTGGATACCTACAGTATTAACACTTGACAATGTTAAAATATGAAAACAAGATGAAAAAAATACCTACCCAAGCCATTACCTAATGGTTAATTACCTACTCATCTAATATGCTCTTCCTTTCCTTTACAATTCATTGAATCTGATTTTTCTGAGAAGCACTTAAGCTTATAACAGAATCTGAGAAGTTCTTTTTAGGAAATGCAAAACTCTCAAGTAATAAAGAAATCCCTAAATGATGATTCAACTTACTGTATTTAATAGTGTATCCAGTGTAGCATTTGGACAAGTATGAATCAGTAATTCACTCATCCCACCTTTAAAATATTCAAACTGACATCAAAATGATAGAAGGGCAATAGACCATATATCTTGTTTTAAAAATAGCACATGCAGTTCCCAAGAAGATAAAATCAGGGGAGTTCCCTGGTGGTGTAGTGGCTTAACTTCGGTGCTGTCAATGCTGCAGCCTGGGTTCGATTCCCAGCCAGGCAACTACCCCCCCCCCAAAAAAAAAAAAAAAAAGATAAAATCATTCAAATGTTGGAAGTACCCACAGCCAAGTTTTCCAAATAAGAATAACTGCATCAATTAACATTCCTCTTCCTTCCCTGCTCCATCCCCATTCCAGATAACCTTCAAGTAACATGATGGTTAAAGGAATTATCTCTCGTGATACTGCCTGTTCTGCTAATACCAGTACCCAAATGCCCAAATCAATAGACAAACTTTACAAATTAAAAAATTTTTCAGCATCTATTTTCATTTTATTAATATACTTTGTTTAAAGACCTTTTTGAATGTATAACAAAAACTAAAATTATCATACTAACATACGCCAAGTTCTGCATTAAGTATTTTAGTTTGGCTATATATCCCATAAAGTTATTGTAATATCCCTGGCATAGATATATTACACATTTTGTAAATGAAGAAAATTTAAAAAAAGTAATTTGCCTAAGGTCCCACATTAAATGATAGAGCTTGAATTTGAACCCAAATCCAAACTGTCAGTATGTGAAATTACCCATATGAATTATCCTCTTTTCATTCTTACTACAAACCCATTTTTGAAGCTTAGAAATATTAAGCAACAACTTAAGATCATAAAGTAGTGAATGACTGTGCAGGGACTCAAATCTAGATCCATCTCTAAATCCAATGTGTTTTACTACAAACACAGAAATGAAAATTAACATTATAAATATCAAATTAGGATGATAAACCAAATGGACTACTTGCATTAGGCAGTGAGTGCCCTGGGAACACCATTTTACCAGTACTCAATATATCTATTCAAATCAGTTTTCAAACATCTGCAAAGGTTAGATCAATATCTAGCTTCATATACGCAAATTGCAACAAAAATTTACTTTATCAAATACCATGAAAATAATAAATTTTTATCCAAATCCTCCTTGTTCTCACTAATAAGCTGCTGTCGGTGCAATGGCAGGGTGAAGGGATAGAGAGAAAAGCTTAGGGGATGCTTTATCAGAGCAAGAAACAGTATGGGTAAGATGTTCGTATACAGGGAAGGACTAAAATCTGAAAACAAGGAATATGCTTAACGACAACTCTCACACTTCTAAAGTCTGCTGAAAGGGCTACCTTAGAATCAGAAGTTTACTAGGAAGAGATCTCAGGCCAAATGTATAATAGCACTTAAGATGAATGACTTTGTCTTCCTTACTTTCCTTCCTTTTCCTACCTCTTTAAATATACTTTGCTGACAAATATTTTTAAAAATACAATGTCATTGTAAGGATTCTTTCAAACAGTTTCAGTAGTTTGTAAAACAGCAATTCTAGAAAATGGAGAAAAATTCTTCTATACACCCTAAAATTTAAAGCAGAACACACTGCTTCCCTAAATTGCCTTGCTAAGTGAGAAAACCTTTCTGAATCTGGACATCTTGTCATACCATCTTGTCATACTAGGGTTATGTCAAAATGAATGAGTAGCCAAAATGCCTCCTATTAGACAAAGATGAAAAGTTCTTGTGCCTACAAATGAATAATTTCAATAGACAGAGATACATCGTGTTAGAATCCATGAGTACATACTGATACAAAAAAAAAAATTTTTTTTTTGGTGATTCCTTGGCTAGGAATTGAATCCAGGCCATGGCATTGAGAGCGCCGAACCCTAGTCACTACACCACCCAGGACCCCACAAAAAATTTTTTTAACTAATCATTTTTGGAATGTGCTGGAGAACCAACTCACACTATTCAGAAAACTGGTAGGTAAAAAGGAAAGAATTCAGGAACCTGTGTGCCTTTCCTGCACATTTTATTTCAGAGTAACCAAATCTCTGATGAGGGGAAGTTTTATATAGAAATATTTGAGCTAATGGATAAACAATTAAAAATTGCCATTTTTTTAGCCCCTAGTGAAATACAGTAGGTAGGCCCAAATCATCAAAGGCTGCTGTGGTAAATTTTATGTATAAATTTGATTGAGCTAAGGGATGCCCAGACAGCTGGTAAAACGTTCTTTCTGAGAATGTCTGTGAGGGTGTCTCCGGAACAGATCAGCATTGACATTAGACTGAGTAGATGTAGGGGGCATCATCCAATCTGTTGAGGGTCTGATGGAACAAAATGGTGGAGACAAAGGGTAAATTCACTTTTTATAATAGCTTGAGCTGAGACATGCATCTGCTCTTGTCATCCAACACTGGCACTCCTGGATCTCAGGCATTCGGACTCAGACTGGGGCTTCCATTACTGTCCCCCAACCCCAAAATTCTTGGGCTTTTGGACTGGGACTTACACTACTAACTCCCCTGGTTCTCAGGCCTTTGGATTCAGTCTGAATTATACCACCAGCTTTCCTGGTTCTCCTGCTTTCAGATGTCAGGTCATGAGACTTCTGAGCCTCCTTAATGTCATATAATAAATCTTTTACCTATATTCTATTGGTTCTTTTTCTCTGGAGAACCCTGACAAATAAAGAGAGGAATTTTATAACGTACCAATCAGGCTAAAAACACCTGGACCCAAAGATCTTTAATATCACCGTAAGAAACAACCAGTTATGGGCAAATTAATACAGTGCAAATAAGAAGTGCAAACCACCACCTAAGATGAACAAAACTCAAAGTGGAATCTCTTCACACCTCCAGATCTCACAAGTTTATAGAAAATACAAGGGTTGGAGAATTTAAAATAGTACCATGGAGTGCAATCAACAAAATCTAGAATTTGGGGGGAATGACCAATTTTCTTCAACAAATAAATAACAAGGGGAGAAAAGAGAGATGAATTCATAAGTGAGACTTAAGAGACATATCAACAGACTACAACTGGGGACCTTGTTTGGATACAGAGTCAAACATTTATGTGCGAACAATTTTTTTTTTTTTTTTTTTTGCTTTTTTTTTGCTTTTCGGTACGTGGGTAGCTCCCTGACCGGGAATCGAACTCAGGCCACAGTGCTGACAGCGCCAGCGCCCAAGCCTTAAGCCACTACACCATCAGGGAACTCCTGAGAACAATTCTTAAGAAAATATTAATAAACCAAATCCAGCAATATATAAAAGAAATTATACAACATGACCAAGTGGAGTTTATCCCAGGAATGCAGGAATGGCTTAACATTCATAAATCTATTAATGTAATATAACATACTTATAGTATAAAACCATTTGTAGAATCATGTATAATAAACCATATGGTCAATAGGTAAAAAAAAAAAAATTTCTCATCTGGGCAGTGAGAACACAATGCAACACATAGATGATAAAAAAAAAACTATACGCCTGGAACCTATGTAATTTTGCTGGCCAATGTCACCCCAATTTTAAAATATTCAAAGATTTTTTTTTCAAATTAAAAATAAATAAAAACTTCTCAAAAGACAAGGAACAAAAGGGAACTTCCTCAATCTGTTAAGAGCATCTACCATAAACACATAACTAACATCATACTCATGATGAAAGGCTGACTGAATGATTCCCCCTAACATCAGGAACAGACAATGATACCCATTTTGACTATTTCTATTTAACATTCTACTGATGGTTCTAGCCAGTGCAATAAACAATAGAGAAATTAAAGGTATATAGTTTGGAAGAAAAGAACAACTATCTTTATTCACAGATAACATGATCTTATACATAGAAAATCCTATGGAAATCACCAAAAACCTACCAGAATAAGTAAGTTTACCAAGGTTGCCACACAGATCAATATACAAAAATGAATTGTATTTCTAGGTAGTAGACTCTACATTAACCAGAAATCAACTGGAAAAAAACTTAAAAGAATGCTTTAAATAAAAATTAAAATCTCAGCATGTTATGCAGCTGAACATCATGCCAAAGCCTGACTCTGTGCGAGAGGCATAGGGCCTCAATGCAAGCTAATTTACATTCATTTTTCAAGAAAGCTGCATGCAGGTTTGCCAGTACAGCATCATCTACTGATGTAAATCCAAAACTACCCACATCCACTTCTCCTGATCCTGTCCTAACTACATCATCAGATCCTGATGCAATGTCTACCCAGTAAATCCTCTATCCCTACTATAACTGTGTTAGGTGTGTATGTGTGTTTTTTTCTAAGGTACTTGAAGTTAAAAAAAATTAGCTAAGTTCATAAAGTTGAAGTTTACTGACTTCCATTTAACTAAAACTGCACACTGCATTCACAAAGCTGTTTCTGTAACAAAACTGTGTTATATTTAAGTTTAGTCTGTCTTAATTTGCTTTTAATTACTGTACTTCAATATTAATATCAAGGCAATACAGAGTTTATGGTATGGTATAGTATGGGGTATATAGTATTAGTTAGGCCTATCTTTAATAGTAACTCTCAAGCAACCAGAAACTACATTTATCCAGCATCTACCAATCCCCATGGGTTTTGGTTAACTGAGAATCTACTGTATTAGCAACCAATAATACCAAAGTGAAAAGAGAAATTTCATTCACAATTATCATCAAAAATAATAAAATACTTAGGAATAAATTCAACAAAAGAAGTTCAAGTTCTGTATACTGAAAACTATTATATAAAACACTGCTGAGAGAAATCCAGACAGACCTAAATATAATAGATGGGTATGCCATGATCATGGACTGAAATACTGTTCTAGTGCTACATCTCTCCAAATTGATCTATAGATATAATACAAACACTAACAAAAACCACAGGGCCTTTGAAGAAACTGACAAATTCATCCAGAAGTCTGTATGGAAATACAAAGGCTGAAAGAGCCAAAACAATTTTGAGGGAAAAAAACAAAGTAGTAAAAACTTATACTACCTGATTTCAAAGCTTATTATAGAAATTAAGACAGTATAATACTGACATAAAGAGCCAAGAGATAGACAAGAAAATCCAGATATAAATGTACACCTTTATGGTCAATTGATTTTCAATATATATGCCAGGGTAATTCAATGGGGAAAAGGATAGGCTTTTAAAGAACTGGTGCTGATGTTAACAGCACAGCTATACAAATTTATTTACAATGGGTGAGATTTTTGATATGTAAATTATGCTTCAATAGACATAATCAACTAGAGTTTTTACAATTATGGGACGATCAGGACAGTTTTAACACTGTACACTTGATTATATTTAGGAATCCTTACTTTTTAGAAGCATAATAATGGTATCATGCTTATGTGTTTTAGAAAGTCTTTACATATACAGGGCTTGTCCAGAAAAAAAAAACCAGCCATAAATGCCTCTATTTTGCACAGTACATGATTGTATACTTTCCGGACAGCCCTTGTATGCATTCAAATATTTTAGGATGGGATAATGTGATTTGAAAAATTTTGCTTCAAAATAATTGAGAGGGACAAAGAGTAGATAGGGACACAGACAAAAAGAAGATCTTGCATTTTTAATTACTAAAACTTGATCATGGTCATATAGAGGGTCATTATACTCCATTATTTACTAAATTTTGTATATCTGAAATTCCCAAAATAAAAAAATTTTTAAACAAAATTTTTACAAAGATTTTTTTGGTGTTTTTGTGACAGCTTTAGTTACTAAAATAAATAAATAAATAAATAAATAAAAATCATTTGGTGTTTTTGTGACAGCTTTAGTTACTAAATAAATAAATAAATAAATAAATAAAATCATTATATGTTTCAGTCATCAGCCATTCTGTACCTGGCATACTGAGAATACATAACACTATGCAGTTCTTATTGTTTCTTTATGTGACAGAGAAAAGACAACAGCCACGTACGTAGCTCTCAACATGATTTAAAAGCCAGCATCATCACAATTTATGATCTCTTATCTGATACTTCTAAGCTTATAGAGAATGAGCACAATCACCAGTTTTACTGGTGAAATTCACCTAAAAACTAAACTAAAGTTCAGGACCCAGCAGATGGCTCGTAGATTCACTGGCTCTGTGCTAAAATTAATTAGCTAATTTAAGAGATAAAGCATGTTAAAATATCAATTCAGAACAAATAAAAATTGGCATTACATTAAGTTCTACACATTAAGGCATTTCTCTTCTACTATGGGTTCCTACACAAGGGTAGGGATTTATGTCTTGCTTAGTATGTGAGCTGCTACACTGTATAATAGATACTATTGTTACTAAGGTTTGTTGAATTAGGCCAGTTAAAAGCTTGGATAAATTACTAATTAAAATAGTTTCAACACCTATTAGAATGACTATTATCAAAAGATAAGAAATAAGAAAATGCCAAGAAAAGATCCATTTATAAGTTAGAATTTTAAATTACAAATATATACATATTACTATTTTGAGAAAAACAAGAGTACAGAGGGGCAGATTTCAGAAAGCACAATTCAAGAATAATATAAGCTCCACAGTCATTAAAAAAAAAAAGGTTTATCATTTTTCATTCCCCTACTTGAAAAATACTCCACTAAGAAAAAAAGTAGTAAACATAGTTGGTTTTTAAGTAATGACTTTATTAATAAATATACATCCATATGATGATGTAGATACAAATCATGAACACTACTCCATTCCCATACACATAATTGCACACGAGTAGTTCAAGTTCATGGACATAAAAACATACACAGTATCTATTCCGACTTTTTACAGCAGAGGACAGCGTGCTTATATCAGTTAATTGGTAATGATTTTCTCCATAATTATTTGTGGAAAAACGAACTGTGAAACTTAAAAGAATCAAAGTGGTCTGATTACTATAGATCACACTTGATTTACTATACCATTAAATTTCCAAAAATTAAATACATTATATGTGAAAGCACAGATTTATATACTTGGGGGTGGAGGAGGAAAAGCAAAGGAAAGATTTAGATACATCCTAGAGTTTAATAGGATATAGTTAAACTATATAATAAAAACAGAAATGTAACAATGTCAAAATACTTTATGTCTAAGGAAAAAAAATACTCTCATCAACTGTTGTGAATTCTCGTATTTTACTATAAAGGGATCATAAAGTTTTACTGCATATAGAGACAATGACTGATAGAGTAGTAGTTACATCAACAACCCCTGAATTGTTCTTTTAAAGCTTCTTAAGAATATAAATGAGAAGGTATTTTTTTTTTCCTTTTAGCTCATTTACTGGTTTTTCTTACAATGGGTGGATCACCTTTAACCTATTAATAAATTCAGGTAATTTTTTCCTCCTTAACACAAACTCTGTTCTTATTTCATGAAAATATACATGTAAATTCCCACAAACATCAGTTTGTAATGAATATTACTTTAACAGATGTTTCTTCTAAAAAGTAAATAAAAAATATAAAGCATTTTTAGTCTAATTGAAATACTGATTTTAAAAATGTCCCCAAATATTAAAAAGTAAGCAGATACTTTTCTTTCAGTACTATGTACCAGTTTTTTTTTAATATCCAGTGCAAAACTCCAAAGATAGTATCAAAATCATCCCATACTAAAGATTAGTTTTGCAATGTTATATTTGTCAATAAAATGAAAATTTCATCTGCTTTAGCTTCTTATTTTTTAATATAAGAATAAATAAGGCATGTTAAAGTATTTTATAAAAGAAAAAAGCAAAGCAAACTTACTTGAACAGCAGATCATTTTCTGACCAACAGTTAATATAGAATAGTGAAACCTACTTTGTGAAGAAGAGAATCACACAATATAAAATTAGCAATTTACCTTTGAAAGATCATATAGTGGGAGGAAAAGACCAGTTTTCCCCAAGTGATTATATTAAAGTATAGGCATTTGTTCAACATGCTATTTCAGTGTTTACCATGACAACAGACAGTGTTACAAAAGATGCACAATGTAGTTTTTAGATTATAGAGAAGTAAAAATACTTTCTATTTTAAGACTTCATGTTATCACTTAGATGTCTTTCTCTTCAGCATGGCACCAATAAACTGTTCACAAGGAGAAAAAGAAGTGGAATCAGGAGATGCTCACCAGCATACAGCTCTAATACTCCAGGCAACTACTCACATGAACAGAAAATTCAGCTTTCTAAACAATGTTATCCATCACAACTGTAGCCATTTGCTTGCTTTTTTCCCTGGGACCTAGTTCCTGATATTAATAAACACTATTATGAACGTATTTCCTTTAGCTGATTTCACCATTTCATTAACATGTATAAAAATTCATTATACAATAATACACCTGCTTTATCTTCTGACACACAGCCCAGCACCACTAAGCAGATGTGCTGGAGGATGGGGAAAGAAGGAGGGGAATGAATACTGGAAAGGGCAGGGAGAAAGGGAAGGTTATGTATAACAAAATCGGTACTCAAAATAAACTGCATGGGCAATGTCAAATGGACATACTAAAAAACACAACATGCAACCAAGTACTAAACAGTGGTATATATTATTCCATGGTAGAACATTTAATTAAACAATTATTTTTAGGAACGCAGAGGAGGACTTCTAAGCAGCCAAATGCTGAACATCATCTTGAGAAAAAACTAAATGACAGGTACATAATAAAAGTGGATAAACATAGCAATAAAGATATATATAACCTTTTATGTGTGTCAGAAATTATACTGTTCAGAGTAAATTTTAAAAATTTTGTATTTTAAACTGCTGCCAGAAGAAACTCTTATAGCAATTTAGCTGCCAGAATGTTACAACTGATTATGTAGTCATTCAACATTGTTCTCTATGGTTTGTGCAAAGCTAAAATTGTTGAGGTCACTGTCTTAGATGCCAGTGCACACACAGTCCCCACATACAATGCAACACCTCTTACTGTAAAGAGCAGCATAAAGTCCAGCTCATTGTGTCAGGCATCACTGGAACACCTGAAGGCTTGCTGCTTTTTTCCTGATAAAAAAGGTACGAAACATGACATCCATATGCAATCAAAGTTTGCATTAACTGAGAGCAAGCCCAAACAACACAATATGCGCCTTTTTAAACTTTTAATTATTTTAAAAGTTTTTGGGTCCTGCAAATCTACATTATAATCTCAAAGGCATTTAATTAAAATCACAAATACATACATTTTAACTTTAAAGTTCAGTGGAATTTTTTTTCAAATCCAAAGTTTATAATAGTTTATTCAGAACAAACTCAAAATAAATAAAATGTATATTAACAAAGAATATTACTTTCAGAAATGGGGGAAAAGAGATTTCCCTCTGTCCTTACTATACATATCTACCCAATACTTTTTTCTTTTCTATCTATCTTGCTTTTAAAGCAAGCACTGTTGGAAAAAAATCTTTTGGATGAAGTGGTCTCACTGGAGCCACATTAGATTTTTAATTACACTAACCAACATATTTTTTACATGTTTCATGCATAGATGGATTCCCATATATTTCTTAGTATTTGTGTTCTGACAGTCAAAAACTGCATTTTGTTTATACCAGTTTTACAGTCTACCATTCAATTCTTGTCCTTTGGAAGATATAAACCTGAAACCACAGTATGTACTAATGCAATGGGCCAATTTCTCTGAAAAAACTAAAAAACATTCTGAATGAACATTAAATGTTTTAAGCATAACAACTTAAAACTAAGTATGAAAGGCAAAATATATTGACTACAGCTACATGCGGACCTTAAGAATACTTTTTCTATTATATTAAGTATGCTATTCTCAGAATGCAGTGTTTCACCAAAAATGTAATGTGCAGTTTTTATAAAAAAGTGTAATTTTTTGTAAATATGAAATGTTTGTAGTGTTTGGTATATATGCTCTTGGTATAGGCAATTAAAAAATACATACAACCTATCCTTGCTGAAAGGCAAACACTAAAGAATTCCTTTAGGAACAATGGTTAAATCAATAAATGTCATTTAGATCAATAAATAAGAAACTGCTTAAACCTAGAACATTTAAAAAAAAGACTTTTAACATCTGAAGTCTATGTAAATGCCAAAGCATACAAATATCTATGTCCTGTCTCATGAAAAGAAATGCTACGAAAACTCACAGCCATACCTCAAATAATTCTGAATCATTAGTTTGCTTTATTCCATCAGTTAAAAATACCTTAAGATATTATCTTTATTATACTGTAGGCTTACTTCACAAACTAATAGGTATAATGGTTTCAGTTGTTTAGCACATAAACCATCTATTTAGAATGGCCCAAAAGTAATGAAATATGAGACACAACCATAACTCTGAAGGAAAAGCAAAAATGATTTAGTTACGTGTTACACTTGAACCTATGTACAAATTCAATATCACTGCTCATGCCCTGAGTGCATCTGTAAGCATATGGCGTTTTCTGAGCAAAAGCAGGAAAAAAAAAAAAAAACCAAACAGGATAACAAATTTGGAAAGCCCAGGCCATAAAATTGTGTATTGTCAAAATAAAACCAAGAAGCTTTGGGATTATTCACAATCTTCCTTCTAAACCTGGCCCTCCCTTCCTGCCTCATTCACTCATTGGGTGGCTTGACTTCACTGCTGGTTTCCTCTACCCCGTGAACTGCTCTGCCATGCATCATAGGGTAAGGAAAAGCCGCAGTGCCACAGCCATAACCAAGATCGGCAAGACGGGATAGAGCTTTAATGCTACCTGGAGGTCTCCCTGGGCTGACTTTGTATCCCGCAGCTTTGGTTGTACCCAAAGGTCTGCCTGGACTTGTCTTAAATCCAGCTGCTTTGGTGGTTCCCAGGGGTCTGCCTGTGCTGGTCCGGTATCCTGCTGATTTGGTGGTTCCTGAAGGCCGACCACGTTTACCAGATCGATTGAGATTTTTCTTTTTCTTTAGTTCATCTTTTATCTCTAAGCTTCTACCACTTGTAGTCTGCAAGTGCGTTTCATTTAATGGGTCTTGCCTCTGACAAGGTATTGGTTTGTGGCCGATTGTGTGGCTATATTTGCTTTGCTGGGAGGAATATATGTCAAACTGATCAGCAGCTCTCATGGCATCTTCATTGAGGCAGGAAGGCTTGCCAGGTCCACAGAAAGCAGGATTACTGCTAGCAACAGGATGCATCATTTTCTACCAAAAATAAAAGACAAATATGCATAAATATACATATACAAATATGTATCTGTATGACAGCACTCATTCAGCGGGAAATTAGTCTGTCTTCCAACAACTAGGCAGGCTTACCTATAATTAGGCTGACAGGAAGGACTCCAGACCACTTACAAACAAACACACATCAGCAGATTCAAAGATACTTATTTTTCTCAATCGAATCGTGAGTAGGGACAATGCCATACAAACTCAAGTGTAATACTAATTTAGTAGCCATAACGTTCTCTGCTTAGGTTCTGAAAAAGTGTATAGGTAGAAAATAAATCTGTTCTATTTTGTAGGCCCTTCTCTTCTACACTACTAAACCCCCAAGGGATAACAATAAAGACAAGAACTCTTACTAACATTATTCTTTCTTTCTTTCTTTTTCTTTCTTTTTGTTTGCCTAACATTCTTAGAATATCTCCCTTTGGTCTTATATTTCTCACATGTATACTTCTGATCTGGTTACAGTTTCCAGTTCACTTCCTCATCATTACCAATTTATTATTTATACAGAATACTGACTGTATGTTACACTTTATAAAAGATGGACTGTGACAAGCAAAGAACACAATCTCTTGGCCGAAGGTATTAACTCCCTTCAAACTACTCCATCGAAACAGGAGGCAGTAGCAATATAAAGAATAAACAAGGGTTAAAAAAGAGTGAACATTCATAAAAACAAATGAGACTTATACTACAAAAATATGGGTAACAACCATAATAAAATACTCCCTATATTGACAAAAAGCTAAATGTACAACAGTTTTCTTCCTCAATCAAAAATATGATGTGGATCTTTTTTCCTATCAAGAGCCCTGTGATTTCCTAACAAACAGTCCAAAGTTTCTTTTTGTCTGTGAGGACATCCCTATTATTTTTTTTTTCTTTATAAAGGCTGTATTACAACTACCACCATAACAAGCCAGCCCTAAACAGTGCTATCTGTTAGACACACAGTTAAGTGAGTTTATTTAGAATACATGATTATATTTATATTTCAATGCGGTAAGAAAGATAAGGGTTCCAATTCGGATTTAGAAAAACAGTCACAAATCTATATTAAGACCTAGCCCTAAGCTGTTACATGTTTCCCTACACCCTTCACAAATGCAAAACTGCACCAAAACCTCATGAAAATAGTTACTCCCAGAGGCTGAGAACAGATAATTAATGTGAGCCAAAACCACTGTAAATGTATTTCAGTTTATAAAGGCAAAAGGAAATGGAAATCAAGTCACAGAATTTAATTCTATTAAATTACTAAATATTTGCTGAGAATCAAGATATAGAGCTGTCAGCCAGGTGTCTTAACTACAAAGGAAAAACCTCTACAATGAGAAGCTACTTGTTTATGGCAGAAGCCTTATAACTAGAGAACATAAGACTGAGCTAAACACAGAATATTAAAAAGAAATAATTTTTCACTTACTCTCCAAGGATATGAGAACTAAGTTATTATCACTAACTCAAATTCTAATTTCAGATGAGAAACAAGGAGAGATCAAGATGTGTTCCAAATGTAATAACATTAGCTGAAAGTGAACAGTTTTCTAGTATTTTCTATGCATCATGTAATAATGAGCTTGACACTTTGCACATTATCTGATTGAATCATCATCACAACTCTGAGAACATACTATTAGTAACTGTTTTATAGAAACTGAGGCAGACTTTAAGCAACCTGTCAAGGTTTCTAATGTGGACAAACACATTAGAAAATGGTAAAGCCAAATATGAATTCAGAAAATTTAGGCTCTTAAGCCACTCTCCTTGCTGGAGTCCACTCCAACCTCTTAGGAGTGTAGTTTCTCTTCAATAAACTATCTCTTTGTTTCACCTCTAAAAAAAAAAAAAAAAATTAACTTCAAAACACTACCAGTATAGTACAAATCTATACCAGAGTTTCTAAACAGTAACACTATTATTTGGATCAGATAATTCTGTGTGGAAAGCTGTCCTGTGCAGTGTAAGATGCTTTAGCAGCATTTCTAGCCTCCATCCGTGTGTGTTAGTAATTAACCCCTCTCCCAGTGAGTGACAACCAAAAATTTCTCCAGAGCTTGCCAAATAGTTCTTGGGGGGCAAAATCCACCTTCTACAATGAGAATCACTCAACTAGACTATGATGAAAACACATAACCCAATTTAAAATATTCCTGTTTAAGTTTTTATTCACCTCTTTAGCTCCTATGTCTCCAAACATCCACAAAACCTTTCTGTTGATGACACCAACAAAGTCAAACAGATTTGTTTTCCAAACTGAAGACAAGCCAATGTTGGGATTTGTGAAGGGACCATCCACACTCCTCTCCCCTTCAAGCTATAAACTGAATGAAAAATATACACAGGAATTAATAGGAATAAAAATACTAGTTTATTTCCAATAAAAATGGACTAAAGAGGAATTGTTAATACAAAGAGAGACACAGTCAGACCTCTGGGCAGAACATTAGACTCTTTTTTCAATTTTATTATTCACCCTGCTGGAAAACTCTAGTAAAAAGAGGTAGAAAGGTCCAAGTTCTTGTCCACAGGTAGCACAGCCAGTAAAAGGAAAAAATTTTCTTCCTACTATCTGTTTCACTACTTTATAGTTTCATGCCTTTTAAGTTCCTATCACTAACCTACCAAAACGTTCCCTCTACTTCCCTTAACTTCATTTTTCTCTTAATATAACAGAACATTCACCATCTATTAGCACTCAGAATATATAGAATATCAGCTTACATTACATTAGGCTCTTAGAAGATGCTGCCATATATCCTTTACTCAGATACCAACCAACATTGAAAACCACACACCATTAACAAAGTAGACCTGCCAAAAAAAAAAAAAAAATAGATCTACAATTAAAAAATAATGCACCCATCTCCAATTCCTTTAATATTTTCCACAAATTTATGCATTAGGTTTGTATTATATTAATTTACTCCTGACGAAACACACTTATTGAGGGCCAGCTCCATGCAAAACACTATTCTAAGCACTAAAACAAAACAGACAGGAGTAAAGCTATTTATTCCAATGGAAAGAAATTAAAGTACATTTCTAAAGGGTATGTCGTCAACATGTTCTATATATTCCTTCCCTGCTACTGCCAAGAAATCAGTACAGTATTGTGCTTATTCAATAACTGAGTAACAAGTTAGACAAGAAATTTATTATGGCAATTACCCATGTAAACAGTTAACTAAAAAAGGAAATAGAGCTAATACCAATCTTTTCCTACTTTCATATTTCAACCTGCTAAGATGGGAATCAGTATCTTTAGATCCTTGTGTGCATAAACTTTTTATATATATTTATATGCGGTATTTACATATACAAACATTAATCCTACACTTAGTGCTTCTCTATTCCCACTTCAAGGCTTGCTAGCTAAATTGTCCTTTTTTCAAAAGGCACTTTTCTTACAAGTCAGAATGAATACTACATTTCTAGAAATTTTGGACTGAATGAAAGCCAAGAGTTACAGAACAAATTGTATAGACTACCAAAGGTTACTTCTTTTTAAAATGGTTCACTGACTATAAGAGAGCTAAGAGCTGCTATATTTTTAACTTGGACTAAATTAGAATTTTTAAAGCATATGCTAACTTGCCATCCCAAAGTTGTTTTACTGTGCTTATCCCCAAAGTCTTTTGGTGAGTCGTTCTTTATGAAATAATTCCTATTCCTTTCTTGAACGTGGCAGTCATTACTGCCAACATAAAGAACTGTAACGTTTTTTTAGTAACTTCTCAAAACATTCACGAAACCTTCTAAACACGGAGAAAAATCTTCCTTTCAAGAATTCTAAGTTCTGCTCTCATCCGAAGATCAAACATCACACAATTCTCAGATTTATTTCAGGTCATTTGGCTTCTAACAATTACATGGAAACATAGACGATTCTATAATTCTAAAAAGTCCACTTGTGACCTACCTCAATCACTCAGAAAGTCTATTCAGCAAAGACCAAAACACATGCCAGTAGCGACGCATCCTGTCCCACCACGTAAAGTTTAGACACCGGGACAGAACGTAAATAACGGCCTTTGTCTTCTTCCTACTCCTTAACTGTGCCCCACGGCGCAATTTCCCCAGTGCCAGAATCCTTAGTTGACATGAGGCGTTTAGAAATGTGCTGCCTGTTGTGACTAAAAGCGATTATTAACGTATTAGCAGTAACGACTTCGCAGCCGACAGACGCCCACACTAGATAAAGGGCTGTGTCCGTGTGCCCTCCAATAATCAAAATTCCCAGCCTGCTGTCCGTGCGCTGAGTTCTGCAAGCTGTGGAAGTCCACAGGCCACTCCACCTAAACGTCCATTTCGAAACCGGTAGGGGGAGGGAGAACTGCTGATTTTGACCTCTCAAAGGAAAGAAAGGGTGGCCCCTCCCCCCCCCCACCGCAAGAGGAATTTCCCCCCCAATAATGGCTCCAAGTCGAAGAAGAGCAGGCTACAACCGGGGCACCTCCTCTCGTTTCAGGCTAGGCCAGAGCCCCCGCCCCGGCTCAGACGTGGGTAGACCTTTTCTCACCAGCTAGCAGGCCCCTGTTCTTGCCGCCTCTTGGCCTTTTTCCCAAGAGCCTGCCGTCCCGACTGCTCCCAGCCAAGCTGACAAACCCCTGCACGCCCACCTACCTCAGCCGCTGGTAGCCCGGCCCCTCAGCGCGCCCAGGGGCTGCCCATCGGCTGGGAACCTCACGCTGGCGCCGGTTCCTTCCCAGCCCACCTCCTCCTCACTGCGGCAGAGAAAAGCCTAAGACTGAGGGGCAGGCAGAGAGGGCGGCGGCAGCGCTGTGAACGTTAGCTCCCAGCCCCGGCTGCGACCACCGCTCAGGGTCCTTCCCCGGACGCGAGGAAAAGGCAGTCGCAGCTTCGTACTCCGGGGAGACGGGAGGAGGGGCGTGCGAGAACTCACGAGGACCGCGCACGCGCATGCACATCGCGAGATCTAATCTCCCGCCGACTAGCACGCAAGCTCGAGGAAGGTAGCCCGGGAAGCCAGGCTGCGCTTGCGCGTCAATGGGGACCGGCAAGAGGCGGGACTTAGACCTGAGCTTCCCAGGCTCTAATGCAGACCGTACGCTGCAACTGGACTGGAGAGACCTACCAAAAGAGAAATAACTTCTTTATATGGGTTGATTTTCACCCTAATTTTGTGATGCTGGAACTACTGACTCCATTTCTCAAGTTACAGAATAAATACTGGTGAGGATTTGGACCCAGCATTCTTCTTCCAAGAAACCGTACCGTTAATCGCTGTTGGCACAAAGATCTATTGCCTTATTGTGGTTGGTGCTGCCTAAAGCATGTTAAAAGGACTCAGCCTCTGTCCTTTAGTTGCTTAGGGACAGACAGGTGAGACCTCCACCTGCAAACAAAATGGGGAGTATTCATACAGGTGTTTGTACCTTCCGGCCTAGGATTATGATAATTAAAAGCCTCATTTTGAGGGACACCGTATAATTTAAAGGATTTTACATCCATGACCTTAGACTTGCCACCTTCTTCATTCCACCATCACAAGAAGGATGGGACAAAATATTTGCTTACAAACTCCCCCACCCTTTTATGTAGTTATCGTGAGATTTCTGTCGTATCAGTCACCCCATAGAAGCCACGTAGCACAAGGGATTAGTTTCCCCAATTCTTCCTTCCATGAGTTTGAAGATGTCAGAAAGGAAAGTATCCAGAATTAGGAAGCCTGCTGAGAGGAACACTTTATTAGAAAGTGCGAAGACCCTAGAGGCTGGTGCTTATTCTTTTTGCCCAAGCAATGCAAAATGTGTGAGGAGATTAATTCTTCGCACAGATTTCTACCACGAACACAGTTCTTGGCCAGGTTCTGCTACCAGTAGGAAAAAAAAGGAGCAACAACTTTTCTGGGTGAACACACAAGCCAGGAGGGAAACCAAATTCAGTACATAAAGTGGGCAAGCCCATTCATTTTTTTGGCCGTCAGGGTTTCTTAACATGATTCTAAGATCATTCTGACTACTCCTATAAAGTGCTAGAAAATAGGACTGATCACATTAGTATTGTTTATAAAGAAAAGTACCAATATATATATAATAAAAGTTGAAATGCATCACATACTTGAGAGCATATTAAGTATCCTTTGAAAAAACTTCAAGTTTTCTCTAAGCAAAGGTTTTGTTTTTGAAGTGAAATTTGAAAATGCATTGTAGTACTACCATACCATATTATGAATATTCCAGATCCATAACTCTAAACTATTATCTGAAATAGTATTCTTACATAAAACAACTTAAAACAGTTAACTTTTGTAATAACAAGGTCAGATAATTTGGAGCCCCTATGGAGAAGTAGCCAGAGTAACAGGAAGTCAGATATTGTTGGGTTTGAATGCCTTTTTTTGCCGTTTATTTCCTATGTTACCTTGGGCAAGTCACTGTTTTTTTCCAAAAGTCTCTGTTTGTGTGGAATGAAGACAATGTCCTTGTAGGGCTGTAAAATTAAATGAGCTAATAGGTAAAGACAGATATGAATTTAAACCCTAGGTCTACCACTTACTAGCTGTGTGACCGTGGACAAGCAATTTGTCAATACAATTCAACATATATGTAGCGAATGCAAAGTACTGGGGATGCAGGACAGACATAGCCCCTGATCTCAGGAAGTTTACATTTAATGAAGTAGACAAAAATTCAGATAATCAGAATACAGTGTTAAATGCAATGATCTGGTGTTTTCTGATAATTATCTCTTAATGAGGTGCTGTGGTACACACAATACAGGTCCATGACTAGTGCTGAATATAGAGGTAATTTTAAGAGCATAGCCATTTATTATCATTTCAACTGAAACAAGAGCACACTTTTAAATATCTATTTGGCTTATCTCTCATTTCTTCGTCAAAAGTGTATGCCCTTATAATACAATTTAAACTGAACCCAACATTTTTCATTTCTTCTCCAGCTTTAGCCTGACCCAGGGTAGGCTAGATCATATGGACAAATCATCAGTTAGTAAGATTTTTGAATGATAAATAGTGATTGTATAATGTGAAAGGAACACCATAAAAGAAATTTGTCTGGAGCTGGGAGCTGGATGCCCCGAAAGACCTTTCAATTGAGGCAACAAGTCTTCTTAAATACTTTCATTTGAACTGAAAGATACACATGGAAAAAAATAAATCTCAGTTTCTAGACTTTCGTTTCTCGGTAGGCACAGTGGTTGTCCTTGCTAGGTATACAGCTTATAGCAATACTGAAAGGTAAAGCAATATAGAAAGATACATACATAAGAAAACCCACTCCCATTCACTCATGAATAGTAACAGTACCAATACTGATTGAATGTTTACCATATACCAGGCACTGTCTTTATATGTTTTAAGGTTTTATATGTTATTATTTCACCTCCTCTTCACAGTAACCCTGAGATAGGTATTATCATATTCCCATTTTATATATGAAAAAAAAAAACAGACTTTTAAAGCATTTAATCAACTTGCCTAAGTACTCCCCCAATATATGTGAATTTATTTTTGTGTATATGAATACTTATACCAATACTGCAAGACTATATTATATACAACATATCATGTAACAACATATAAAACCTACTCAACAAAAACTTTTTTGTTTGTTTGTTTGTTTTTTTGGTTGGTTCCCTGAGCAGGAATCGAGCCCAGGCAGCGGCAGTAAGAGCGTGAAGCCTAGCCACTACACCAAGGAACCTCCCTTTCAACAAAATTTAAAGGATGAGATTTTAAAATAAATACAAATGGAAGCTATATTCTTCCAGCTTTCCAATGTACCCGACTCTGGAGACCACTACTTTGTATCATAGGAAGTCAAAATCCAAGAGCAAAAGAAATTGAAGATTATCAGTGGTTTTCAAACTTGAATGTGTACCATAGACTCATTACCACCCCAGACACACTTATAATAGCAACACCAGACCAATAAAAAGTTACAGAGGAACCTGTACTCTCTTTGAAGCTCCCAGGCATTCACTCCCCTCCTCTTTCCAAAGAGGCTTGCAAATCTGAAACTTGGGCCCTAGGCTAACTTGAGGGTGCAGAGGATTCTTTTTCAAAAGTCCACAGTATAGTTCTGGGAGTCTCAGCTCCCATAAGACTCCCTTAGGCACTGGCTGGATCTAGGCACCTGAGATCCTCCTAAGAATTCAGAAATGACACTTTAACATCCAAGGCTGCTAGAAGTGCCTGGAGTTGATACACTGCTAAAAATCCATCTCCTACGAAGTCCTAAGTTCAAATGACAGGCTTTTTCTGTGAACAAAGAGCACATTTCTCATACTGAATCCTCACTTTTTTAAAATTCTGTTAATAGGCAAAATTGTAAAAAGGGACTAATAATCAAAACATGGACTGTCAGGTATTTCCATACATTAAAAATGATTAGGATTTTTAAAATTATGAAACTCTAGTTTTACAATAATGCTAATAAATTTCTGAGAGAGTAACTCTGAGTTACATTTCTCCAAAAGGGTTAAAACTTTCCTTTTCATTTCACACTTTTTTTTTCCCCTCCCCAACAGAACCAGGCTTCTGCAAAGTTAGAATTTCTTTTTAAAGGCTTGAGCCACAAAATCATTAACTCCTATAAGCTGATGCTGTATTTGGAAGAGAAGAGCGTCAAGAAAAATAATCAAGGGGGTTCCCTGGTGGTGTAGTGGCTGGGCTTCGGTGCTCTCAACGCCGCGGCCTGGGTTCGATTCCCAGCCAGAGAACCACCAAAAACAAAAAAACAAACAAACAAACAAAAGTAAATTCCGCAACAGTCATGTGATTTGACAGTATGTACTTACATATATACTACATACACACTAGCTAGGCCATAAGACACTAAAAAGGTGAGACCATAGATATTTTGAGGATTTTGGAAAGAATATATTTCTTTATACTTTTTCTTCATATTTCTACTTAGATTTCTGCCTGAGGAAAATTATAAATTGATATAGAACTTACAATTTTATATAAAATAACTGCAATTAGTAACATATCAGGGAACCTTTACCTAGCAAGGGAAATATAGTCACTTTAGTTCTAGAGAGCTGGCCTAAGAGCAGAACGTGTTTCATTAAGCAGTGTGTACAAAGATGTTTTAGTTCTGAGTTAAAGGCCCTACTACAGTAAGATTTTTATTAAGGTTTTCTTTCTTTTTTTCTGGGGCAGAGGGCGGGGGTAGTTCCCTGGCTGGGAATTGAACCCAGGCTGCAGCATTGAGAGCACCGAAGCCTAGCCAGTACACCACCAGGGAACCCCCTTATTAAAATTTTCTGATGGTTACAATACCTAAACTGAGTAAAAAGTTAAGACAGCCCCTTTATCTCTCCACACATATTCATTCTTTTTCTCTTTATATTTACAAACACACATCTTTTTTAAACATTCACTAACTTCAGCTTTTCATGCCAGAAGCAGAATGTATAAGAAAATGCCAGTAGATTCCAATTCTTATACAAAACTACATACTGAAAAGTGAAGAACCCAAATCTAGAAGGACAGGTATTCTCATGGGACCACATTGGTTAGCGACTCGATATTCTTGCCTGCTCTAAGAACTTAGTATCCATCATCTATAAAGCACCAAAATGGGGAGTCCCCTGGTGGTATAGTGGCTTAAGTCTTCAGCGCCATCAACGCTGCAGCCTGGGTTCAATTTCCAGCTAGGTAACTACCCACATAAAAAAAATAAATAAAAATAATAAAAATAAAAAAGGATGAAGCACCAGAATGGAGCATTTTACTAAACAAAGTATAGATTTTTACCCTAGACTTCATTTCAACTACCATACCCCACACCCTACCGCACCCCCAGCTCCTACCTAAACAAGCACGATGTTAGCTGAAGGTTTTATAAAGCAAAGCAAGGCCACATAGGAAAAGGTGCTCACACAGCCAAGTTACAACTTTGGAGGCTTGGCTTTAGAGCTTGTGAGTCTTAAGACACTGAGTGGTACTTAGACTCCGACCCCACAGCTGGCTTCATGGGACTGATAAATCTCAAGTACTCAAAAGCTGGTTCTACTCAAAAAAAACAAAAACCTCTTCACATGTAGGGGCTGCCTGCCTTGAAAGAAAGTTCGCAGTCACAAGTGCACTGTGACTACCAGTTGAACACCGTGTGTACACCAGTGAGGCAGATAAGACATGAAATATATCAATGTAGTGTCTAAAAGGAATTGGAGAGAATGTAACCATTATCATCATTCCACCCTCTACTTCTACTTCCATGCTGAGTGTCACTGTGGTAAAACGCCCACTGGCACAGAAACCTACTATTGCACCTATAGTCCATCTGTCCTTTGCCAAATACAAACACCATCAAAGATTAAGAGGCTTCTTCAGGAAGATATTTTTGGATAGAACTGTATATTCTGGGTAGAAAGTAGGTAGAATTTTAAAATAAATATATAGAGAGTACAATAGTTTGCTCACATGTCTACCAATGTAAACATACTTAGATAAACAGCAGAAAACATTTCAGCAAAGATAATTTTAGGAAAATGCAGATTGAATTTATTTTATAAGGAATTTAGAAAACATCAGCAAATATTGATATTGCATTAGAAAACAAATTAGCCAGTACATCATTCAAATTTTAAAAATCAAAGAGTCACTGTGACACTAAATATACATAGTAACAGAGAAATGTGTTTCATTTTAGAACAAAATACTATCAGTGGTTTATTACTAGATATACAAACATAAGGGTAGTTTATGCTAAAATGATGTAAAACTCTGAATCTCAAAGTGATCCAGCAGGCTGAAGGAAGCACCAATTGTCACAAAAGTGAGATTGCCATATATTCTATTAAAAGAAACAAATTATCACTAGGTAATAAAAATAAGTAAATAAATAAACTGGAGGAAAAAAGGAGGCCAAGATGCCTGGAACTTTAGAGTAAATAGTTTATTTGGTTCTGTTACATATGTTTTATCTGATTTCTTCCTCTAAGAAAGAAAGTGGACATAGAGGGATTCAAGAATATTTCCTAGTTATAGCTTAGTTTTTCAGTAACAATAACTTGATATAAAAGAAATGATTGATATTGTTTGTTACTTTAGTCTATTAGACTAATAGTATTATTAGTCTATTAATATACTATTAAAATGACTTGTTTTAACAGCTATAGTATGCTTTTTGTTTCTTTTCTAGAAATGCCAAGTCAAGAATATCCAAAGGAACTTCTATATCTCTTAATTTAAGTAATATACTCATTCCTGAATTGCATTTTTCAAGAACTGACAACAACAATATGAAGTTCTAATATACCAGGGGTTTGAAAATACTAGGCGACCCAATTATAACAATTTAAATTAGAACACTCAAGAAATATATCTGAGGGCTCAATAATATAATTTATGATGCCTTGTGAACTTTCACTGAGAGATGCTTATGTCTAAGTCTAAAGCATGGTATCATGTTTGAAAATTTTTAAGAAAATTCACAACCTACTCAATAATCCTGAAGAAAAATCAGATTAAAATTAGTAGGGTGTTGATATGTACAGATGTATAAACAAACACTTTCAAGGGGAAAAAGGAACCATATTAATATTTACAGGCTACAAATCACTTTCTTTTAAGGAAGATTAGAAAAGAGTTAGTAGCTAGGTGTAGAGCCAGAAGTTGTAAGTAAAAGTAGTAAATACTAAAGTTCTTTGCAGTGTAAAGAAATGCAAAAGACTTATATTCTAAATCTTTAATTTTAAAAAACCAAAGAGCATTCCAACTATTGCCCATTTACAATGACAAAAATTGAAACAAAAACCTTAAACCCATTTTATGAAAATTCCACTATAGCATTTAAAAATCCAGTTCACATTGTTCTACTAAGTAAGATTAAAGGTCAAGGGGGAAACAAAATTAGCAAGGAATTTTACCTTTTCTGAAGAAATGATCACAATTTCATTGCAAGAGGATAAGGTGAATAGCCTCTTAACAACTTGTACTTTATTACCTTCAATAGAAAGTGCAAATATTTCCATTTTTTTTAACTTCTGTAATATTATCCGGTTATTTAAAATGTTGATATTTAAGCTTTACATTAGAGGACATCATACTCTGAAAACAGGCCTGCTTTAAATATAGTTTGATAATTCTGGGGGTACTTACTGAAAGAAGATTTCTTTAACAAATACTGGTTTCTTATATTAAAAAATCAGCAAGACAGAATTTTAAAAATCTTAATTTACAATACATTGTAAACTGCAGACAACAACTGCCACGTATCACAACCAGCACAGGTAAAAAGTTTTTCCCAGATGTTTTATAAGACTTTGTATCTTCCTTTATTTGTTGGTTGGTATGAATTTTGCTACAATAGAAAAAAAAAGATACACGGTCAGCAAAAAGAAAAAATAAGGAAAGAAAAGAAACACATATAAGCTAAATTTCCTTTACAGACTTATAAAGCTATCAGATATTTAAAATAAAAAGTGTTAATATTATATGGAAGAAGAAAGAACTGTTCAATAACTATTAATTTCTGTGTTCACTGGACTACTCCTTGACAAATGTTTTGAACCAACTTAATGGTGGTGACATCAAGGTTCTTTTTCTATTACTCACTGGTTAAACACGAAGGCTGTCCAGACAAACTCCCAGCCATAAATGCCTCTATTTTTCCTATTACATGGTTGGATACTTTCCAGACAGCCCTCGTAGTCTTAAGCACTTGATTTAAAGGTTGTTTTTCTTCTTCCCCGGTGTTTTGTGTACCTTTTTTTCTTTAAAGATTTTATCCCCTCAAAAGAATTGTTCTATAGGGGAATCTTAGAAAAGCCCTCAAAAACACATTCTTAGAGAAAGGATAAAGTTTCTTCTCAAAGGCCGCTCATCCCAATGTACACACTGTAAGGACAGTTTACAACCTTCACCTGGCATGAAAGATACAGGGATGTGTGTGCCTCCTTGGGAAAGGTAGTCTATAAAAGGCACTTTTCCAAAATAAAGTCCTTACCTAAGTTTAAAAATACTAACAATACCTAGATTGGTAAAAATGTAGAGAACCTGGAATTTTCATACGATGTTGTAGGGAATGTAAACTGATACAACCACTTTGGAAAATTATTTGGTAATACCAACTTAAAGCTAAACTATACATACCTTATAATTAGCGATTCTATTCCAAGTAATATATACCCAAGAGAAAAGCACACTAATGTGTATCAAAGAGACATGGAATAAATGTTTATAATGTTTATAGAAGTGTTATTCATAAAAACCAAAAACTAAAATAACCCCAATGTCCAATATATAAATTAACTATGATGTATTCACGTAAGTACTACACAGCAATGAAAAAGAACAGTGACCACACATCAGCGTGCACATTATTTTGTGAAAATTCAACAAGCTATATGTTTATGGTTTATACCCTTTTCTGTGTTTATATTGTATCTTAAAACATTTATTAAAATGAGTAAGATCCTTGAGGCTTTCACTCACCAGTCGGATCAGTTCTTCTTTTATGAGCCTGGTAATTTCTGCCTTTGCTTTCTGTACAGCCAGTTCATTGGCACCTGGTGAGTGAGAGGAAAATTGTTCATATTACTAGAATTACACTGGACATTTATCCCTGTCATGGAGATCCAAAAGAAATACTATACCTGACTTTCAGGAACATTGTACTGCCTGCCAAAAGAGCCTTTCAATATCTAGTGGAACATCATCCATATTATGTAATGGCTGCTTATTATTCTCATTACTTTTAGAATTTCAAATGTAACTAACAAGGTCATGTAGTATTAAGAGTTCCTGATATGTTGATTAAAAAGAGTGAAGAAAAGATGATGAACAATTTGTCCAAAAGAAAATTAAGAAAAAGTTAAAAGTAAATATACCTTCCTTGGTTCATTTAACAAATATTTATTGGACTTTTATTATGTTTTTGAAAGTCAGCAAATGTTTCAAAAAGATGTCATCTGAGCAAAGTCTTAAAAAATGAATGGAGACTAGCCAAATTGAGGGAGAAAAGATGACATGGAGAGTCATACATGTGCGACGGTATATAGATTTATGCTTAATTACTGAAGAATAAAAGAAGTATATCATGGTTGGAAAAAAAGAGTGTAAAAGAACATAGCGAGATAGCCAAGTTGATGAAGCAGACTGGAGACATTCACTCACATAATTACTAATTCAAGAAACATTAAGCATCCACTATGTATGACATATTATGAGAGTCATTATACAAAGAACTCATTCATGCTCTTTATGATCCTGTAGACTACTAGAAAAACAAACTTGTAAAGATACCACCATAGGATGAGTAGCTAGGAAGTAGTCTACCAGACTAACTTTTAAATATTACTTCTTCCAAGAAGCTTTCCCCAACTTCTCCAGGCAATTAAATGGTTTTTTCCTACATATTTTAGGTAGAAAGGACAAAATATTTTTTTCTAACTAGATGTGAAGAGTAAAGAAGAAGTACAAGGTAAGATGCTAAAAGCTGAGTAAGGAAGGAAAGTAACATGTAATAAAGATACTTAATCCAAGAGAATGAACAGGTGTTACTAGCAGTGATGGTGGGTGAAATTCAATTCTGAGATCACTGTAGTTGAGGTGCTAATGGGACATCTAGTCAGAAATGCTAATAAGACCAATGAAAATATGGACCAGAAGTTCAGGAGAAACAGAGATTAGATAGCCATCAAGGGAGTTCCTTGATGGTGTAGTGGCTTAAGGCTTCGGCGTTGGCACTGTCAGTGCTGCGGCCTGGGTTCGATTCCCAGCCAGGGAGCTATACCCACATATCAAAAAGAAAAAAAAAAAAAAAAGATAGCCATTAAGGGGACAATGCCAGGGAGTAGGTAAGTCTCCACAGATAGCACAGTGCACACTAAGAGAAAAAGACCTGGACCAAAGAAGTAGACTAGAGATTAAGGGCTAGGAGTGAAATGTCAAAGAATAAAAGGAAAATTGGGATTGCAATGTAGAGAACTACATTTTAATTATTCTATTTAAGAAAACCAAATGAAGAAAACAATTTATAAGAAATGGGAAAAATTTCCCCCTTATTAGATGTGAATAAACTTCTTGACCCCAGAGAGAGAAAAGGAAGGGTGGGAGAACAGAGAAAAAGGAGGAAGAAGGGGGAGGAAGAAGAGGAGGAGGAAGAATAGTAAGAGAAGGAGAAACCGTTTAAGAATAGGAAAAGAAAGGCCATGGGCATGGCTATGGAGTCACAGCAACATATCTAAGTCCTATAGCTCCACCAGCCACCAATCACATTTTAAATGATGGGTGCTTGAAGGGAAGAGAGGTGGATGAGAGTGAAGCCAAGAGTAGAATCAAGAGCCAAACCAAACTAAAAATTACAACCAAAATGAAATCCAGGAGGAAAATATGCTACTTGGCATGAGTTGGCATGAAGCTTGTTGATATTCTGTGCTATTTTAAAAAGAAGGAAAATGATATTCTCAAACAGATCCAAGCAGAAGAGTGACTTTTCTACTTTAGTGAGAGCCTGACCATTTGGGCCAGTTTAAATTTTTTTACTTACACAGCTTCTTTAGGTAATAGGTTACATATGTTTATAAGCTGCCATGAAAAAGAGGCATTTCCTTTCATTGGTCCTAAAACAACTCTGGCTGCTTTTAAGGGATTCTCCACTAGTAAAAAGGGGGTCACAAAACAGGCTATAAATTATACAGGGTGGCTAGGCACGTAAGTCCTTCCTGTTCTCCTTCCCGCTGCCTGGTGGGAGGCCTGGGGCTCCTGAGCCATACAGAGCCTCCAAGGAGCCAGGCTGTGGGATCCCTCCAATTACAGAACTAGAAACAGATGACATTAGGCTCCTTCCAACACCTGTTTTCATCCTATTAGTGCTCAGTTGATTTGGTTGGAGTTTCAAACACTAAAAGATCCTTTAAAATCTAATCATCTATGAAAAGTTCCAAAGATTTAAATCATTTTAATCTCTAATCTCTAGCTCTTATTCAGCATCCCATGTCTCTACAATTTAAGAAAAATTTTTAATGGTTATCTTTTCAAAGGGGGGGGGTGTGGATGGAGCTGGTTTAGATTATAAATGTTAAACATTATTTCCTGAGTATGAGCTGACAGTGAAGAGAAGTGACCAGAACCACTCTAGGTGGATGGAAAAGTCAGAAGCTGTGGGCTTCTCACTTCATTTCACTTCACTTGGTAATATAGGAGGTATATTCTGATAGTTATATGTAAACTGAACTTTGACACATTAATTATACTATACTAAATAAGCATAATTACCTTTAAATTAAATAAGCATAATTACCTTTAAATTAAATAAGCATAATTACCTTTAAATTAATAAATTACATACAGGATCCCTTTTCAAAGTAGTCATGTCTCTGATTTACCTCTTTATAAGGCAGGAATTTAAAATACTGCTTTTGCTTAAATGATACCCATGATATTCAAGCGGGGACAAAAGACTGACTCCATGTAAACCAAAGGTTTTATCCTCAGATTCCACTGGATGACACTGTGTCTCCATCCTGTACGGCCTAATGAGCAGAGCAGTAAGGGAAACCCGTCCAGTGCCAAGTGCAAAAAGATGTCCATGTAACTTTCTCTCCTTAAAGATCTGGGTGTCAACAATCCCCATATTACTACACTAAGAAACACTGTCACATGATTTAGAAACATACTGAGTCACTAGCAGACCAAAAGTCTTTCAGGACACATAAAAGGGTGCCATTTAAAAACCTAACTTTCGGAGCTCCCTGGTGGTGTAGTGGCTAAGGCTTCGGCACTGTCAACGCTGCGGCCTGGGTTCGATTCCCAGCCAGGGAACTACCCACATTAAAAAAAACAAACAAACAAACAAACAAAAAAAAACCCCTAACTTTCACCACCCCTACCATCTCCACCCCACCAAAAAAATAATAATAAATAAAAAATAAAAACCTAACTTGAAATAGATATTAGTCAGTTTCTCAAAGTCACAATCATGAACAAAAACCTGCAATTTGCCTAGTTCTGGATCCACATCCTTTGTACACTATTTAAAAATATGTATGAATCTTATTATACACTAATGGTAGAATGGCAATAACATGGAAAATATAAGGGCTGTATTTGAGCTTTACCTTTACCACAATTCATCATTATTAATTTTAAAAAGTCCAATAGTGAGAGTGAAATTGGTGAAAACGGCAGAGCAGGGAACTCCAAAAGCCTGTCCCTCCACAAAAGCAGCAAATAAACTTGCAAAAACTATTAAAATCAACTTTATCGGAAGTCTGGAAACTAATCAAAAGTTTATAGCAACCAGGCAAACACTTATTAAAAAAAAAAAAAAAAAAACAGCTAAATCTTGGTAACAGAACTTTTCAGTGTTTTAACTTACTCTACCCCTCATCAGGCATTTCTGACCAGGAAACAATTTCTATTTAGAGGTAAATGGGATGCACACTGAACATGTGTTTCTCTTATTGTAGTCTTTATATAAGAAGTCACATAAAAACAATTTGAAGTCACCAATTAAAAAGAAATGACTGAATAGGCACAGTATTAATTTACTTTCTGTGAAATTTTTTTTGTTTTAGCCAGGAAAGAATCAAACTCTAAAAATAATTCCTAACATATAATTAAATCATTTTTAGTTCATATTTATTTCACTGAGAATCTTATTTGAAATTATAAAATCTTCACAAAAATCAAAGGAGTGCCAAAATATATCAAGAATTAAATAGTGACAAACCTTTTTTTTTACAATGTACTTTGAATGGATCTAAATAACCTTCCATTGATCTTTCCAACAACAAACTTTAGAGCTGAACTATCCAATACAGTAGTCACCAGCCATGTAGCTATTTAAATTAAATAACATTTAAAATTTCTCAGTTACAATGGCCATTATTTCAAGTGTTCCATAGCCATTACAGTGAGTTCTACTGGACAGTGTTGCTATAGAGAGATCAAATGGCTATCAAATATATTGTATCCTAAAGACAAGGGGCTGCAGGGCCAAATCAGATACATTATTCAGAAAATTTATCAAGTGTCTACCATGTGCAGGCACTAGGAATACAGAGGTCACAGTCACTGCACTCTAAGAAGGTAGACACAAAAAGTAAACCATATTGTAATTTCCATGTGATGAGTACTGTGAAGAAAAACAAAGCAGGGCAAGAGCTAGAGTAGTGAAATGGATCAGTTAGGAGTGACAGTACGACTCAAAGTACTAGACTGCTATCTGAGATTATACAAGATGTGGGAGCAGCTCCTGTACAGCCATCCATTTAAGCACTAGGTATGCAGACTCTGGGTTTACATCACACATAGAGGAAACTTCTCCACAGCTCCAACACAGTGTCTAAAAAAACGTTTAGTTCTTTAAATGCATGAAATGGATCTGGCTGGTCTAAACTTAAAGTCTTATAAAGATGTTCAGGTTAAATATAAATGAAGGGAGGTGGTTTATCCTACTATGCAGTGGAATAACACATTTGGAAAACAAATCAAAACGGAAACTGCCTTTTAAAAATGGACAATGTCATTCATGAGTATATGAAATAAGGTTAAAACACAAACCAGACCACTCTTAGATAATGCATCCTTTGAGTTATGGTATTAATTGTCCTCTTGTTATTTTTTAAAGGTACATATGAACTTTTATGGGCATAATTTCAGAGGTAATATGTACTTAAACATTAAGTGGACTATTAATATAGTTGATTTACTTTCTAACCTAAACTTCAGCCAGAATGTTCTACTTACTAAAAGCATAAACAGACCAATCCTTAAATGCAAAGTCCTTTTCCTTTAGTGATTTTCAAATGTGATAAAAACTAAAAGAGTCCCAAACACAGACCATTCACCTCTCTATGTGTACTAAACTTCTAAATAAAGACCTCAAATGATATATGAAACTATTTTTTCAGAGGTATTCCATGTTTTCAGTCCTCTCTGGAACTGACCTCACATTTTTTGTCTATCAGAAGGTGCATTAGAATGTCTACCTACAACAACCTTGAAAGAGAACAAACAGTACATACTTTCAATTGCCAAGTAAATTTTCCGCTCTCCTTCCTTGGGTTCTTTGCCAGGTGGGAAGTATGTTCCTCTGATTGTAATTGCAGCTTCAGAATATTCACTGATCCTCTGCAGAGCTTCCTTAGAGGTAACTTTCCACCTAGCAGTCTATGAAAGAAAGGATGGGGGGGAAAAAATCACTTAATATCAGGATTAAAAAACTTGGTGTACTAACAAAGAATAGGTTGTCTAAATCATATTATGGTCAATATCAAGATTATAATTAACACCATCATAAATTCATTTAGATCCTAGAACACTTTCATCAAAATGGAATTTCCACTGTTGTCTCCCCCATCTAGATAAAAAGTGAAGTAGCTATTAAAATGTTCATGGATTTTAAAGAGGGATTTTCATGCCTAAAGAAGCTATAGTTTCCACTCAAAATAAAAAAAGGTTTAAACTTGTTACTTGCCTGTGGGAAGTCATTAATCTCTAATTCTTCCTCATATCTCTTAAAAGATTCATTCTGTCCACCATCCTGTCTCTCTTCTTCTTGTTTCTCCAAAGGCACATAATTGAGCTTGGCATTGATCTTTTCAGCAAGCTGCTCTGCAATGGTTTTTGCAGATACAGTGGGAGCCAAGATGGTGCCACCTCTGAGAATTGCATTAGTGGCCTGTTGCATTACATCCTGCAGTTAAAGAAGACCTACAGTCAAATCTCATATGAGGACAGAGACAAGATCAGGGACTGCACCCCAAATTATTCTCTAGAAAGCCAGTGACTAAAAGCAACTTTCTACTGTTGAGTCCTACCATACATGCAATTTAGCAGTATGTATTTATTACTGACAGTCTGATATTTCTTCCTTACTTAGATGACAAAACTAAAGAACATTCAATGATTTATTAAAAGTTTTATTGGATCATAAATAATTAGGTAACTCTTGATATCAAATATAGTACAATATTCCTGAAACCATGCAAATGCTTTGTAGTTCCCAAGAGTTTTAGAATTACAATCTCTGTCCACTACCACCAAGTTCCTCATCTCTCCATGGCCCAACCGAACATTCAATAAATTATAGTAAATGACTTACTCAAAAAATTTTTTTAATTTAAACTTAACTTTACTAAATGCCTGACATGGCCAGAATTCTTGCATGGGTAATACACGACTCAAACCTCAAGCTTTTCCAACAACAATGAAAAGTGACAGCTATTTATTTTCCTCAATCGACAGTTATTAGCAGTAATAATCCCAAAGAATTTAGTTACTGGAATCCCGGTTCTCAGAGGTGGCACAGGCTTGGGTACAGTATACACTTCATGATGACTCACTGGCTAAATAAAACAGATGCAGAGCCCGAGGCTTAGAGCCCTGGTTGTAGCTGCCTCACTTAGTCCAATACCCTCTGGCTTGGTCAGTCCACCTTAGGTTCTACATACCTGAAGCTATACAGCCTACTGAACAGAGGACCCTGCAGGCCCCCAAACTCTAAAACAATCTTCAAAATACTGTTAAAATTAGCAAACTATTCTTTGGAAATGCTATGAAAATTTACCCTCAGTTAAAAATTAAGTTAACAAAAAGGATCCTAAGAGAAAAATAACATGTGAAATATTTAACACATTTTTCTACTGTTTTTAAAATCAATTGCTTCTCGGCCTTTTGGCTAAGATCAAGTGTACTGTTTTTAAAATCATGTTAGTCTGAGTCATATAACTTTTGTACTTCCAAAGAATTGTTTGTGTGACCAATAACCCATCCAAAAAAAGCAGATCAAGAGAAAAAAAGAGTTATTTGTTTAAGATTCTGATAAGAGCAAGCAGAACAGTACTTTATAAAACACTCTATGGCTAATATGCTTAACAGTTAATAAGCCTTCCAGAGTAGGCATTAAGACCTGAGTTAACCTCACTAGAGAAATCATCTGAATTCAATAATCAAAGAATAATGTTAAACTCTCACTAACTCCATATCTAGTGAACTTATTTGCTTGTGCCAACATAATTCCTAAAAAGCATTTAAATCAAAGAACTTACAAAAAGTATTGACTAAAACTTGGAACAAATTACTTAATACCTGAGACTCAATGCCCAAATTCTTCTGAGCATTGATTCTAAGAGCCAATCTCTTAGCAATTTCTAATTTCTCAGCATTTCCTGCAGTTGGAGCAGGAACACTAGATGTTCCAGGAGCAGCCATATCCTTCACTCTCTTCTTTGAATTAAACATGCTTTCAATTTGCTCATCAATCTAAACAAGACAAAAAAAAAGGTTATTAGAAGTATCAATGTAGGCATATCTACAAAAACTAATACAGAATACTTCTACCAGAAGTCTAGAATCAGACAGTTATGTTTGTGTTAATTCAACCACACAGACCAATAGGAAAATATAACAGCTATTCATTAAGGGAGACATATTTCATTTTAAAAAATCAGTTGTCTATGGTTAACAAAATAGAAAACAGAAATAGAATGCTGCATGAATCACTTATGCAGACTCCTGTGAGGTCCAGAAAATACACCCTAATTCATGAAATGAGGAATGTGTGCTGTCAAGACAGAGCAGCCAATATGATGCAGCTAAGATGCTCCAGAGCTCAGGCCTTAAGGCCAAGTTACGTTGCAGTGAAAGAGGCCGGAAGGGCAATAACTTGAGACTGGTGGACAATTAAAAAATAGTGATTCTCTGGGGGAATGGTACATGTTCCTAAGACGAAGGCTCCCAAAATTCTCCTCAACTCCTAAACTGCAACTGGATTTGCCTAAAAAACTGGGTAACAGAATCAGAAAAGATGGCTTTACTGCTTTATTCCTTTGAACCAAGAAATGAAAGAAATGAAGGCTGGTTTCCCCATCAAAGCAAGAGCCATGCTGAAAGCCTCTGCTCTCCAGGAGCCACGAGTCCTACTGCGACTGTGTAATCCCCAGGTTTGCCACATCTACCTCATAAACTATTTACATTTCCTTTTAAAGATGCCTTTGACCAACAATGATGACTGACTTTGCCAACTAAAGAAATGCAAACCCCTTCCTATACTCAAATTAGGTTAATAAGGCCTTACCTTCTAAATCTCAAAAGGAGAGGAAATTTTGTTCGGGATTTAAAATTAACAGGTTAATTTTAGAAAGCTCTTTTACTAAAGTAGAAACAATCAACTTCTTTTTTAAACCTCTGTTATCTAATAAGGGATTTTAGTTATCAACTTAAAATTTAATATTTAACTGAGTAAAACTTTTAAATTAAACAGCATACCCCTAGTTGAGAGGTAATTTTACTTTTGATTTTATTCTCTTCAGTTTTGTTCTGATGTTTTACCAAAATTATATATTACTTTAACAACCAGGAAAATAACCAACACATTTCATTGTGAGACATTTAAAAACATTCCAAGTAACAAAAAAATTGAGGTAGTTTAACCACCAGGCCACAAATTCTTTAATATACTTCCCTTCCAGAGAGCAAGCCAGGGAGTTCCCTGGTGGTGTAGTGGCTTAAGGCTTCGGCGCTGGCGCCGTCAACACTGCGGCCTGGGTTCAATTCCCAGTCAGGGAACTATCCACATACCCAAAAAAAAAAAAAAAAAAAAAAAAAAAAAAAAAAAAAAAAAAAAAAAAAAAAAAAAAGAGAGATAAAGCCTATCCTTGAGTGTGGGCTAGACTCAGTGACTTCCTTCTAACAGACAGAATAAGGTGAAAGTGCTAGTGTGTAACTTCAGAGACTAGCCATAAAAGGTACTCAGTCTTCCTCCTTGCTCTCTCCGATCACTCGCTCTGGGGGAAGGTTGCTGCCACGTGGTGAGGACACACAGGCAGAGCAATAAAGAATGGAAGCATTCTGCCAACATCAAAGCAAGTGAGACTTCCTGGAAGAAGATGGTCCTGCATCTGTCACGACTCTGGATGACTGCAGCCTGGGACAACAGCTTGACAGCAACATCATGAGACCCTAAGCCAGAACTACCCAACTAAACTGATCCTAATTTTCTCACCCTTATGAACTGTGATACAACAAAGGTTTGTTTTAACCTACTAAGCTTTGATTTGATTTGTTACACCATAACAGATAACCAAACCACTGACTTAATTGAGTTTTAAGCTGGTCTGGTACATTAGAAAGAAAAGGCCCAGGAGTTAATAGGAGACCTGAGTCCTGCTTCTAGCTGTACTTAACAGCCAGTGTGGTCATGGACCAAATACTTTTTCTGGGCCTCAGTGTCCTCAAATAACAAGGTCAGACTGAATTCCTGATTTCCAAAATTGTGTTCTAAGCTAAGGTTTAATAGAGTATGTCAAAAAAATGTTACATGATCAAAAATCAAATATGCTGGGAGGATTTCTGGGTTAAACAAAGTTAAACAAATTTATTTATTTAAGGACTTTTCACATCCTTTATCATGCTAAGTATCATTACTAGTGGTCTATACTAGGCAAATTTTTCAAAATTATTTTATAATGAAAACACCTTTTTCTGAAGCTCAAGATCCTGGGGATTTAGGGTTCCAAAGAATACTCTATAAAACCTTCAATGGGCTAAGTCCTCAAGGTCCCTCTTCAATGGTTCACAAATAATTCCATACCTAAGAACATGGACTCTGAAGTAAGAATGGAATGGGTATAGGTCCCAGCAGCTCTTTCCCATAATAGTTATATAAATCTTAAAATGTTATTATTTCTTTAAGACTCAATCACCTCAATTATAAAATGGAAATATTCTTGAGTATCTACTTCATATGGCTATTTTAAGTAATAAAATACTCCCCTTAAAGCACTTGGCACAGTGAATGGCACTTAGTAGCACTCAATAAATGTTGACTACTATTATCAATAATAGTATTCTATAATGATGAAATTTAAAAAGATAAAAAACAACATTAATACCAATGTTGTTAAAGATATGGGGAGCTATATACCTTTTGGCGTAGCGTTTCCTTTCATACACTCACCCTGAAGACTGAATCTGATGAATGTGCAGTTAAATGTGCAAGGATGAACAATGAAGCATAGTTTATGATAGTAAAGTACAGATATTCCAAATAATAAATATATAGAAACAACCCATATATTCAAAAATAGATGTTCAATTCATTAAATGGTAGAACAGCCATATAAGGAAATATATGTGGCTATCAAGAATAACATACTTTTTCTGGGTCTCAGTGTCCTCAAATGAATTCCTGATTTCCAAAACTGTGTTGAAGATTTCAACCTACGACTACTATAAAAAAGATTATAAAGCAGAATTATCTCATTCTTATGAAAATGTATAAATATGGACACATGTGAACATATGTATGTGTATATATAGAAAAAGATTGAGAAGAGTATATATACCAAGGTTTCCACTAATTGGCTATCTCAACAAACATATGGTAACACCTCCAGTACAAAAGAAACAACTGTTTCAGTTAGCAAAAATGAGGCTCAGAACAATACTTACATCGACAGCAGCATCCTCATCATCTGAATCTTGCAGACCAAGAGCTGCTTTTTGTAACTTCTTCCTCTCATTAGCCAAAGCTTGTTCTGTTTCATCAAACTTGAATCCCTTACCAGAAAACCCACTACTCTTTTTAATTATTTTCCCTTCCTTTTAAGGAAAAACAAACAAAAAAGTTAACTTCATAGTAAAAAACTTTAATATTCAGGAATTTATGGCAATTAAATACTTTTCAAGGTGCTATATGCCAATGTAACAAAAACACTTCATCTACCACATGAGAAAAACATAAGAGCTCTACACAGACTGCTCAAAATACTAAGTTGAGATAAAAGGATTTTGTTTCTCTCTTTTCCCCTCTAAAGAGATAAATGAAAATAATTCTTTCAAGATTTACAAGTATTAAATATTCAAGGTTTAGAAAACAATGATTTGCATAAAAATGGGAGTTAAAATTCAACAACATGGATGGACATGGAAGGTATCATGCTAAAGTGAAGTAAGTCAAATAAGGCATATACCATGTGATCTCATATGTGGAATCTAAAGAACAAAATAAATGAACACACAAAACAGAAACAGACTCAAAGATACAGAGAACAAACTGATGGTTGTTGGATGGGAGCGGGGTTTGGGGGGCTGGGTGAAAAAGGTAAGAGGATTAAGAAATACAAATTGGTAGTTACAAAACGGTCACAGGGATGTAAAGTACAGCCCAGGGAATACAGTCAATAATATGGTAATAACTATGTATAGCATCAGGTGGTACAGAAAGATCACTTTGTAAGTTACATAAATGTCTAGTAATTAAGTTGTACACCTGAAATTAATATGGTATTGTATGTCAACTGAAATTGAAAAATAAAAATGAATTAATTTTTAAAAAGTGCTCCATGGAATTCTGATGCCTTCACATTAAGTTCTTATGTGAAGATAAGCTTTTAGTTCTTTTAAGGTAAATAGCCAGAAGTGGGATGGCTGAGTATATTGTACGTGTGTGTTTAACTTCAAGAGAGACTGCCAATCTGTTTCTGGAAGGGTTGAACCATTTTATATTACTAAAAACAAGTTATGAGAGCTCTGGCTGCTCCATATTTTTGCCAGTACTTGGTATGGTCAATTTATTTTCTGTGTAATGGTATCTCATTGTGTTTTTAATTTGCATTCCCCAATGCCTAATGATATTGAACATCTCTTTATGTGCTTATTTGCCATCTTTGTGTTTTTGATTAAATGTCTGTTCAAATCCTTTGTTCATTCTTTTTTTAATTTAGTTTATCTTATTACTGAGTTTTGAGAGTTCTTATATATATTCTAGATATTGGCGAGGATGTAGAGAAAAGGGAACTCTCATGCATTGTTGGTAGGATTGTAAATTGGAAAGCCACTATGGAAAACACTGTAGAGGTTCCTCAAAAAATTAAAAATAGAACCCTCATATGATCCAGAAATTCCACTTCAGGGTATTTATCCAAAGAATTCCAAAACACTAATGTGAAAAGACATATGCACCCCTCTGTTCATTGAAGCACTATTTAAAATAGCTGATATATATAAACAACCTAAATGTCCATGAATAGATGACTGACTGGCTAAAGGAGAGGTGGTGGGTGTGTGGGTGTGTGGGTGTGGGTGTGTGTGTGAAATATTACTCAGCCATAAAAAAGAATGAAATGTTGCCATTTGCAATAACATGGATGGACCTAAAGAGTATTATGCTGAGTGAAATAAAGTTTGACAGAGAACTACAAATACCATATATTTCATTTATATATGGAATCTAAGGAACAAAATAAATGAACAAACAAAACAGAAACAGACTCATAGACATAGAGAACAAACTGAGAGTTGCCAGACAGGAGGGAGGCTAGGGGGCTGGATGAAAAGGGTGAAGGGATTAAAAGTACAAACCGGTAGTTACAAATAGTTGCAAAGTAAAGTACAACATAGAGAATACAGTAAATAATACTGTAATAACTATATATAGTGCCAGGGAGGTACTAGACTGATCAGGGGAATCAGTTCATAAATTATAAAAATGCCTAACCACTATGCTGTACATCTGAAACTAATACTAATATAATATTGGATGTCAACTATAACTGAAAATAAATATTTTAAAAATGGGAGTTAAAACACTCACAGCTTTCTGTTGATCTTTGAAATCACTCCAAAGTTTCTCTAGATCAGGAGGTACTGCAGTCCCTGACAATTCAAGAGCTTTAATGATGTCACCAGCATAGCGAGCTTGATCTTCTGTGATAAAAGTGTATGCATAACCCTAATGAATGATGAAAAAGTGGAACTATTAGACACTAAAATAAGATGACTCTTACTTAGAGCACAAATAAGATAAAATTGAAACCAGCCAATAAATCTTCTTAAGACTGACTACATTACTATAAAGACTTTTTAAAACCATAAGGGATCTACTAAATTCTTTAATGGTTCAAAATGAAATATCTAAGTTTAATATTTAAAAATGAAATAAGCGGGAGTTCCCTGGTGGTGTAGTGGCTAGGCTTTGGCGCTCTCAACGCCACAGCCTGGGTTCGATAACCAGTCAGGGAGCTACCTCCCCCGCTCAAAGAAATGAAATAAGCAAAACCAGAAAAAAAATTTTTTTTTTAATGTTTAAGTAGTAATAGGTGATTTTTACATAAATGCACAATTGCACTTACATATTAATTTTCTTTAATACAGTATCTTACCCTTTTTTGCTTGCATTTTCTTCCTCCACTACCAACTGCACTACTCTAACCCAGCTAACCCATATCAACCTCTTAAAATGTAGCTTCTCATATTCTTTTTTGTTTGGCTGGTTCCCTGACCGGGAAGCAAATCCAGGCCACAGTGGTGAGCGCACCAAAGCCTAGCCACTAGACTACCAGGGAACACCCTGCTTCCCATATTCTTTAAGAACAATAAAAGATATAACAGCATTAAGTGTGTATACATAGGTATGTATATGTTTTTTTATACAAGTGAGTTGTTTTAAATAAATGTCACATATCTCCAGCAACTTTTTGGTTCAGGCAAAAGAAAAACTGGAGTTAAAGAACAGAAATAGCAAACCACAATCAGATTGCCAACTTCACAAAATACTCTGCCCCTACCATTAAACTGTTATAAATTTTAAATCATGGTTTCATATTTTATTTCAGGAATATCTAGTCACCAGATTTGACCCATGGTTTGCTTCTCTACTGCCCATAAGCTAAGAATGGTATCATGGTATTTTTAAGGTTGTGTACATGTACATACACACACGCATGCACACACAGCAGAAACCATATGTGGGCCCCAAAGGGCTACAATTTTAATACCTGGACTTTTACACAAAAAGTTTTCCGAATCCACAGAATAACTCAGGTTAAAAGAATAAACAACATCACTACTACTTACTATTAGCTGTGTAACCTTGGGCAAATAACTTAACTTCTATGTGCCTCAACTTTTCACATCTATTAAATGGAGGTAGTATTATCCACCTCAAAGGGAAGTTATAAGAATAAAATGAGATGATTATATGTAAAGCACTTCTATGTCTGGCACTTGTCAGCACTCCATAAATATAATCTACTACTATCATTATTGCTTCAGTATGCAAAAATGTCTAGGGTTGGAATATCAAATTCATATCATGTTTCCAACAATAGAATATTCTGCTGCCTTCAGAAAGAATAAGTTTGTGTGTGTGTATGTGTGTATGTGTGTGTGTGTGTGTGTGTGTGTAATGGGGGGGGATGGTGGATAGGTGTGGGTGTGAGTATATGTTATGACCCATATTATGCATATAGAAATTTTGAAGCAGGAAAAAAATACCTAAAAGGGGACACAAGCAATTAACACCATGTGTCTATAGCTATACCTACCTATAGTTAGGTATCTGCTAATTTTAACAATACTTAGACATGTATGTGTACAGAAATGATCAACATCAACTATTCCCCATAGTCTGATGATTGAGGATTTTTAAAGTGTCCCCATAACTCCTATTATCTACCACTTAAAATACTAAAGAAACACTTATAGAAATCAACTTTTTAAAAAAGTCTTTTTACTTTGTTGCCTGCTCTTCCAGTCCGTCCTGCTCTGTGCACATAATCCTCATAATGGTTGGGGCAGCTATAATTTACGACAAGAATCAGATGCTTCACATCTAGACCTCGGGCAGCAACAGAGGTGGCCACAAGAAGTTTGCAGGTCCCATTCTTAAAGTCATTTATGATGCTATCTCTGTCATATTGATCAATACCTGAAAGTAAATTAAACATCAGAGTTGTAAAACCACACATTCAAATTAACCTTTCCACTTCCTCTGACACTCAGAGAAAAAAGTTAAACTCAAGATTAAAGAACAAATTCAACTTATATTGACCATACATCCAACAATCACAATATAGAAAATAAAACACTAAGAAAATTTAATGGCAAGATCAAAGGTTACTGCTATTAAATCATTTATGAATGTTCCAAATCCATCCTTATTTGTCCCTTCTTATATATAAACAAAGCTTATAATTGCAGAAGCCCAAACTCAGAATCACTAACTTAAATCTGTTTGGCAGCAATGAAAGAAAAGGCAGATACAGTCATCAACCTATATAGTTCAAATCTTTCTCCTTCTGTAGGTTATTTAGAGCCCTACTGCTTGGTTTTGTCCAAGGACAAGAAGCAGCATCACACGGGAACTTCTTAGAAATGCAAAATCTAAGGGGGGGGGGGGGGGGGGCGCGGAACAGAGAAGAAAAAAAGGGAAAAAAAAAAAAAAAGAAATGCAAAATCTCAGATCCTACCCCAAACTACTGAATTAAGATTCTGCATTTTAACAAGATCCTTAGGTAATTACATGTGCACATTAAAGTTTGAGGTGCATCAGGCAAATTTACCCAACTAAATCCCTCTTAAATATGTTACCCAAAGAGCCTCAGGCTTAGTGATAAAGCAGAGCACAAAATGCCAAAATATTCTATTACAAGATGTCCAGGCCACAAATATATTTGATGATGCACTATCCAGGAATCCCTTATAATTAGAAAAAGAAATGAAATAAATACTCAATCCCTGAAACTTGTTTATGCAGCAGGAGACACTCTAAGATTTCATAAAAAATCTAATTTTAATATACAAAGAATATTTAGCATCTATACATTTATTAATATTTATATCATTACCTAAAATTTTAAATGTACTCTTCAAAGACTGAATTAAAGTATCTGGATCTTATGTCAAAGAAGCTAGAATCCAATACTGTACCCAAAAATCCCTTAAGAAAATTAAATGGAATGGATATCATATAAACTTTTTATAATTAAAAACTTTTACTTTAGCCTGAAGTATCCTAATTACTAACCCAACTGGACATATTTTACTCCATGGAATTAAATATAATATGCGAACTGAAGTATATGGGATGCCTGTCCTGCAACCATTAAGCCTCTTTCCTTTTTAACATAACCCCGATTTTGTTCACATACCCATCCAACACAGGGATGGATATGTGAACAAAACCAGCGACAAGCCTAATTCTCAGTATTAGGAGGTGAATTATGATTAGTGTAAACCAGCCCTTCTCAAACTTTCTGTGCTCAGGCCACTTCTACACTCTCTTTTTTGTTTTTGGTTGGTTGGTTCCCTGAGCAGGGATCTCTACACTCTGAAATAAATTAGTAAGTACCAGACCCAGTTTATACTGACCAGAAATAGAAGAAAGAGTTTATTATAGGTCATCTCTAGCAATAGTGAATGTATTAGAAACTAGGACTAAGAAAATTTTAAAATACTTATTAACTTACTTAATAACAAGCAATTATTTGTTAAAATAAAAATTATTTTTGTGAAAAATAACTTTCAAAACAATAATTTATTAAGAGATGCATGGAGCTGTATTACAAATTTGCAAATTTCTTTAATGTCTGGCTTAATAGAAGACAGCTGGAGTCTCATATCTTCTACGTTCAATTTGTTTCAATGACATGCCATGACTACACCAATACACTCACAAAAGAATGGGAGTTAAAAAGGTAAATAACATAGTGGAGTTATTACAGAAATACTTTTGACTGCATGAACCCCCTGAAAGTGTCAAGAGATCCTCCCCTTGACACAATACTTTTCTTTTTTAATGAGTTTATTTGGCCCAGGAAAACACTTTAAGAACCATCAATCATTACCCCTGCCTACGAATGATTTAGAATAAGCACATAATGCAATTCTGACCTAAGAGATAAATGTACAAAAGGGATTACGGGAAAATACTTCCTTACTTATATAAAAAACACACATTTCCACTAATGTAAGAAAAGGTCTTTTCTGACCAACCCTCCCACAGATAACTATGAACCATGGACAAAATATGAAAGACAATTACCTGAAGGCACTAGATCAGGTTTAGGCAAGACATTGATAGTGGTCCACTGACTGATCACCAAGCAATTTTGGGGTGACTATTTGAATAATAAAATAAATAGCTAGTAGACTGCAACACTTAAAGAACTACACTTTGCTCGGAAAATGTCTCCCCAGGCCTGCACTAGAGAGTGACTAAAAGCAGGCAGAAACTGTGAGCTGACACTTGAAAGAATATAAAGATACTAGTTGAGTTTACAGGATTTTATTTATTTACTTAAAAAATAGTTTTGCAGGGTGGGAAGGCAGGCCCTGAGCAATCTAGGTAGGGAAGTCAAAACTTGAGTAGAAACAGTCTTACTGACAAGAAATAGAAGAAAGAGTTCACGACAAATTCGTGAACCAGAAAAGAGGTGACAAATCCTACAAAGTGAGCACACTCAATTATGCATCATAAAAACACAGCCCAAATATCTGACCCCTAAACTACAGATGTATAAAACAGAATCCAAGCAACCTAGCTATAGCTAAAAAAAAAATTAATAGAGACTTCGGATGTTGCCCATTACAAAAAAGATTGAGCTTAAAATGTGTCCAACCAAATTAATGGCCTGTTTAAAAAACAAAACTCGGACATATGTAAGTCCCACATATATTTAACAATGATGATGTTAGAAAGAAATTAAAATGTTATTTTAAAGTTTCAACTAAAGCTCTAATGTGAATCATGAAAACCTCTAAGTAACATGCTACAATGGAAAAGAATGTAACATGAATCAGAAAATTTTAAGTTCAATTCCTTCTTAGGTGATTAATGGCTATGGAATTTGGTCAAACAAATGTATTGTTTTCATATTTTCTTTATCTCTAAGATGGAGTAGTAATAGTGCTTACCCCCACAGAACTACTGGAATAAAAACTGAGATAAATAATATGAAATTTAGTATTAAATTACAAGTATAAAGTAAATAGTCTAATTCAGAACATAGTACAGTACTTGGCCAAGTTAAGGACTAGACAGATATTTCAACAAACATTACCTCCGTGAAGAGACATGCAAGGATAAGACGCTCTCATTAAATCTTTCAGAAGGCCATCAGCATGTTCTTGCTTATCCACAAATATGATCACAGATCCTGATTCTTGATAATGGCCAAGAAGCTCAAGTAATTTCAAGAATTTCTTTTCTTCTTCAATCACAATCTGGAAACACCAAATTACACCAAGTAAATAGAACAGAAATGCAATATATCTCTAACAAAAATATTCATCTTATTTGTGGCAAATAGATAAATGACAACACCTTGCTATCATTAGAAAAGAGCAGGAAAATGTTGATTTTAATTAGAAAACAAGTATGACAAAAAAAATTTGTAACTTTCAGAGAGTAAGAGGCTTACAAATTTGGACAAATGACCATCTGTGCTCTCTTTGCTCTTAACTTCACATCATATTCACCAAATAAGATAGCTATGTGACATTTCTATCAGCCGACCGCTTGTGGTGAAAGAAACTGAAAGAGCATTTTAAATAGTCAGTTCCACTGAATAACATAGTCTTCAAGTATAACTGGTAAAACATTAAAGGCTGCAGCTGATGCATACTATTTAATTTTGGAAATATTCTGCCTATGCCACAGTGATCCCAAAAGGATCAGATACTGTCTAAGCACCCAGGGAATTGTGGGTTTCCTGAAGATTGTACACACCACTTGCTGCTCCACATCTGAGCAAACCACACTCCTTCCTCCAACCTGCACTTCAATAGGTTTACTCAGGATTCTGCGAGCCAAAGCCTCCATAGCTCTGGGAAAAGTAGCTGAAAACATAACTGTCTGTCGATCAGGACGAACATTATCCACAATGCGCATGACCTGAGAAAACATTAAATTCAACACAATGAGTATAGTTTCTAAAAACCATATGACATTAAAACCAAGTAGAAGGAATTTTTGAGAACATCTATTCAGTGATTTTTAAACTTGTTACCTAAGAATATTACAATTGATTTTATCCCCTATTTTGCTCCTCTCAGTTTACCTTTCTCAAGAAATAACAACTCTAGTCATCTACATGTTTAGGCCAAAAATCTAGGAGTCATCTTTTGACTACTCATCTCACACTAAAGTCATCAACAAATTCAGCAGTCTCAATTTTCAAACTGTATCTAGAATACAACCACTCTCCATTTGGTACCACAGTTTTCCTTCATTTATTCAACACATTTTCACTGAGCAATCATTATGTACCAGGCACTGTTCTAAGTACTTGAAATATGCAATAAAAACAGACAAAAACTTGTCTTCATGGAGCTTATATTCTAATGAGGTAGGCAGGTAAATATGTTTTGAGTCAAATGGTGGTAAAAGCTACAGAACAGAATAGAACAATGAACATGGACACCCTGTTGAGGGGGGTGGGCTATAGGCATCAACTACCTCAGTGTCTATGGAGCCCCGAAGGAATCAGGGAGTCCTAGGATTCTTGTGGTGACTGGTATAAACAAAAACAACAACAACAACAAAAGACATAGTAATAGTCTCAAGGTACATGTGAGTGGTCAGAAATTGGGAAGGGTGAAGGACTTCCTAAGAATATAAAGAATTATAGGACCTCAATTTTCACTCTAATCAAAGATGATGTGAATTCTAAGAGACAGTTCTATCTGTACAATGATCCAATTAAAAGAGCAACACAAATTCTAGTGAGAAAATAAGGGATGAAAATGATCCATGAATATGATGGGGAAGGAAGAAAAGAGATAAATTATGTTCCACTGTGGAATATCAACAAATAATATCAGAAACAGACAATCTAAATGTAGGGGTCCCCTGGTGGTGTAGTGGCTAGGCTTGGGTGCTCTCACTGCCGCGGCCTGGGTTTGATTCCCCACCAGGGAACTACTCCCCCACCAAAAAAAAAAGAAAATCTACAAGTATACTATTCAGAGAAGTAGAGGTAAATATCAAAATATCAAAAATCAGCCAAGAAATGAAAAGAGAAGTAGGGAAGGGACTACTATTAAACCTGTATGCACATGTTAAGTAACATCCTTTATCCCGAATAATCGCAAATGACCTTTGGTTTTCCACATAGACAGAATGGCAATCATCACAAGATAAAAGTTTTCAGGAGAATCAAAGCTAACTCCTTCACTTATACTATGAACAAAAATCTTCCTGAAGTAACTTACGAATCCTGTGCTTCACTTAACAGTCTAATTGCACACTGGAGCTTAGATTTACCTTACAAACACTACCGCTTAGAGTTGTGGAATGACAGTAGTCATGAAACACTTTTTCAGTTGTGACTGGTCTGGGTTTTTATTGCTCTCTTCCCCTCACTTGGCTATCAGACTGCTGGCTACTGATTAAAAGGTGATCTGAAACTTTTCAGTATGTCCTCTCTTTATCTCACTGTATAAAAATACTGCACGTCAGCTATGGACTGCCAAGTCATAAACTTTTCCTTTTATACTCAGGCTAAAACTAAATACATCAATTCAATAAGTCACTTATGTTATAAAGTTGGCAATTTTTCCATTTTTCATTGATTCAAAGTCTAAATTGTTCGCATACACTCCTTTTGACACAAGTATGGTGCTTTGTGGTATACAAATAACAAGTATATTTATGATCTCACTTTACTACGTGATTGGTATTTTTAAGAAACTGAAAAATTGGAATAAACTTCAGAATCTTCAGCTCACTTTATTTTGTGTTAGGCATAGGCACAAACAATAAATTTAGGTCAATTAAAACATTCTTTTTTTTTCACTTGTTATTGTTTATTCTTAATTTTAGAGTTTGTATTTTGTAATTAATTTTTTTCAAATACATAAAACATTTATATGGTTTAACAATCAGAATGATAGAATTAAAACATTCTTGATTGGAGTTCCCTGGTGGTGTAGTGGCTAAGGCTTTGGCACTGTCAACGCATAAGCCTGGGTTCAATTCCCAGCCAGGGAACTACCCACATAACAAAACAAACGAACGAACAAAAAAAACATTCTTGATTTTACTCATAATAAAAATAAGACATGTAAATATTTTATATACTTAATAGGAATTTTACTCTTTCACCAAAGTATGTATATCCAGCTCCATAATGGGTAACTTTAGCTAAAGATCAATTTCCATATCCAATCAATTTCTCCTCTTACTCTTCATATTTACTAAATTAGAAAAAAAAATAAAACAAACCCAGTACAGAGTGACTTCTCATGGAAAACCACTTCTCAACATTCTTTCAGATACTAATCTCAATAGCATCTGAAAGAATATTAATTGGAATTCTTTCAGATTCCAATTTTTGATATAGGAACAAATGGATTCCTAGTCTACTCTTCAGCTGTATTATGTTCTGCAAGTATTTCTTCACATTCTGTTGCAGCACTCAGAAAGATGTCCATTAAGTCTACAATTTTTTCTTAAGTTAAACAAAATAATAAGTAAGATTTATGAAAGAGGCAAACTAAGCAATCAATCCATATCTACCAGTTTGGTCTTCACAAAAATTAGACCTAAGTTTCTACCTACCAACCTGTACACTGACAGTATACATGTCAATGTGGAAAAATAGAGTTCTATATCTGCTATCCATGTCATTGTACAACAGGCACACTTTGTGTACATTAATACTCAAAAGATGTATACTCATCAGCCATGATTTAATTCCAAGTTTTCACTGTTTTCTTCAATGTAGAATCACATGTGGAGGCATACTACTGCCTGTCAACTCTTCTCTAAATATAAGTATGCAGATTCAGTAGCACTGACTTTGATTCACATGGGAGTGCATGCTCCATGATGGTCTTCCTCACAGCACAGCTCTGGCTGCAGAGCCACGTCACTGAACACTACTGGCAGGCCCAGGAAGTACTGAAGCATGTGCAGCACTTCCAGGGAAGAAGTGCTGCAGGTTGGTCGTCAGAGCTGTGACAATAGTTTGTGAAATGCACGAAAGCCCAGAGACTAAAGAGGAATGTGAGGATGTTACAGATTTATAGATTAACCAAACTATAGCTGCCTCTCAGGAGCACACCCTGAAGTACTCAGCATTCATTGTCAACTTAATTGTCAGGTGGAGCTCATAGGAAAGTACTTGTCAATCTAGCCATCTATGAGTTTAAATCTTTGGCTGCTTTGGCTAAAAGGCGGCAACAAAAAGGACTTGCTGCTGCCTTAGCGGACAGGAAGGAACCCGAAGGCATATTTGCCAGACTGGCACAATACCATTGAGTGGTATTGGACACCACCTGCCCTTTGTAGCTCAGTGTCTTAGGAAAAGGTTTTCCCCCGTGAGAATCATAACTAAAAGAGGGACTCAAAATCATTTGCCAAGAGTGTGTTCATTTGCAATTGTGTTAATTTACATTTCATTTCAGTAACTGGTGTGAGAAGAGGCCCTATCTTCCTTCTTTAGGACCGACCAGAAATATCTCATGAAGATTGTGCAAATAAAGCTTGTGTAGTGGTCAACATTTAAAAAAAAAAAAAAAATAGTGCTCCATGGCACTGAACCCACATCTAGCATTTTCCTAATCTCCTCTACAGCTCAAAATAATCATTAACTAAATCTATAATTTGTTCTCTGCAACAGATTTTCAGTGACTAACAAATAAAGAATTAGTGAGCATTTCTGCCTCATGTACTTACATAGATGCATGCACTTAGACAAGGGATGATTTTCACTTTGTATTATCAGTAAGAAAATGTTTTTTTAATCTCATTTGGAAAAACTTAACTGATTTACCAGAAAGGCCCTATCAGACCTATATATAGGTACAAATAGGCTCTATATCTACCAGTGAGTATTCTCATAAAATCTAAGGTTTCCCAGGACTGGGAGGATATTAAGGGCACTTAGTTCCAACTTCCACCTGATTCTTCAATTCCCTCTATTCTTTCCACAAATGGAGACTTTGCCTCCACTCAAACACAAATATGAATAGCATATTCATATCTGCCCCCTCCCACAAAGTAACCAGTTTTATCTCCAAATAATGCTTATCCAGTCCTTTTTCACATTATGCTCAGATCAAGCTCCCCATAGCTTCTCCACTGGGTCCCAGTTCCATTCCTTGGGACACAAAGGATAAATTCAATGCTGCTTTCACATGAGAGACCTTTTTCAAATGTTTAAAAATGCTACTAAGTCCTCTGCTACAAGCTAAATATTTCTCACTCTTTAACTGTTTCTTGCATGGTTCAAGTGTTACCATAATCCTATTTACTTTCTTTTGAGCTCCTCGCTCATTTAGAATAGAGCCTTTAAATCTAAATACAATACATGCACTATCATATGACAGGCAGTACATTTTTTGGAGAATACTGTAAGAATAAGTGAAAAGACTGAACACAGGGGTTCCCTGGTGGTGTAGTGGCTAGGCTTCAGCGCTGTCAATGTGTGGCCTGGGTTCAATTCCCAGCCAGGGAACTACCCCCCCCCCCCAAAAAAAAGACTCAACACAAATTCAATCTTACCCCTTTCCAATACTTCATTTCTATTACTGTAGTTTATGATTTAAAAAAAAAAAATGGAGTTCCCTGATGGTGTAGTGGCTTAAGGCTTCGGCGCTGGCACTGTCAGTGCTGCGGCCTGGGTTCAATTCCCGGTCAGGGAGCTACCCACATACCAAAATGCAAAAAAAAAAAAAAAAAAAAGTTTTCTGGCATCCACAGCGTACTAACAACTCACATTCCTCTTCTTGTTAAGAAAAATTTCTACCACCTTTTAACATGTATTTCTCTAAGTCTGTACCACTGAAATTTTGTATTTGAGCAAATAGCATATATAAGGAATATAAAAGTATAGCTAGACAAATGCTTTGGGCTCTGTTTTTCCACTTGGAGAATATAAATAACATGTATCTCTAGGTCATAAAGTAGTTAAAGGCATGAATTAAATCAATTTATAAGGAAGTACAATAAAACTATGAAATATGAAAGGAGAAGCTTCTATTATTAGCATTCCAAATCTAATTTTACCAATGATGGGTTTAGATGGCTTAGGAAAGCCTGAAAATACTTCCTGAACAAGTTTTATGGGGAAGTAAAAACATAAATATTTAGTATTTCAATACCGCATGTCCCCAAACCACTGTATTATATAACACAACAGAAATGTGTGTGAGAATTTCAGAAACCATACAAATGTTTCATTCTTATGGAAGTTACAAGATACGTTTTATAGTTCAAAACACTAAGGAATTTAATGATTACCTGTGGTTCAAAACCCATGTCAAACATTCTGTCTGCTTCATCTAAAACAACGTAAGTTACTCGTCGAAGATTTGTGACCCGACCTAAAATGAGGGAAAAAAAAAAAAAAAGACAGAAAGAAAACTAAAAATCAGTCACAATTCATCTTATGGATACCAAGAACATTAAAAAACTGTAAAGGGAACTAAAATGCCTGACTTAACCAGAGGGTAAGTTAGGTATCTTTAAACAGTGAAAAGAAATTTTGGTCTACAATGTCTTAATCTAATGGCAAATACTTTCTGACAATGGGTATATGAGGCCCTTTATTTTGTCAAACTCGTCTCTTGCATACCATCATAGGGCCTGAAGAACCTGTAAAATTCAGAAAACAGCCCTCTCCAAAACACATCATAAAACTAAGACTGAGATGAAGCATCGAGCCACATCAGCCATTATCTGACAGCATCACCTAGGAAAAAACATATTAGAGATTACAGCGTATGTGTGGAAAGCAAGTTCCAGTGCTAACTACTTCAGATGCAGAAAAACTCTATTACTTCTTAAGCTATTTCCATATAGTTAAAAACTTCTAATTAGGCATGTTAAAACATTAATGAGGAGCTCTACAATACCATTAGGTAACTTATTACACCAAAACTAAATATCAAATGTATTACATATATACATTTTCTATACAAAGATACAAATCCAAATTTTATTAAGTGTTCCCACTGGTGTAAATAAATGCAACAGACTTCTTAGCTAGTGAAAATTAAACATATATACAGGAAACCCTTTCTAAAGAATTAACACAAGCATTTCTATCAACTGTTGAATCAATCACCTGGCAAAAACATGTATAGTTATGAAATATAAACCAAAAGGACCGATAAGGGAAAAAGGTAAAATTAATCAAGATGAGTTTCAGGAGGAAACTTAATCAATGCAGCATTGAGAAAAAACAAGGGATTATTTCATCAACATTCAACCCAAATTTTTTCATATGCTGTACAAGCACAATGACTTATTAATCAATTTTGATGCCACTTTACCAACTTCATATAGAATTAGAATTAAATGTATACAGAATTCAAGCAGAATGCTATTAGAAACATGCATTACTCATAGTTTTAATACTCTACCACGTATATACTGACTACTACAAAGAAAAACTTGGAAAGCATTTTCTTCAAACAACAGAAATGAGCCCAAGTAAATGCTTTCTAATGTTTAAGTATTCCATACTAACATTTGCAGCCCCAAATAATTGTGCAAAGTTGGGAACAGCATTAAATTACCTACCTTTGATGGTTTAAGTCTCGGAAGCCCAGTTCTATAAATCTTGAAGGGCCTTTCTCCACAGAAGTTAAATAATGTCAACAGTTTAGTAACAGTTTTGATATGGAATAATTTAACAAAGCACAATATTTGAGCTAAAAACATGCAATATTATAAAAGATAATATTTCTTGAAGCTGCAATATCTTAATTAATTCAGTACTATAAGAAAATAGTCCCCCACACCATTGAAAAGAAAATTAGGTCAAAATTGGATTTTTTCAAAATTCAAGTAAAGTGCTAAAAAGATCAGATGGAATTACTTTAGAAAAGAAACTTTAAAGTTTCTGCAAAAAATATTATGAATATCTGCAACAATAAGCTTGTTGCAATACAAACTAAGATATTACAGCTTTAAGAAGAAATGCAGAAACCCTTTGGTGGTTTCTTGTTCTGCTTTAACAAAAATGTACAGAATTTTAAAAGGAGAAAAGAGAACAAAAAAAAAATACCCCAAACTTACCACTGTTAGCTGCTAACATGTCAATCATTCGACCAGGTGTACAAACAATAATTTCAGCACCTCTTTTCAGCTCAGCAATCTAATAAAATAGATGAAAATTTTTAGTCTATCGCTAATGCTTATTTAAAGAGATGTGGTAACATTGCAAGAGCTCCATAAAGGTAAGACAGTGAGGCCTGATTAGAACACTCCAAAGCTTTCTGCTTAATTCTTTGGAATGCTGGAGCACTGCTAAAGGAATACATAGTGGAAACATGGTGCTATAACTTTGAAGTCAATGAAAACCAAAGATCTTTACCAATTTTAATTTGACACAACCTCTCAAAAACAAGAACAGAATATTAGAGAGCAATAAAGCAATTATAAGATCAACATTTTTAAAAATAAGTTATTTCCATTAGTGAATTATAAAATCAATTAAATCACAACCAGAGTTTCTTAAATGAAAGAGAATGAAAAATATTAGAATGTGTTAGACATCAAAAAATTTTTGCTTGACTTCTATATAAATCTACTCTGCATACATGTACTAAGTTATTTTGTAAATGAATTTCTTACTCTAGGCTGTGGTCAAAACTGACGAAGGGAGTTCCCTGATGGTGTAGCGGCTTAAGGCTTTAGCGCTGGTGCTGTCAGCGCTGCAGCCTGGGTTCGATTCCCAGCCGGGGAGCTGACCACATACCAAAAAGCAAAAAAAAAAAAAAAACTGACGAAGATAACTAAGTTCAAGTGTTTAAAACGGCATTGTGGTAACAAAAGTAAATACTCCCAAAGTGCATTCTAGAACCTGAGAACGCTAGTCCTCAGAAAGGGTTTTGTGGTTAAGTAAGTTCAGAAAATACCATTTAATTTATCCCATTTTTTTAGCATCACAATATGTATCAACTAAGAAGTCTTGCAGGAAAGAAATCTATTTTAACTTTGTATAATCCAACATTTCCAAAACTTATTGTTTCATTGAACCCAGTTTTTTCCTTCTAGTTAAAAGCAAACTATCCAATGACTACCATTCTTTAAGAGACTTGGAGAAATACCAAACTAAAGAGAGTGAATAAAGGTAGGTTTAAATAATTCTTGCTAAAACCATTTAACAAGGCAGATGAAACTGTGCCATTAATTCATTTCACTCATCACCACCTTTCAAATATGTCACAAAGATTAGAAAACATAATGCTGGCCCAGGAATCAGAAGACCTAGGTTCTAGGACAAGCTACAACTTGTTAACGTAAAGACTGCTTTATTTACTTAACCTTTCTGAACATGTCCTATCGGTCTTCCTTGAGCAAAAAAAAAAATGAAGAGGAGAGAGTTCCCTGGGGGTGTAGTGGCTAGGCTTTGGCACTCTCAACGCTGCAGCCTGAGTTTGATTCCCAGCCAGGGAACCACCAAAAAAAAAAAGAATGACTCAAAACTTCCAAAATGTAATATTTACATAATTCATTCTTACTAATATTTTCACACTTCATATTTTTTAAGATTTTAGAAGCAATCACTATGTAAAACACTAAAGCAAAAAGTCACTTTTACATTATTAAATTACTCATTTTAAGAAAAGAATGAAAAAAACTGGATGTTCCTTTTATAAATACCTGCTCACTGATTCCTGTTCCTCCATAAACACAAACCACTCTAAGTCCCAAGGTCTTCGAAAACTTCTTACATTCTTTAGTAATCTGTAAAGCCAGTTCTCGGGTTGGAGTCATGATGACAGCTGAAAAGATAAATATGTCAAAAGCCTAACCACCAAAATTCTTGAGAGACTATGCTTTAAAGTGTTAAATTTAACCTCTGCAGTAAAGTTTAGATCTCTTAGTCTAATTTTTGTTTCTGTTTTGTTTTCTGCAACTCTGAAAACCCTATTTCAAAAGCTTTATAATAGGAGAGATTGTGGTGAAGAATTATTTTAAGTAGATTTTTAAGAACATGCTATATAGGAAGATAAATCAGAGTTAAATGACTACTCAACCATCAAGAAAATACTTGGTCAAAAAGAATGCAAATCATTCTCAACTGCAAATCACAAAGATAATCAAGCGACTCACTGTGCTGATGAGCCATTCCACTGCTTCCGGAAACAACCTTGGTCTGAGGGGCACAGACAGAGGAGAAATATACTGTGCCCTGTATTTCCAAGAGAGGAGCTGGTAACAAGTTTCCAAAACCCTATTCAAATTTGCAGAACAGATCTCTGCCAAATGAACCAAGAAATTTGAATCTGAAGACCTAATCCTGAATGAAATGCTGGCACTATAGCCTTTTAAGGCCAAAAAAAAAAGAAAAATACATTTCTCTACAATCCTCTATGTTGAGTTTATAGATCCACTGATACTGGGATAAGAACAAACCTCAACATAAATAAACAGATAGATGCACAAGGAGTCTACCTGCCGAGTCAGAGTTTAAAAATTGAGCTGTGCCAGGAGGGGCTGTTTTTGTACTTCTGAGATGTCACTCCAGAGCTCTGAAGATTCTCACTCCACCTGCTGGTAAGGGGAAATCAGCCCCAAAGTGCCAAATTTATAGAAGAAATGTACATAAAGACATCTTTATTGTTATAATTAAGAACAATATAAAGTATCAGTTCTTTCTGATTAACTGACAACAAAACTTTATTTGAAAAAATAAAAGAAATTGTACCTATTGGCCCCTCTCCTTCTTCTAATGACCTCTGATCCATGATGTGTCTAAACATGGGCAACAGAAAAGCAATGGTCTTTCCGCTTCCTGTCTTGGCAATACCAATCAAATCTCGTCCAGACATTATAGCAGGAATCGCCTGTGTTTGGATTGGTGTGGGCTTTTCATAGCCATGCCTTCAAAAGAAGACAAGGTAAAAGGTGAGATCTCTGGAGCTCTCAAAGTTCCAGAAGAATAAGGTTTTCTAAAATGTGGTATACCCATGCAATGAAATATATGGCAAAAAGGAATAAGGACATTCACTATCACAGATGAACTTCGAACATTTTTTGCTAAGTAAAAGAAGACAGTCACAAAAGACTATATTGGTACGCTCCCATTTATATGAAATGTCCAGAACAGACAAATCTATAAAGACAGTAGATTAGTGGTTGCCTAGGGTGGAGGAGAAGGAAGAAGACTGACTACTCATGGACACAGGTCTCTTTTGGGAATGATAAAAATGTTCTAAAATTAGCTTGTGAGAACTGCATAACTCCATGAATGCATTTAAAAAATCACTGAATTGTACACTTTAGGGATAAATCTTTTTTTATTATATAAATTTTCTCAATAAAGCTGTTTAAGAAAACAATATGTGAATTTTTCTATTTAATATGTAACCAAAGAAGATATTTCTGTGAAAGGGCTAGTTTTGAATATCAAGACTTTGAAAAACATGTATAACCACTACCCACTTACTTTTTGAGAGAATTTAAGATCTTCATGGAAATTCCACACTGGACCCAAGATTTAATTGGTTTGGGGCAACCTTTTCCTTTTACAGTAATGCCCTCCATTTCCAACCGAAACACATTCACCTCTACAAAACAAAATCTGGATTAAAAACTCTTAATTATTGTTCTATTAGTGCCTTCTACTTTTCAATTAGGCATGGTAAGATTAACAACCTTCCTTTTTTTAGTGCTACCAAAAATTATTCCATAGAAAAGCTACAGGACAAAGCATTCAACAGTTCAGAGGCAGTTAAAGCAATTACTACTGCAACCAACTAAGGATGAAAAGAAATATCCCAATTTCTAAAATTTGGCTTTTATTTTGTCTTAAACTGCAACAGCAATAAAAGAACAATGACTGACAAATAATACAACCACTTCTCCAACAATTGCCCAGATTATACTTACTCTACCATTACACAAATTCACATTGGTTTCTAAGTTTCAAATCCGAGAAGGAAAAGGCTACAATATTTTACTTGCCAACTTCACATGAAGAGTATTTTCAACCCTAAAAATCTCAACTACATGAACCAAAGTAATTTTTTGCTTATTTAATACTTCCAAAAACACACTGATTCCTCACAGCAAATACCCACTACTCAAGCATCAACTCACAGACCTAAGCACATTCCTCCCAAACAAAAGTGTATCCTTCTGTGTCCCCACAATAACCAATAAATGAAAAAGAGAATTTTACCCTCTTGAGACATTTTTGCTAGTTCTGGAACTTCAACATAGAAGTTCTTTCTGAATGGTTCATATTCAATTTTTCCATGATCTACTGGTTCTAGAAGCTTTCTCTGTTTTGTCTGATAGCCTGTAAGGGCTGTCTGAAGATCAACTTCCTCCTCCTCTGAAGAATACTATAATAAAAAAAAAAAAAAAAAAGGCAGAGCTAAATCCATTACTATTTTCCAATATTCCTAGTTTTTAAAATCATCCTCTCCTAGAAAATATGCTTTGCTTTTACTTTTTTACTTTCTGAATTTTTCAGCTTAGTTTTTTCTTTTCCCTTATAGAAAATTATAATATAAAGCGAAAAATTCTAATATGGCAGTAATGAAGTTTTGCTATAGTTCTCGTTACAGAAATCTTTACAAGGTATGTTAATAGGAAGAAATTTAATTCATTCTGTCACTTAATTTCTTCTCTATTTTATGTCTAAGATGAACTGATGAAGGGCAAGGGGGCATAAAAATTGAGCGTACAGCAGCGGTCAAAGATGTTAGAATGTTCTACCAACTAAATATTCAGCTACAATGCTGTTGAGAGTAGCAAGAATTCGTAACAGTGGCTGGCATGACCGAAAAGCATATCTCCATCAATGCTTCCTAAAAAAATACTTCTAGGACAGTATTATGAACAAAGTCAAAATTAACTAAGAATTACCTCCATGGCATCCTGGTCATTCTCCATTAGTTCACCTTTCTTCTTATCAGAATCTACGACTGCTTTTTTGGTTGTCACAACAGTGACAACTTTTGTGACCGTTGGCCCAGACTTCTAAAAGAAAAAAGGAATATAAGATATTGTGCAAAATTGAAATACAAATTAAATGCCAACAGACACAAAATAACTGTCACAATTTATAATTCAAATTAACTTAGTCATTAGTGGTTAACTTAATTAATGAAAAGAAAAAAGTCTGCTTTCTCTTTAAATTTTAAAATGTAATACAACCACATATTTTATAATACATTAACACACATAGTTTGTTGTCTAATATGTAATTTTATGTATTATTATGTAATATATCTTAAAAATACTACTAACTGGTACTTTTCACTCATGTTACAAGCCAGACATTGTTCTGGGAGCTCTCTAAATAAATCAATAAACAAAACAGGTAAAGGTCACACTGCTGAGGAGCTTTTATTTTAGAAGAGAGAAGGGATAAACAATCAACAATAAAAAGTTAAATTATATAATTGGTCAAAAGGCAATAAATATTAAAAAAGAAAAATAGACTAGAGTAAAGGGGATAGGAGTAGGAAAGATGAACGTGCTGGAGAAGTCTGGAGAGGACCTATTGAGAAGGCAACAAGTAAGCAAAGTACTGGACAAAGCTGATGATGGTAAAATTGACTTTTCAAAGAACATTAACAATTGAAGTTCACTAGTATCTCTGGTGCTTAGAAAAAGCATTGGCATTTCCGAGCTGGAGGAGGAAACAGAAACATTATAAAGTCTAGCAAGTCAGCAATAGGTCAATTCAACAAAAAAAATCAAGTTATCCAATTAGGAATATAAAGCTTTAAAAATAAAAGAAAATCCCACACCTTTTCATTTCCTCCACCACCTTTTACACTTCTCATATTAAACTTTTTCACTTCCTCTTTCACTTCTTCCATGTAAGCATCTAATGGATCTAACTCTTCACCCTCCATTTCATTTCCTTCCTTTTCAGCTTCTGCAGGATCATCTTCATCATCTAAAATATTAGAAAATATTGTCTTTGTATATATGTTTCTAAAAGAAATACTTCACAATCAGACCACACTCCACCTTTCTTACTTTTTCGCACTATCCAAACACCCTCTTTTCTAATTAACCTGGGCACACTGAAGTTCAAATACTCACACGTGGAAGTTTTTAAATCAAGGATGTATTAGATTTGAATAATAAAAATGATACAAGAAACAAATTATAATAAATTATAAATTATTGAAGAGGTGAAAAGATTAATTATGCCTAAAAAATGGATGTCCAGTATTAAATTTTGCGATTACACAACTAAAAGCAAAACTAAAAACTGTGCTAAATGTTAATTTTTTTTTCAATTACCTTCCTTTAAATCACAGAAAGAAAAAGTAACATATTCTTAATTCAAGACAATCTAATCGTTTTTCAGAGAAAATAAAAATTTCATAAAAATTTTCTCAGAAAATGGAGTAAAATTCTATTTTCATATAAAATTCCACATTCTTCCTCTTTACTAAAATCTTAAAAGTCAAAATCAAATACTGGTAATGTTTCTGTTGTAAGTGGTATTTCTGTTATAAGTCAAAAAAAATCTGGAGACCTATAAAACATGTCCTTAATTTACCCTCATTACTATTATTTGTAGTCAAAACTAAAAACCTATTTACTATGTCCATAAGTACCCAACTCTCCACACTAAAGTAAAATCAGTAAGTGATCCTTACTAAACACTTCTCTACAATTTTAAATTTAACATAAATATTAAAAGGGACATTTAAAGCCTCCATATGAATCCAATAATTCCAGTTGTTATACCCAAAGGAACTGAAAGCAGGGACTCAGATACTTATACACCAACATCCACAGCAGCACTATTCACAAGAGACAAAAGGTGTAAACAATCCATATATCCAACAACAGATGAACAAGTAAAAAAATGTGGTATATACATACAATGGAATATTGTTCAGCCAAAAAAAGAAATGAATTGACACATGCTACAATATGGATGAACCTTGAATATATTATGCCACATTAAATAAAGCAGGACACAAAAGGACATACATCGTATGATTCCACTTTTATGAAGTACTTAGAACAGGCAAATTCATAGAGAAAGAAAGCAGAATAGAAGTTATCAGAGATGTGGCGGTGGGGGGTAATTATTATTTACAGCTACAGAGTTTCTGTTTGGGATGATGAGAAAAAGTTCTGGAAATGGACAGTGGTGATGGTTGCACAACACTGTAAATATACTTAATGCCACTGAAGTGTATACTTAAAAATTGTTAAAATGGTAAACACTGTTGTGTATATTTTTCCTACAATAAAAAAATGGCCTTAAAAATCCCAATATGAAACTTTACTCTAGAATATTCTACATGAATTGTTACACAGGCTACTAGTCTAACAAATAAATATACCATCATCATCTTCTAAACTCCATTTTTTCCCTTGTTTCATCTCTTCAATTTCTTTTTTCAGTTCCCCTACGTTTTCCATGGCCTTTTTGCGTTGCTCTTCTCGCCATTTTTCTACTCTTTCTTTTCGCTTTCTCATTTCTTCTTCCAGCTTATTTTGGTCAAAGTTCTTAGGGGAAAGAGAGAGAGAGGAAAGCAAAGATTAACAATTTTACTCCAAGTGATATTCCAAATATTTTCTCCAAAATAGAAAAAAGGAAAAAAAATAATCACATATATTCAAACTCCTATATTTAGACCAGATTAAGACATGAGCAAAATGAAATCACACACAAAAAAGCATTTCCCTTTGACATTAAAAAAAACATTTTCAACTAACAAAGCAGGAAGACAGACTTCAAACATTATAAATTAATCTCATTTTAGTCACAAGCAATGTGTACACATGAATTCCTCAAAACAGAAACTAAATGAAATATCAAGCAAAGTTCCCTAATTATTCTCAACTTTAAATCCTCTAAACTTCTCCAAGATTGCCTCAATGAAAAGCAATTTTTTACCATGATTACGAAGTTTTGGTCTTCTAACTTTTATGTCTAAATTTCTTAGAAACAGCTAATCTGAAGCCTTTATCAAAATTTACTAATAATACTCTTAATAGGAGACAGCAAATCATTTTTACAACCATAATCAGAGACTTAAAAATTAAGCATTATAGAAATCAAAATTTTACATTACCATTATAGATAGGTATAGAAATACACATGTAAAGAAGTTAAAGTATTACAAAATTGTAATGGTGATGGTGTTGTGGTCACACGGGATTATAGAGAATTACTTCTAACTTTCCAAATATTTTATAACATAATTATAGAATACCTGTATTTTAACAATAAATTTATTTCTTAAACAACAAAAAAGCTTTGCTCCTGAATTTATATTCTTTATGATAATTCCATCCTCTGCAAAGATAAGCTCACGTGCTTGTTTTTCCTGAAAGCTTATGTGATTTTTCTCAAGGTCACCTAGTCATTCAATAGAAAAAACTGGATCATAAACCAGACTCTCCCCAAATTTTTCATGTTGTGGCCTTTCTTAGGTATCCTGCTTAGCAAGCAGTTCCCATTAAACACACACAAACACACAAAATAGAACAAGTGGCACTATAATGTACTCTAAAATGGGCAAAGGATATAAGTAGGTAATTCATTAAAAAAAGTGCAAATAGTAAATAAACTTAAAACACATTATGTATATTATAAATTTACATTATGTTCATAGCATTTGAAACTATTCACTCATTTCAAGACATACAACTCAAAATAACAAGATACCAATTACCTCCTATTATACTGGTAAAATTAAATTTTGAAATTCTCAAGTTGGCAAGTAAGTACAGAAACAGACATTTTCATATGTCTATATTGTTAAATTAATTATACAATGCTTAGGGAGGACAATTTGATACAATTTATCTAAATGTTAAATATATATATCCACCGATAAAGCCATTTCACTAATAACAATTTCCCTTATGCTATATCGCAAAAGGGACTTGTGTACACCATTGTTTGTAACTGCAGACTAGAAACAACCTAAATATCCATCAGTGGTTATCTCTCTACCTTGTTTCAACAGAATATTATGCAGGCATTAAAAATAATGAGCTATAGCTACGTATGCAGCTATAGAAAGATCTCCACTGTATTACAACAAATGAGAAGAGCAAAGTATTCTATTTCTAAGTTGGACAATATACCACTGTTTATTATTCTTAAGACCTTATATATTAATAATTTATAATTTTATAATGAACAAAAGCAAGGTACAGAATGGTGCATGTGGCATGATCATATTTTGTAAGTAAAAACAGATAATGTGTATAGATATGCAACTTTTTTCAGAAAAAAATGTTTTTCATGGAGCAACTTATTTTATATGAGCAACTTATTATTTTATATGATTATTTATGTTAGTAGACATACGCCAGCATCTTTTTCTTTTTCATCCTCCTTGTCATCTTTGTCTTTTTTCTTCTCTTTAGAACTTTCCCCACTATCTGTTTTTTCTTTGGACCTAGACCTACCAAAAAGGAGAGAAAGAGAGTCACATCATCTATTTCTGCTTGGAAACAATCATTTTAAAATACTTTTAGGGAGTTCCCTGATGGTGTAGTGGCTTAGGGCTTCGGCACTGGCGCTGTCAGCGCTGCGGCCTGGGTTCGGTTCCCGGTCAGGGAACTACCCACATACCAAAAAAGCAAATAAATAAACAAACAAACAAAACAAAACATTTAAATAAATAAATAAATAAAATACTTTTACAGACTTGTACTTTTTAGACTTTTTTATAGACTTTTGTTTTATAGACTTTTTTATAAATTCAAAAATTTATAAAAAAAAAAAATGAGTAAGATTTTTTTTGGGGGGGGGGCGGTTCCCTGGCTGGGAATCGAACCCACGCTGTGGCATTGAGAACGCTGAAGCCTAGCCACTACACCACCAGGGAACCCCAAGATTTTATTTTAATGCAACTAAATTAGTATATCTTTTTTTTTTCCTTAATGATCAGTGCTTTTTAAAGTACCTTACAAATTCTTCCAGATTTGATGAAAATACCCAGAGGTAAAAAAGATATTCTCTAGTATAAACCTCTAAAAGGTTTACAGGTTTGCAACCTAATTTGGTCTTTAATCTACATGGCAATGCTTTCTGTGCACAGATGAGGTAGGCAGTCCCATTTCATTCTAGGATACCATCATTTATTGAAAAATCTTTTCCCCACTAATTATAATGTCATCACTGTCATTTATCAAATGACCGTACATATGTGAATCTGTTCCTGAGCTCTTCATACGGTTCCACTAATCTATTAGACTATCCCTACACTAAAACCACATTATCTTAATTTCTATAGCTTTATGACAAGCATTGGTATCTTGTTCAAGAGTGTTTATATCCTTTGCATTTTAAATTTTATAATGTTTGTCAAACACTTTTCTATTCATGTCTAGTAACATTTAAACATGAATATATATTAAAGTTAATAAAATACTTTTCCTGAATCTACTTAAATAACCATGACTTTTCTCCTGTAATCTTATTAATATAGGGTAACACCCATTGATTTTCTGATATTAAACCAGTATTTCATTCCTGGAATAAATTAAAAGGACTGACAATACTAAATATTGGCAAGGATTAAGGTGCAACACAATTCTCATACACTGCTGGTAGGTGTATAATTAGTTCATACTCCTTGGAAAGCATCTGGGATTACCTAGTAAAATTAAAGTTATGTTTATTCTACTACCATGCAATTTCACTTTTAGATATACACACTACAAAAGCTGATGTACATGTAATGTATACTAAGATTATATATGCAAAAATGTTTATAAGAATCCAAAAGTTAAAACCTAAACACCAGCTCTTGAGCCACTCTCCTTGCTCGAGCCCGCTCCTACCTTAGGAGTGTACTTTTTCTTCAATAAACTATCTCTGTTTCACCTCTAAAAAAAAAAAAAACAAAAAAACCTAAACACCTATCTCAGCAGAATTGATAATAATGGTATATTTATACCACAGAATAGTATTTAGCTATGAAAATGTACTACTTATAAGTAATGCAGATGAGTCGCAAACAATGTTGTACAAAGACACAAAACAATGCATGACTCATTCATGTAAAGTAACAAAACAAGGAATGAGTACTTATATACAAAGAAATAAAAGGTAATTACTAGCACAAAAGTCAGGAGTGGTTTATCCAGGGTAGCAGAAAGATGAATTAGAGAAGGGACATGGAGGGCTCCTGGGGGTACTAACAATGTTCTATGTCTTGACCTTGGTGGTGGTTACACACATGTTGCTTTATAATTACTTAATAAACTGCATGTTTACGTTTTATTCACTTTTCTGAATTTACATATCTATTTTTTTAATTTAAAATAACCCAAATGGGTATTTTACCCTGACCGTGGTAAAATAAAAATAAATCTTATGAAGTAAAATAAACAACATGGGGGAAATACTCAGGACTAATAAGACTAGACAAAAAAGAGATGTAAGTCCATATATCAACTATTGTTTGTTTGTTTGTTTGTTTGTTGTGCGTGGATAGTTCCCTGGCTGGGAAACAAACCCGGGCCGCAGCGCTGACAGCGCCAGCTCCGAAGCCTTAAGCCACTATACCACCAGGGAACTCCCCATATATATCAACTATTGTATGACACCACTTTAAAAACAGTAATAAGCAAAGAACAAAACACTGAAAGAGAAATACAAAGAATAAACAAACCTAACAAACATAAACAATATCTCAAATCAAAATGTACATCTAATTTATACAAGTAAAGTTCACCCATCCTGAACAGCAATTCAGCAATGTATACCATGAGTTAAAGTTATTTGTCAATCAATGTCAGAAATACTAAGAAAATAATTTCAAAGGAAAAAGCATAGTTCCCACAGAGATGATCATAAAATGTATTTCTGACCATTAACAGTAGGTATTAAACAAGTGAACAATGCATTATGAGTGTTAAAACTAAAATAATCTAGTGTTTTCCAATTGAATTATAAGCTTTAAAACCTATTAAAATTCAGCCTACAATTCATAGTAGGAGACAAATTCAGTTAAGTATTTTAAAATATTTTTTTTTTAATGGAAGGAACAGGGAGACAGTCAGCTCCCACCCTGCATGGCACATATACCCAATGGTCACAGTACCTATTCTCAGCTTTCTTGCTTTTGTTGCCAGGACTGGAGGAACGGGATCGCCGGCCTCGGCTTCTGCTCTTTGAACGTCTCCTGTCTCGACTTCGAGATCTTCTTCGCTCTCGGCTTCTGTCTCTCTCTCTACTTCTGGAACGTCTGAAAGAGGGACGCTTTTCATATGATCAAGTGGAACTATTTCAGATCATGGTTCTGTTACACATTAAAAGAAGCTTCTTATTCTTAGCTTTATTAAAGGCAGAGATTTCAATTAACTATCAAACTGGCCACAGAGGGAACAAGTAATGCCAACTCTCAGAAGTGGTCAATGAAAAAAATAAAAACTTCAAAATGATGTTTACTGAAAAATACTGCAAATCTGTAATAAAAGCTATTTGAAATCTATAGCCTGTAGTAGAAAATCTAAATTTCAAAGGCAGCCTAAACCTAAGTACAAGAATGGACAAAATGAGGCTGTGGAAAGATCAGATAACAAAGATGAAGAGACAAGAATAAGCATCTGGTGTTGCTACTAAACTAGTGGCATGACACAAAGCAGATCAACTCTCTGAGTCTCATTTTCCTCATCTATAAAATATGGAGACTTCAAGAGATAGTCTCAAATTTTCTCTTGCTCTAAAACATTGTGATTCTACTTTCACACCAAAAAAAAAAATCAAAGACCAAATCTTAAATGATCAATTTCACTTGTTAAAGTACTTAACTAAACTGTATGAAACTGTTCCTGGGACTACACAGTATGAAATTGAGTGAGCACTATCCGCATTGTGAAGGGTCGTCAGTACTTTCCCTGAGTACTACCTTTGCAATCTCTCCTTCCAATGTCTGAAAAAGATAAAGTCAAAGATCTGTGATCAGTTTACAGCAACTGTACAACCTTGTCTTCTCTCCTATCTTAATGAGAAACTGTATTAGCAATTTTTATTTTGGTGTGGGGAGATTATTTTTATTTAAAGACTGTTTTTCACCCCCAGAAAGGTTATGGCTGCTTGACTGGTACAAGGTCTATGTAATCAAGTAAAAGTAAAATAAAAATTCAGGCGTTCTTTGGTTTAAATTTAAACAGTTCTTTAAAATAATTTCAAAGAACAAGTAGGGCTTAGAGATGGGTCTGCCCTGTTTCCTTCTGTCAGCTCTCTTGGGACAGAATTAAGAGTAAAACCTTCCTGATGGCATATTATCTTACCTTTTGCTTCTTTTTTTAACCTACCTCAGAAGTCTTCAGGGTCCTCTTTGGATTATAGAAAATACAGCCTAAAGTTACCAAACTTAAAATACTGTTTGAGGGTCTTTGTTCTAGGCAAATCACTGATGGACCGAATCAAACAGGTTGGAGTTAAAGCAGAAGACCTGCAAATTCTAGCCCAAAACACATTTTTGAAGGAGTCCGATTTAGCCAAGAAGGCTCAATTCATCACTGGTCCTTGAGACTAATGTCTTACCTCAGACGCTTCCTGTCTCTTGACCGAGATCTTCTTTTATCCCTGCCTGGAGACCTCTCTCTCCTTCTATCTCTATCTCTGCTTCTAGACCGTCTGTCATCTCCGCGTTTACTTCTTTTGTCTGAGGGCGAGCGACTTCTAGATCGACTTCCAGAGCGTCCTCGAGATGCTGATCGCTTCCGATAGTGGCTAGAACATTTAAAGGTTAAGTTTAGCAAACAGTTTCTACTATATTTTATTTATTACATTTTTCCAAAATCTCAGCAAACATGGAAAGGACTTTTTATACATAAACCTTTTTAAAATTCGGGGAATGAACCTTTCTGCTATGGTACATGCAGATAGGGAAAACCTGTCTTGAAATGGAAGCAAGGACAAAACAAGAACAAGTTCCCGCTTTTGGGCCCCAAATAGCTTGCATTCTGTAAAGGAAGCGATGACAAATAAAGAATAAAAATAGAACATGCTATGTGGTGCCCTGGAGAAAACATATCAGAATAAAGGAAAAAGATTGGGTAGTAGGAGGTTTGCTATTTTATTCAAAGGCAGTATGAGAAAATTATAGTCTATACTCAATCTAAACATAAAGATTAGCATACTGAATCCAACAACATAAAAAAAAGCACAATCATTAACTAGTCTAGGGGTTCAAACAGGCGGATGGTAGTGCAGGGGAATCCTGTGCCCGTCGCCAGCCCCAGTACAGCCACTCCCTGAGCCAAGGTCCCCCAGCCCCTCCAGTGGACTCGGGCAGAGCTGGAAGCACGTGGGGCTGGCCCAGACTTGGCCCGGGGGCCATCTCAACTCCCGCCTCTTCTTCCCCCACTCCGAGGAAGCCGCTGGCCCGCTCGATGCGCCGCCTCACCGTGACTCCCGGCCCATGCTGCTGGCCACGGGAAAGCTGCGTCCTTCCGGACGACGCGCAGGAAAAACGGACAAAAGAGGAGGCCGCACAGCCCTCCACTCGCTTGGCGAGGAGCAATACTAAGTAGTGGCAGCAGCTACAGCAGCGGTAGCCATCCGAGCGCGGCCAACGAAAACATGACGTGCTGGCGCCGGCGGCAGAAGGAAGGAAAAGGCGCGCCGGAAGCTGCTGCCTCCTCACAGCGCCGCCTCTGGGCTGGAGGCCGCACAGTGCTAGCCGCGCCGAAAAAAGATGACCTCAGTCAGCTGCGTTTTAGCATCTCTGCAGCGAAAGGGCCGGCGCATCGGTGCGGTGGGGAACGGCGCCTCACCCTCTCAGGCCTTGCAGAGTCTTTCTTGCAAGGGCTACCGAAGTGCCACTTGCATCGCCGAAGTGTCTGAGGACGTGTACTGCGCTAAGTGATTCTGTAAACATCTCCATTCACTCTCCTTCACTTATAGTCAGAATGGACAGTAGTGAGGATCAGGAATCAGAGCCACTGTAAATTGCTTCTTTGTGGGCTAAAGGCAAGGTATATGGGTTTCCGTGTAAAAAAAAAATAGGACACTAGTGACAAGCAGTGGAGATACTGAAAGGTGGTCAGATTCTAGATGTATTCTGGAAGCATCTCTCTGAACTCTAATTATTAAGTTGGATGTGAACTCTAAGGGAAAGGAATGAGGATGACTCCCCAGTTCTGAACATAACTACTGTGTGTTGTGCTGAATTTGTAGAGATGAAAAATGTGTATGAGCCACAGATTTGAGGGTGGGAGAAGAGAAAATTAATGATGTTGTTTTGGTGATGTAATGTTTGCGATGCCCATCAGATATCCAGGAGATAGTGGCTACATGAGGGGATACATGAGTCTAGAATTCAAGGAAGAAATAAAGGTTGGAGAGATAAGGATGACTGCACTTTATAGAATATGTAATAATAATTGGTATTTGAAACCATGTAACTTGATGAGGCCATGGGACAGATTTTTTAAATTTTGTATCTTGATTTTAAGTGAAAAGACTGAGACTCAGTAAACAAACTTAATCCTAGATCACCTATCCTTTTGTAATCTAAGCTGGAACCAGAACCCAGGGCTCTTTTCAAGATACTTTGTTTCTAACTCCCATTTAAGAGAACACATTGAAGTGTCAATTCAGACTGCCTTTTTGTGTCCACAATATGAAAGTTCACAAACTCATCCTGTTACCAGAGAATTGGGCCCTCTTCGGCATGGTGTCCAGGTTTTTGGTGTCCTAAGCAAAGAATTGAGAGAGACACACACCAAAGTATAGAGGTGAAACAAAAAGGCAGTTTATTGAAAGGGAAAGTAAGGAGAAACAAAGAGATAGTTTATTAAAAGGGAAAGTACACCCTCAAGAGGTGGGAGTGGCCTGAGCAGAGTGGCTTAAGGGCACTGGGCCAAGTGCCTGCAACTTCTGTTTTCTTTGGTCTGTGAGTCCCGCTTCCTCTATGCAGAGAACTTCTTACTTAGCACCTGTGAGATAAAGGGGATTATGTCATCATTTTTTACTGCACAAGTATATCAGACAAGTTGGTCTTACCCTGTGTATGAGGCAGTGAGGTGTGTGAGATGTGTTGCGGGGGTCTGGGCAGAGATTGAATTTGTCCTTGCAGCTGGCCAAGCTCAGAAAAGCTGTGTCCCAGTGTCAGGACTGCTGTTTAAAGCAGCAGCAGCAGCAGCCCTAACTCTGATTTTGCAGCTTGCCAAATTCAGCTAAACTTGGTTCTTGTTAGCCCGCTCTCAAGCTTATTTTTGTTAACTCTTTCCCTATCTCTGCCTGCCTGCCTGCCTCAATCCTAGAAAAAGTGCTACATTCCTCACTGCTGAATATCACTATAGTCACCAGACACGCTATGCACCTACACCAGAGCCTAGTCCACCCTTCAGAGCAATTTTGGAGCTCTTTCTGGAATGACCATCAGAGGGGTTGTATTACCCTTGATGTCCTGAATGTCATCAAAATGTCTTCCTTTCAATATTTCCTTTATCTTTGGGTAAAGAAAAAAGTAATTGAGGGGTCAGATCAAGTGAGTAGGGAGGGTGTTCCAATACAGTTATTTGTGTACTGGCTAAAAACTCCCTCACAGACAGTGCCGTGTGAGGTGATGCATATTGTGATGCAAGAGCCATGAGTTGGCCAAAGTTCAGGTCCTTCTCATCTTTTTCACACAGCCTTTTCAGCACTTCCAAATAGTAAACTTGGTTGACTGTCTAGTTAATACAAATTCATAATGAACAATCCCTCTGATATCAAAAAAGGTAAACATTGTTTGGACTCTTGATTTCAACTGATCGTACTCCTTTGGTTGTGGAGAACTGGCTGACTTCCACCGTGCACCATGATGCTTTGTTTCAGGGTCTTATTGGTACATCATGTTTCATCACCAGTGATAACATGGCCCAAAACATTATCTTACCTCTCCAAAAGGTCTTGGCAAACTTCGACTCTCCTTTGCTTTTGTTCATTGGTAAGATTCTTCAGGACCATTTTTGTACACACGCCAAGATTTTCAGTGAAAATTCTCCTATTTTTCTATCTATATTGACTTGGTCTGCTATGCTTCTCACCGTCAACTGATGATTTTGACAATTTGACAAATTTTTGCAATGTTTTCATCAGTTCTGCTTGTTACTGGCTGCCCTGACCTCTTCATCAGTGACACTTTCTCTCTCCTCAGAAAAAAACATTTAATCCATTTGTACACTACCGTTTTCTTCATGGCATTATCCCCATAAACTTGGACTAACGTGTTCCTGATTTCACTTCCATTCTTACCAAGTTTAATATGAATTTTTTTTTTTTTTTTTGGTAGTATGTGGGTAGCTCCCTGGCTGGGAATCGAACCCAGGCCGCAGCACTGACAGCGCTAGCTCCGAAGCCTTAAACCACTACACCATCAGGGAACTCCCTAATATGAAATTTAATGTTTGTTCATTGCTCTAATTCAAGCTCTGACATTCTTGGAACAGAACACAAAAAGACGCAACAACAGTAATGAATACCACTCAGGAAGACACTGCCATATGTCAGCATGAACACAGCTGTGAGACACAGATGTACCAAGGTTATGAAACCTTACCAAGTTTTTGTATGGTGCTGCCAATGTAAGCACACAGAGACAAATTCATGAACTTAATTGTCAGACCTCATATTTATAGTAAATTCACAGCACTTCTATGTCCCAGAAGAAGCGGCTTTTATCTATTAGCACAGGTGAAAGAACAGGTATACCTCGCTATATTGTGCTTTGCTTCACTGCGCTTCACAGATACTGCTTTTTTTTTTTTTGCTTTTTGGTACGTGGGCAGCTCCCTGACTGGGAACCGAACCCAGGCCGCAGCACTAACAGCGCCAGCGCCGAAGCCCCAAGCCACTACACCATCAGGGAACTCCCAGATATTGCATTTTTTTTACAAATGTAAGGTTTGTTGCAACCATCTGCAAGTGAGTGTACTGACATCATTTTTTCAACCAGACTCAGATGGCAGTTCACATTTTTTTGGCTATAAAGTATTTTTATTTTTATTTTTTATTTTGTAGTATGTGGGTAGTTCCCTGGCTGGGAATCGAACCCAGGCTGCAGCGTCGACAGCACCAACGCCGCAGCCTTAAGCCACTACACCACCAGGGAATTCCCTATAAAGTATTTTTAAATGAAGGTATGTACATTTTTATAGACATAATGCTATTGCACACTTAGTAGACTACAATATAGTGTAAACATAACTTTTATGTGCACTGGGAAACCAAAAAAATTCTTGTGACTCGTTTTATGGATATTTATTGTGGTGGTCTGGAATTGAATGTGCAGTATCTCTAAGTAAGGTGTGCCTGTATTTATATCCACTATGTCTCTAATTACATCAGTGGCTTCCAAAGATTCTTCATTCTAATTAACCCAGTTCTGAGTATCTCATAACCCTTTTGCTGTTTTTAGTACCAACTGTGATGCACACGTCCATTTATACGACTAATCAGACTAAAAAGCAACTGATCACAGATGTCTCCTCTCAACCACCATTCTGTCAATCTAGTTTTAACCCATGTAACATTTCAAGTCCTGAAATTTCCAAATAAAATTATTTTTAATTATTCCAAACACTAAGAAACTTCCACTTCCGTTTGTTATTATTCAACACACTGAAAGTGGCAGATATCTTACAGCTCCTCTTTGAAATCATCTCCAATTACTAAAATTCTGCATGCATCAACTGGCTAAATGGGGCCTTTTTTTTTTTTTTTTTTTTTTGGAGAAACAAAAGAAGTAAACATATGCAAGTGAAGACCACTAGTGTCTTTCCAGGAACTAGGGGGAAAGTGACAAATCCAAGGATGCTTTCTAATCCTCTGGATACTATGGAATCAGAAAAAAATGTGTGCTGGTAATCCTACCCTAAGTCAGAGGACTAGACTTAAATTATTATATTTACTATCCATTATTCTGATTCAAACTAAAATGACAAAAATTAAGACTTTGTGGGTAATAAAAAAAAAGATATGTTTTTAATACCACATGGATTAATCAAATAAACCATACAAAAATCTGTAAGGAAATGTAATACCAAGACATATAACACTTATGTTTTATACTCTCTTAAGACAAACCTTCAAAATACAACAGACAGTGTTACCAAGTTAGTTGAAAGGATATTTATACTATTGGGTTGCATAACTTAATTAAGTCTTCAAATTCCATTTTTATATCTAATCATTCTACTCTAATTTGCTTTAAAAAAATACTTCGAAAAATTAAAAACACAAAAGTGAAAATTTCCAACTCTGAGATTGGTAATAAAAATTTTCTCATAAATAGACTTCATAAATAAATAAAGATTTCATAAATACCTTCTAATTTCACAATCTTAATCCTTTCTTCCACTAAAATATTTGCACTGGAGTAAAAATTCAGATACTGATTCAACCAGAAAAGATAAAATTGGCTACCTTATAAGTTCAAATGTGCAGATTTAACATTAGACAATTTAGTTTCTTTCATTTTATTTTTAAGATGGCTCCATTTCTCAGGACAGAACAACAAATACAAGCGGCTGGCTGAGATCATGTTCATTTGAACCCGTAAAAGCACTAGTTCAGCCCTCAAAAGAAGAATTACAAATCTGAGTAGTTAGGGAAAGGGATTCTAATTAATGAGAAAAATCAGTTAATGACATTGGTACTCTATTCTCCACATCAGTATTATTACAAACTAAACCCTTTTAAATAAGGGTTTTCTTAAACCATTCCATTCCTAATCAAGTAGAGTTTTACAACCCCTATAAAGTAAAAGAATTACATGAAGGTGTAAACCTATTTGCCTCCTTTAAAGACACTGTAATAGAGAAGAGAAATAGTTTTTTTTGTAAGCTTCTCATTCTGAGTTCTTTCTGCAGACTTCATGGTACTTCAGAGCTCCAATAACCAAGCAGTTCATGACAGAAGATAAAAGTGAAAAAGTAGACACAGAGATCTGTGAAAACTTCGCCCATTTTGCTGTAGGTATCCATTGATCGATTTATCACTTCGGCAGGAATTCCAGATAATAGAAGTGCAGCTGTTAGTACTGTTGTTTTTATCTTCTTTTCACCCTGTACAGAGAAGGACAAATAAATCTTACAGCTTTACAAAGACGATTTAGATTTAAGCTCTATAATAACCTTATCAGTGTTGCCATTTTTGCCTGACTGAATTTAAAACTGTTAATGAAGTTTCAAAACATCAGTCAGTAACACAGCAACAAACCTTTATCAAGCAAATATATAAAGTAGCCAACTGTTAGGCAGTAGGGATAAAAGATACCTTTCTTGCTATTAAGTTTTTAAAAATGTAAAGGCAAGACATAATTTAAGGAATAGGAGTATACAACAGCATACTTCTATACCTTAAATTACAGGAAATACAGGAAAAACAAAAACAGGAAAAACATTACTAGACAAGACATAAATAACTGCTAAATGAATAAATGGATAATGTGTGGCATAGTGGCTCAAAGGAGACAGAAATTACCCCAGGGTTTTATGTGTAAATGAACAGGAAAGAATTTTAGGAGGAAGTGGAATTAAAAACAGGCCTTCAGGAATGAGCAAAATTTAGATGGGCAGAAGTGAGAGGAGAAATCTTATTGTAAGCTAAGTCAGAAAAGTGATAGGTGTAATAGAGGACAGTGGGTAATTTGTAACAGAATCATAGGAACATTCCAGGGGGTTCCCTGATGGTGTAGTGGCTTAAGGCTTCGGCGTTGGCGCTGTCGGCGCTGCGGCCTGGGTTCGATTCCCTGTCAGGGAGCTACCCACATACCAAAAAGCAAAAAAAAAAAAAAAAAAAAAAGGAACATTCCATAGAGTCCAACTGCCATGCAAAGCAATTCACACATGTAACAGGATATCACTTAACATTTATTTCCTAATATAATTTCCTAGTCTTATTTTTTAAGAGATTCAAGGCTGAATTTTCATTTGATTTATTGATTTGGTGTCACCAAATCCAGTCACATGGTTCAAAAAATTTTTAATATATAATAAAAAGCTATAGTTACCCAAGAGAAATCAAAGTCTATGTCCACAAAAAAATTCATACAAGAAAGTTCTCAGCTGTTTTAGTCATAATAACCAGAAACTGGGAACAACCAAGGTGTCTATCAACAGATTAGATAAATATATGGATTTATTCACACAACAAAATATTACTCAGCAAAAGAAGAGACAGGGGAACAAATTACTAATATACTCAACACCATGGATGATTATCAAAAACACTATGCAGAATAACATAAGCCTTGTATAAAAATGTATGTACAGGAACGATTCCACTTATATGAAGTACTAAAACAGGAAAAGTAATCTATGGTAGGAAAAAGAAAATCTGACCTTCAAGGCTGGGGCTGCCTGGAAAGGGGCAGGATGGAACTTCCTGACAGTAATGTTCTAAATCTTGAAAGGATTTGTGTTTCATAGGTTATCAAAACTCATTAAATGGCATACTAAAGACTTGAGCAATTCGCTGTATGGACATTTTACCATAAAGAAAACAAAAGAACCATAAACGAATGCTGAGTTGTAGTTAATGATATATAAGCAGAAATGTGTAGGGGTAAAGTATATTGATGCCTACACCTAAAACATACGTACTTTAATGCATCAAGAAAAAAGATGTATTAAAAATGGGTAGAAAACTGGATACAGGATAAATACAATGAAATAGTAATTTTAGAATCTAAGTGGTAAATACAAATCAGTGTTCGCTGCACAATTCTTTCAACTTTTCTGTGTGTTTATTAACTATTGAAACAAAATGTTTTGTTGAGAGAAAAGTATACAGCAGTATCCTTCTTCCTCTGTCCTCCATTCACCTAGTAACCCATATACACTATCACAAATAACCAGTTAATAGTTTCATGTAATATTCCTCCAGTTTTACACATAT